>CM002487.1:12508708-12618588 GCA_000325765.3 Leersia perrieri
AAGTTGTAGTACCTCTAGTATGAATGTACATGGGTCACTTACAGTAACTTGATGGATGGGGGCATCGCATGATCTAGTGGATGGAAATATAAGTTCGTGATAAGCGCAAGTTAAAATGTTTACAATTTGCAGCAAGTGTTGCATAACCATGTTTTCCATGGACTAGCACTCCACAGCTAAATGCGTATTATTCTGTGATTGTATTTTTTCTGTCATGCAATATTCACCATAAGTACACTATCTTTTAGAGCAGATGGATCTGTTAATACTGTGCTGCAGTTAAACGACCCTTCTCTGATAATTAGTTCAACCCCGTGATCGAATCATTGATTGATGTAGCTAGTGTGACTAAGGTTGCAGCTAAAGCATGCTCACCCAAACCCCATTCTTGCTTAGGAAAATGCCAAACCCCTTCGCAATTTAATCCACCCCTCTGTTGTTCTTATCAATTCAGAAAACTGTTAGTTTAATTTATTTGGGAAATTAACTTCTGGGTGTCTGTTTTACAACCCATATGGCACGTTGGATACTCCGTTAGTTGCTTCAATTTTTCCCCTGACATGACTTACTGTTGTCTTGCTACACCGGAAATGCTTTGAAGAGCCAATAAATTTCATTCAAGTTTTTAATTTGCAGGATTCCTTCTACCGTGGGCTAACTGCTGAAGAATCTGCACATGCCCAAGATTACAACTTTGATCACCCCGGTACTTGATTTATCGTTTGGAAGGAAGTATGCTGCCTGTTTTAGTGATCAGTGCCTGAGTCAAACATTCTTTTGTTTTGGATGTGAACAAAAATATCTTTGCTTGCAGATGCATTTGACACAGAACAACTTCTGGAATGCATGGGGCAGCTAAAACGTGCACTGCCTGTAAATGTTCCTATCTATGATTTTAAGAATCACCGGCGGTGCTCTGAAACCTTTAGAAAGGTAGTTTTTGAGTTCTTAATTTAGGGCTTAGTTATTGGCCCTTTGAATAACATTGAATAGTTGTTTTCCCTGATCACTCTGCAGTGATATGATCATTCATAGCTGATACCTGTCCTTTGTACAGTAAAAAAAGAAAAATTCACAACATTGCATATTTGCTGTGGACATATGCAAATTTTTGTTCTTGATTTCTTATTTACAGTTATAGGAATTAGTTGACATTAACTAAAATTTTATGCACTGTTTTGGATTTTGAACTAAATATGATAGGCAGTTAGAATATTAGTGACAAACTGAATTTCAGTATTCAATGATCATGATAGAATCATAGAACCTATTTAGTATCTTTGGATTTTTTTTTCTTTTTAGAATTGCTATATGCTTCTGTTCCGTTGCTTCTTACAGTGCCAGTTAAACTCTTTTAAGTTCAGCATAAGTAGGAAACCTGATTTAAACGAAAAAACTGAAGGGCCTCATTGATGGGAGCTTGCAACATTGTGACTGATAGATTTTTATTTTGCTAGGTCAACGCATCAGATGTCATCATTTTAGAAGGCATTTTAGTCTTCCATGATCAAAGAGTTCGGAATCTGATGGACATGAAAATTTTTGTGGACACAGGTTTCTCATTTTCACTAAACTTTGCCTCTTCCAGTTACTAACTTTTTATTCTTATAAGCTGGAATATTTTTGCTCACTTCTTTTTCTGGTTCCCATGTTAGATGCTGATATTAGGCTAGCTCGACGAATAAGGCGTGATACAGTTGAAAGAGGTAGAGATGTTAGTTCAGTGCTTGAACAGGTAGTTCAACTTGTTTTTATTTTGTTTTATATTTAATATATTGTTCTTCTACTTTGTAAACAGAATTGTCTTTGTGCCTTTATGACTTACATTTTTCTGTTCGCATATGTAGTATGGAAGGTTTGTGAAGCCAGCTTTTGATGATTTTGTTCTGCCTTCAAAAAAATACGCGGATGTGATCATACCACGAGGAGGTGATAACCATGTTGCAGTTGACCTGATTGTTCAACACATTCGTACTAAGCTTGGTCAGCATGACCTGTGCAAAATCTATCCAAACGTGTATGTGGTTCAATCAACATTCCAGGTTAGGTTATTTGCACTTTACCTTTAAACCGGGTCCTTTTGTTTGCTGGATTTCACAACATTTTTATGTTTTTATGATGAACTTTACAGATCCGCGGAATGCATACTCTAATTCGTGACAGGGACATCACTACGCCTGACTTTGTCTTTTATTCAGATCGGTTGATCCGTTTGGTACTATGTTTATGTAGCTTTTATCCTTCTCTAACTTCTTCAACAATTAAAAGATCTAAATTTTAAACTGATTGAAAATTCCTTATCAGGTGGTTGAGCATGGTCTGGGGTATTTACCATTTACAGAAAAGCAGATTATTACTCCAACTGGTATTTTTCAGATTCAGCAACATATTCTTTGTTTCATTTTGGTTGCTAATGCCTACTATAATACCTAAGAAAGGAAGGGGGGCATTAGTTCTTCATAGTTGCAAGACAATTTGATCAAAATTTGACTGATGTGCTACATAATAATTTGCTGAAATCCCATCAAAAAGATCGATGCACGCTTGATACTACAAATGCCATCAACTGGTACTTGGTGTTTTGGAGAGTCAATACTTCATTAATTTATCTGAGCCTTGGGGTTTGCTACCTTGATGACTTGATGTGCTGGCAAAGTTTCCCATTCGACGTTGGAACCAATCTGTTGTTGGCTGCAAACTGCGAAGTTTGAGGAGGAAAAAGGGGGGGTGTTCTCTGATTTTGTGCATATAGCAAAACAGACTAAATAGTATACATACAACTTTGCAATAAATTTTAGTACATGATCCTCTTGATGTCATATGGCCATGCCTTTAGTATTAAAGAATTATCTAATGCACTATGCTTGCTTTAATAACATCAATTTATGTATTTATTTGTTCTTTTCCTGGATCTAGGATCCATTTATATGGGGGTTGAGTTTTGCAAGAAGCTCTGTGGAGTGTCTATTGTCCGAAGGTAAGTTTTGGAATGAAATATAATTAACAAATGAGCAAACCCTGGACACAAGAGTGGAATATGAATGTTTAAGGATGATCGCATACTGAATTAATTAATTACGGGATATAAGCTTTCTTTTGGATCCTGTGTTAAATACCACTTCAGAAGTCATACGGTTATTAGTAGAATTTTGGTTTTTATGTATAGGATCTATTTCTTTATGCATGTGCCATGTTCTGTAACATTTTTTTTCTACCAAGTTCAGGCTAGTCGACTACAGTGTTATGGATTATGGAATATATTTCAGCATTCTTCCACTAACTTCTATCATTTTATTGCAGTGGTGAGAGTATGGAGAATGCTTTGCGCGCTTGCTGTAAAGGAATAAAAATTGGCAAGATTCTAATACATCGTGTTGGAGACAATGGACAGCAAGTAAGGTTCCAAATTTTGTGATTAGTGATTCTTGGAAATGAATCTTCAAAATGACTTGGCTCTCTTAGTTTGAATAACCATTATTCACTTTGTGAATGTAGCTTAAATACCATAAACTACCCATGGATATAGCTGAACGTCATGTCCTACTTTTGGATCCGGTGCTTGGTACAGGTCAGTTTTGCATGATCTTTATACGCATGCCCATTCATTTATTGGAACTTACTCCCTCCGTCTCTGTCCCAAAACATAGATACCTTTAGTTGTGAATCTGGACAGACACCTGGTTCTGATTCATAGCTAAGGGCATATTTTGGGACATAGGGAGTAAGTTAATTCACTTATGTTGTGACTAGATCATGAAGACTTTGTCTTTGCATATGCATGCCTGCGTTTATATATCTTACATTTATGAAGATGGCATTATAGTAATAACCTTTGCTTGTATTAGAAACGAGTATCTGACATAGTATTATTAGTGGCATGTTTTCTGAATTTTTGTTGGACATTTTGTGATGTACGAGTATGACTAAAGAACCTTGTTTAGTGATTATATCTGTTGAGAAATACCTTGAATTTTTAAAATCTGATGCAAGGACGAATCAATGGTCCATGCTTAGGTTCTGAGTGAATAATCAAAGACTGGCACTGCATTGTTTGTTAGACGAGTTGCTTCTCCTTTTACCTTAGAGAAGCTCAACCAACCTAACGGGCTAACAGCCACAAGTTCATATTATCTCTCCACATAAGAGAAACTTCTGTGCAATTTTTTTTTCATAGACCCAGAATTTGACACTACTTTTGACTGTTTCTACACTACTGTTTTGTACTTTGTAGGTAACTCAGCAAATCAAGCTATTGAACTTCTGATTAGAAAAGGTGTTCCGGAGGAGCGGATCATATTTCTCAATCTTATCTCGGTAAATCAGTAAACGCACTAAATTATTATATCGTATCACGCTCCATCTGCTTTGGTTAACTGGATCTGTTTACCTTTTTGTAAAACAGGCTCCTGAGGGAATTCAATGCGTTTGCAAGCGATTTCCAAGGTTGAAGATTGTAACCTCCGAGATCGACACTGGGTTGAGCGAGGAATTCAGGGTAATCCCAGGATTGGGAGAGTATGGCGACCGGTACTTCGGTACAGATAATTGATAATCAAGCATTGCTGGAGGTGTTGCTCCGTGGAGAAGGATCATACATCGGAAGCAACATATTACATTTCAAACGCTATAGCAGAGTCTAGCTGTATATGGCCACAAGGCCGTAAACTCTATCACGTCAAATTGAAGTGCAGGTAGCATGTCAGAGAAAAATTGGTATGAATCCGGCCGGCCGCAAAGTGTGGTGGTGTATATCTGTAGCTGTTTACTGTTTTGCCTCCAAAACCAGCCGTGGTCTGTAGCTTTTTACTATTTAACCTCCAAAACTAGCCATGGCATTTTACGGAGGGTAATAGAATTGTGTGCAAATCGTTCATTGTCTTGTGCTTTTTTTTTTTTTTATGTTCAGATGTGTAGTGTGTTCCTTGCGACGAATGCAAGAAATGAGATCTGTCCCCAATCGTTTGCAATTCGTTCCCAATCGTTTTGAGACTTGAGATGTACTTCCTCGGCTTCAAATTATTTGTTATTTTGGATTTGTCCCAAGTTTCAAACTATTTTTCGTTTTTAGAACGCTAGTAGTATTTCTCTAGCCGAGTGGTATGACCGTTCGATCCATCTCGTGCGGTGCATATCCACGCGGGAGAGTCAGTATCGCAAGCTTTTACGAAAAAACCCTCAGATTACTATGCATTACCGTCTGCCTCCCACGGAGGATCCGGACTGCGGTACGAATAGCCGTCCAATCTAAATCGTGCGTACAATATCGACACGAAGGAACTTTTTGCACTAACAACCTTACCAATTTACTTATCACATATGAGTACTTCTTGCCGCAAAGAGTCCAGTCTCCCGGAGGATTATCTGCTCCGTTCGGATTCAAATTTCGAACGAACTGACCAAACCCACAACGACACGAATTTCATCCGAACTTCACAAAATCTCTATAAATTCGGGACCCAACAACCTCCTCCTCCCCCCGCCATCTTTTTTTCTCCGAAACAAAGGGCAGACACGCGACACGCTCGCCGGCGTTAGAGACGATGACCTCACGCGGCGTGCTCCCGGCGGCGCTTCTCCTCGCCGTCGCAGCCGCCGCCCTGCTCCTATACACCGCGCTTCCTGCGGCGGCGGCAGCGGCCGTGGCCGGCGATCACTCGACGCTGGACAAGGACGAGAACATCCAGCCGCTGTCGACGCTGAACATGGCCGCCGCGCGCGTCATGATGGACGCCGGCTCCGTCATCCACGCCTCGCCGGAGCTCCTCGGCGCCAACGTGAGCAAACCGAATCAAATCAACAACTCATAATTTCAAAATTGCTAATTTGCGTGTGATCTCTGAATTTTTAACTGTTTCTTCCTCGTCGTCGGCGGCGGCGGCAGGGAGAGGATTCGGCGTGGGTCACCGTCAACTTCACGACGCCGGCGCCGACTGACGGCCACTGGATCGCCCTATTTTCTCCTGCCAATCTGGAGTAAGCTAACCAATAGATCAATCTGAACATTGATAGCTTCAAATATTCTATCCAATCTGATCAATTGTATCTGTGGTGAACTGATGATGATGCAGTTTGATTATGGGAGGGAAGCAGAGTAGCAGTAGTAAAATCAATGCAGCAGGTGAAGATGAAGCACCTACTGGATTACCCATGGCTCCCATTAAGGTTGGTGATTAGTATGATAAAAATATATGATGTGTATTCTGAATTTGTGATACGTATTGTGTTGTTATCTCAGTGGCATTGATTTGATTGTTATCGGTGTCTGTTTCAGTACAAGTTTGCTAATATCTCACCGAGTTTCATGAGCTCTGGTAGTGGCAACACCAGCTTTCTGCTGATCAATCAGCGTTACGATTACGCCTTTGGGCTGTTCTCCGGTGGCAAGGACAATGTAAGTTCAGATTTACCTTACATGATTTTAGAACATTGGAACTAGGATTTTGTTCCTTTTTATTTTTCGACGAGCAACATTTGTTGGAGCTAGGAACTAGGTAATGTAGCTAAATTTATGTTTCTTTTTGCAGCCTAAACTCGTTGCAGTTTCGAACAAGATTGCTTTCGCCAATCCGAAAGCTCCTGTATTCCCTCGTCTTGCGCAAGGAAAAGAATGGAGCGAAGTGAGCCGAATTACCTTTTATTTGCATTATTTACATAAATTTGGAGCTGGTTTTATTGACGCAATTTGTGTTCATGTAGATGGCTGTGACATGGACAAGTGGTTACAACATTGATGAAGCTTACCCCTTTGTGGAGTGGAGAATGAAGGGAGAGGAGAATGCGAAACGAACACCAGCCGACACACTCACCTACACGAGAGGCCATATGTGTGGTAAATTTCAGAGCAACTTGCTGTAAACCATTCAAAATTCTGAAACTGGGCATATATTGTAAACGCATACTACTGATAGTTTAAGGCTTTAAGTTCATTTCTGAATTACGGGTAAGTTTACTCTTTTTTACTGAAAACAACTTGCAGGTAAGCCAGCTAATGCAGAGGGCTACAGAGATCCAGGCTTCATCCATACAGCTATCCTGAAGAACCTGTGGCCAAACAGGGAGTAAGAACACTGACAGAATCGAATATTTACATCTCAGCAAATGTTTTAATTAGCCATATTTATAAGTTATTTGCATGCTGTTCTTTCAGTTATTCTTATCAGATTGGGCACGAGCTACCGGATGGAAGCATCGTATGGGGCAAATCCTCCACCTTCCGCGGAACACCTTCCCCTGGGCAAGCTTCACTCCAGCGAATTGTCATCTTCGGAGACATGGGACTCGTAAGAATTTCATCAAACTTGTGCACATTTTGTCATTGGCTGATGACTATGCTCAAATTTTGATTATAAATCCATGCTCTGTTTCCATCTGTTTTAAAAATAATAGAAATTTGTAGTGTTAGTACATAAGAGTTTTTGTATAAATCTAAATTCAAAGTGTAGTGGTTAAGAATCTTTGCTTAAATTCAAATTTAAAGTGTAGTTGGCCAAGAGTTTTTTTTAGTTACAATTTGAAGTGTACCAAGAATTTTTGTTTAAAATTAAAATTAAAATGTAATAGTCAAGGTTTTTTTTTCTTCTAAACTTCGAATGTACTGGATGAGAAATTTTGTTAGGACAATACTATGATAAAATCACACTATTATTTGCGTTCACTAAAACACGTCGCTAAAGTTGCAGTAAAATGAACATTTAGACAAAATAGCTGTGGTCATATGAAATTTACTCGAAATTCAAATTTCAAGCCCAGTGTAGCCAAGACTTTTTTCTGTTTAAATTTAAATCTAGAGTATAATCGTTGACAGTTGTTTTTGCTGTGACAACAGGGGCAGACTGATGGAAGCAACGAGCTGGCCGGATTCCAACCAGGAGCACAGTCAACGGTTGACCGTCTAATCACCGACCTCCCAAACTACGACGCCATCTTCCACATCGGCGACCTCTCCTACGCCAATGGCTACCTCGCCCAATGGGACCAATTCACCGCCCAGATCTCCCCCATCGCCTCCCGTGTCCCCTACATGGTCGCCAGCGGCAACCACGAGCGCACCTCCCACGACACCGGCGGCTTCTACTCCGGCGACGACTCCCACGGCGAGTGCGGCGTCCCCGCCGAGACCCTCTTCTCCACCCCAACGGTCAACGCCGGTCAACGCCTCTGGTATGGCGTGGACCGCGGACTTTTCCGCGTCTGCGTCGGCGACACGGAGCACGACTGGCGCCCCGGGTCGCCGCAGTATGAATTTCTCGATGGCTGCTTCGCGGCGGCGGACCGGAAGCACCAGCCGTGGCTGGTTTTCGCTGCTCATCGGCCGTTGGGTTACTCTTCGAATGGATTCTACGCCAAGGAGGGATCTTTCTCTGAGCCGATGGGGAGGACGCTTCAGAATCTGTGGCAGAAGCATCGCGTTGACCTCGCCGTGTTCGGCCATGTCCACAACTACGAGCGGACATGCCCCGTCTACGAGAACACCTGCACGGCGTCGCCGGGGAGCTCGCCGGCGGCGAACGGGAGCTCGCCGGCGGTGTACTCCGGCGTGATGGGGGGGACGATTCATGTGGTGGCGGGGACGGGAGGGGCGAGGCTGAGGGGATTCGCCGGCGGCGAGTGGCCGCAGTGGAGTGTGGCGAGGAATGAGAGCTATGGGTACGTGAAGCTGACGTCACGGGATCAGTCGAGGATGGAGTTTGAGTTTGTGAGGAGTGAGGATGGTCAGGTGGTTGATGGGTTCGTTATTGAGAGGGAGTATAAGGATGTGCTTGCTTGCATTGTTGATGCATGTGAGCCTCACTCCTTGGCTAACTAACTGATCAGCATCGATCGATCTCTTCAGTGAATTTGGGTTTATTTAGTTTGGATTTGGAATGGACATGTGTGGTGATGATAAGTATAGTAGGAGAGTTTTCGAGAGGATATGGATTGGTGTGGTGGTGGTATTTAGGAATATTATGGTATATGATAGGAAATTGAGTCGATGTTCATTTTGTTTCAAATTATAAGACTTTTCGGGCTTTTATCGTGTCAAACTTAAATTCTTCAAGTGAACGACTTTATAGATAAATGTATCATCATTTATAACGTATACCAACATCACAATTGGAGACGAGAAGACGGCAAGTTTTTGGCACACACACTAGCTTCATAATTGTACCTCCAAGGCCCCAAGAACATCGCATCATATTAATTTGTGGCCTTAAGAAGAAAAAAAACAGATCGGTCCACGACGCGCTTCAAGAAAGCTATTGGATGAGACATCCAGCTCTCAATAATCACGATGGCTAATTGATCGACTCCAGATAGCAATTCAAACCAAATCGCCCTTTGGCCATTATTGGCGCCGTGCCATAGTACCATGGTGCCAACGACGTTGGCGCCGTAAAAAGTTTTATATACGGAATAAGTTTTTTAAGGGATCTAGTTGTAGAATAAGTTATCCAAAAGGTCCAAAAACTAATAACACATGGATAGTTTGGGACTTTGGTGTGAGCAAAATAAAAGGATTTGGACATGTGGTGTCCACCTCACAAGCCCTGATTGCAAAAATCAAGGAAGAAGCATTTGTTCCGTTAATATATAGCAGACAAGGCTTTTGTTCTGCTCTAGAATAAAACACATGCCAAATATATTCATACTCAGACAATGAATTTAACCAAACTAAATTGGTTTTGTAAATGTTGCTACTTTTTTCCTCTTGTAAAGTTGGTTAAAGTTAAAAAAAAATTAATTTAGGACGACAAACCCAAAACGTGTTATAATATGGAACAGACAAAGTAATTAACAATTTGTAAGTTGCCCATTAATGAACCAAAACTTTGAAATATTTCTTCTTTCAACTAAATTCCGAAACATTTTCCTCATTCAATTGAACTTGAAAACATTCCTTTATTTAATGTACACGTGATGAACACCAATTTTAAATTTTTTTTGAACTAAATAAGCCCGTACTTGGGAGTTGAGTCTCATGCATATATGTTTGATATCTCCTGCCCCTTGTATTAGTTACTAGTATATTGAAATTAGCATCAAATTCTCGAACATGTTATGCATCAGTAGTAATTTTGACAGCTACTCTGCTGCTAACAGTTAAACATTTTTTGTTGCTGCTGTCAATGATATTGGGCTGACACCTATAACGAAATTCTACTGGATAGTACTCCCCAAAGCATTCACACTACGCGAGATATATTGTTTCTGCACTATTAAAAAAAAACTCTACACAAGTTCATCAATATTGTAACTTTGTAATTGAAATACCAGCTAGATTTCTAGCCCACAGAAATCATGCTAAAATGAATCATCAACAAGACACATCATTCTTGAAAGGATTACGTCAATGGTGAGTTAGACATGCAAATCAACAATTCAACACTAAAACTGCTTCAGGTTCATTGTCTAGCAGTACTCACAATTCAATCGAGTGGGGAACAACCACTTGGATAAAATCAAACGTGCACTCTAACCCAATTTCTATCTACTAACATGCTAATAATCCTAACGGCTGATGCTGCGCCATCCGTAACCTCAGTGCATCGACGCGCGCGATCCGTAGCCTGGTCGCCGCCTGCTCAAAGCACACGCGGGTAACTCAACCTCGAGGTTAAGGATGCTGCTGGTGAGCGATTTCATGTCGTGAAGGTTAGCTGCAGTGGCGGTGTCTGCCAAATTGCCCTCGATGATCAGCATGTTGAGGCTAATTCATTTTACTTCTAGAAAGTACCAGCTAACTCCTATCTCTCTCGGTTGCTCTTAAAGTACAAAAGGTAAAGACACTTCAGTGTAAAATTTCTAATCATGGCTACTACTATCTAGTATCTAGTAGCTTGTAGAAGCTTGTAGAGCTAATGTGTACTAGAATGGTCAATAGGTTCTTGAAGCTTGAAGCAATGCTCTGCATATCCGTTGTACAACCTATAAATAGGCAATAGCATGCATGTGTAGTGGTTGGCTGAAATTACTATGAGTGACTGAGTGTCTATTGCCCCATTGTATGTTGTTTGAGTGAACAAATAAATATAGAAACAAATATACATAAAAATTAAATTATTTCAAATAAATAAAACTGTATATTGTAATACTTTGACTTTTAGTGGTAAATCTAGCCATGCATTTTAGCGCAATCAATCTCTACTTTTTAGTTGTTATTAGAAGTTAAATTTAACTTTTCGCTATGTTAGAAATGTTTATATTGTTGGATAGAGGAAGTATGTCCACTGTCTGGAGTTCAGGCTCGCCAATGTTCACCACAATTTGTCGGAAACAAAATAGCATCACAAATCTTGGAGAAGATCGGAAAGTTAAAAAAATTTTCCAAAAAAAATCACTTATAGCTAAATTGTTTGCAAGTTGCCCCGTTGATCAACCAAAATCTTGAATCATTTCACCATTCAATTGAATATTGAATCATTTATTCATTCAATTGAGCTTCGAAATATTCCTTTATTCATTTTACACATGATGAGCAGCAATTCATCACCACACTACACGCACGGGAACACACGAGACCGCTCACCAGCAACGTACACGCGTGGCGCACACACACACACCATGTGTACGTACATGACTACATCATCATGACGTCGGGATCGTCGGCGGGCAGCTGCCGTCGACGCAGGCGAGCACATCACGATACTCCCTATGAACAGTAAAGCTATCATACACCTTCCCATCACTAGACCTCTTGTACTCATACACCATCGTCGTGTAGTTGAACGCCGTGAGCTTGACGAACCCGTAATCCATCTCCCTATACACGCTCCACTCCGGCGTCTCCACAGTAAAATTGCTCAGATGACTCCCTCCTCCGCCGACCACCGCGTGGATCGTGCCGCCGTTCATCACGCCGGAGTAATGAGAATTCGACGAATTCGCCGGCGAAATCACGCATTTTTCGTCGTAGACGGGGCATGTGCGCTCGTAGTTGTGGACGTGGCCGTAGAAGGCGAGATCAACGCGGTGGTCGCGCCATAGCTTTTGGAGGCTGCGGCGTGATGTTGGCTCGGCGAAGGTGGCGCCGGCGCCGGTGCCGTAGAAGAAGCCGGAGGAGTAGCCGAGGACGCGGTGGGCGATGAAGATTAGCCATGGCTGCTTCTTGCGGTCCACGGTGGAGAGGCATCTCTCGAGGAAGGCGTATTGGTCGGTGCCTTCTCGCCAGTCGTGCTCGCTGTCCGCCACGCAGAAACGGAACATACCGTAGTCCGTTTGGTACCTGTACAAAAGTTAAGGAGTGATCACATGGTTTCCGTCTTTCAGAATGGAAGGCATTTGATTTTTTTAAAAAAGTCAAACTTGTTTATATTTTCTTTTTGTGGGGGGAAAACTTGTTTACATTTGACTTAAATTTATAGAAAAAAGTAGCGGCGTTTACAAAACCGCCTAGTAACCAAATTGGCAAGAGGGTTTGCAACTTTGGAACGAATTCTTGGTTCTACCGGTAGGGTCTTGGTAGAGGTTACAGAGTTTAGAAAACCAAAGCGGATTCAAAAACTGCTCAAAAACCACGACTTTTGGTGAACTTCAATCAAATTTGTCAAAAAATAGTCGAATTTTTTTTCAAAAAACCCACCGGATTACAAAATTGATTAAAAACCAAACAATTTCCATCAATTTTGTAAACCCTGAGTACATGCCTTCGACCAAAATTTGAATGATTTGAATTCCCAATTTTTTTTTTAAAAAATAATTTTGAGTTGATTACTGAGACGTAGTGACGTACCAGTAGTTTGCCCTGTTCTCTGTGGGTGTGTAGTACATGGTCTCAGCAAGAACCCCACACTCCCCTCCCGAATCTGTCCCATTGAAGAAAGACCCGCTGTTTGGCCAGTCCCGTTCATGGTTTCCACTGAATCAACATCGATCAGATTAAGCAGAGCAGTTAGTTACAGCATAATTTTTTTTTTTCGAATTTCAGTTACAGCATAATTAATTAGCTTGTTAATGGCATGGAGATATATCTGGCTTAAACAAGATGTTCAGAACCTTGCAATCATGTAGGGGACTCGAGCAGTGATCGGCTCGACTTGCTGTGTGAACTGATCCCACTGAGAAATGTACCCATTGGCATAGGTAATGTCACCGATGTGAAACACTATGTCGATGTTGTCAAGATCCTTGATCAATGTGTCAGTTGTGTTCAGTGACCCAGGTTGGTAGTTGCTGTATTCGTTGCTTCCATCCCTCTCAGCCTACAAGTGACAAACAACACCATGATAATTCAGAAGAAACATCTGATATTATGAATTTTTGATAGTTTTTCTTCAGGACTCAGCTGAAGACTTAAGTAACAGTGAGCTCAAACAGTTTTGATACCTTTCCCATATCACCAAAAATTACAACTCTCTGCAGTGACTTTTGTCCAGGGAAAGGAGGTGCTTTGAATGAGTTAAACTTGCCCCATACAACTTGTCCATCGGGCAGCATATGTCCAATCTTGTAGTAGTACCTAGCAGGAAAAAAAATGCATAATCAGCACACCAGTATTGACAATTGAAGCAACATTTGGTACAACCAGCAGAGGCGGATTCAATGTGGGTGCAGGGGGGATCGAGTCCCCCCTACACCTAGCGAATCAATGGGAGCCCCTGAAAGTCCCCCTTAAAAATTTCGCCATACATAAGAGTCAAGAGGTCGGAAGAATAGGAGAGGAACTCTAAACCCCCTCTATTTTCAGTTCCTGGATTCGCCCCTGACAACCAGTATTGACAATTGAAGCAACATTTGGTACGAGAAAAGCCAGGAATTTACTCTTTATTTGGCCATAAATCAGTGAGTAATGCTGTGTGTATGAAACCTGGATCTCTCCAACCAACAGTACGAGCAGGTTCTCCTGCATAAGCAAAAACTACAGTGAGGAAAACAATGTACTAATACCAACTAATATAAACTAAATCAGGGCATCTAGCTGAGACATGTAGGATTGTGCATATTTGAACATTTTTGCAAAGTCCCACACAAACTTTCATTTTGTGATATGCAGATCAAGATAATGCAAAAAAAAAGGATCTTTTATATGGTCCATACCACATAAGCTTTTGCGATCAAAAGTGACAGTTCCAGCTGCTGTACGCGTAGGAGGGTTCCATTTCATGCCCCATTCAACAAAGGGATATGCTTCTTGGATATCATAGCCACTTGTCCATGTGACAGTCATCTAGCAAGAACAAAGCAGAAAAATCTTCAGAGATTTAACATTTTAAGCTAGGATGCATCTCATATTAGATCAGCGTAACAAAGATTTGCAAATATGAGTCGTAGAGAAGAGGATAATTCACCTCATTCCAGGATTTGCCTTGTGCTAGACGAGGGTAAACAGGAGCTTTCGGGTTTGCAAATGCAATCTTATTTGACACCGCAATAAGCTTTGGCTGCAAATAAAATATATTGAGTCGGCTGCCTTCTGCTCAGTAACTGGGACTGGATGAAAATGACAGCAAGGTTTTATGCAGGAAACTCACATTTGAGAGTCCACCAGTGAACAATGCAAAGGAGAAGTCCTGTCTCTGATTGATCAACAGAAACTTGAGAGTCCCTCTCCCTGACTTGCCATAATCTGATGAATAATTTGCAAGTTGATACTGAAACCAACAAATAGGAAAGAAAATCAGATTAAGAGTAAATCAACAGAACATTTACAACATTAATTATGTTATTATTCCCACCAACCTTTATTGGTGCAGAGCATATAACAGGACCTGGGTCTGACCCATAGGAACCAGGGCATGTCGATGCACTGCAGGAAAGTGCAAGAGTTTATCAGAACATGGTATTGTCATGTTGATCTATAAACTCACTTCACACGGTCTCAGTATACAAATTTTGAAATCTACAGGAAATTTCCTAGTTTCATACTTGAAATTTGAAGGAGAAAATACTCCGATCCAATCGCCATCACTAGCATGCGGAGCTGCAAAAGAAACAGTTACCCAAGCAGTGTCCTCCCCCTGTTAACACAACACTGTCAGATAGTTTTTTCATGAAGAAAAATGCTTGATCAATACAATGATCTCAGTTCTTAGCTACTTGGGTTTTCTGACAAATCTTGATTTGATCACACCAATACAAATATATAGTAGCGACAATAAGATGAAAACAAAATCGGATCAATCATGCATGCTATAGTGTATGAAACCGTAGGTTCGACGGCATACAACATACGAATCATGACAAAAATGCAAAAGTCAAATAAAAAAGTCTCATTAGGCGTGGGAAGCAATCGCATGTGGCCCTGGCTGGTGGCCACGCTAGTAATCTATCTGACAAGCACAGGCATGGGAAATGCACTCAAAACCATCCACACATCATTCAGTTTTGGAAAATATCCATCACGCATTTCTCCACTGAAAACTTGGCATCAGAATGAGCGATTTGGTCCCGGAGCATGTTCATCAAAAAAAAAAATCTTTATGGAAATGAGTTGAATTCTTCAGTAAATTCTTGATCCTCCCATCACTCCAGGCCTATCTATCCAATTTTCGAACTCTCTAAAACCTCTATTCCTCTTAAATATTAATAAAATGATACACAAATCTTTTGCATTCCAGAAGAAAAAAATATCAAATTTTCTGCGGTTCATCGTGCAAACACGTCGTCTCTCTCTCCTAATCTCCTCCGCAGCAAAGAACGGCGATAATATCGAGCTAAGCTAAGAACAAAGCGCTCGAAACCGGCCGGAGAATTAAGCGGCGGCGGCGCAGATGATCAACGGCGGGGAAGGAATTGAAGGAGACGACGAGTGTGTGTATATATGTACCTTGACGCCGAGCAGGCGAGGCCACGCCTCGACGGAGGCGGCGGCGTCGATGCCGACCGTCGCCCGGTGGATTCCGATCAGCGACAGCGGCTGTTCCCCAATCGTCCTCGCCGCCGCCACGCCGCCGCCGGCCGCCGCAACGGCGACGAGCAAGAGAAGGAGACCAATCCCACTCGGCATTGACACTGTCTCCTCTCCTCTCCGCTCACCAACCCAGCTGCGAATCTTGGCAAGCTGTGAATCTTGGCGGTATCTATCTATTTGCAATCTGAATCTGTTTGTTTGCTCTCGTGTGAACGAGGAGGCGGCCGGCAATGGCGAATTGGCGAGTGTGCCGGCTGCAGTAAGTTGTTACGGCGCCGCGTGCCGGCGTGCGACGTCGTTGGAGTTTTTGCTTGGGATGCGTGATGATGTGATCTAATCCGAATATTCGGGTAATGAACTGATAGTTTAGTTTAGCGAGTCAACCGGGGACGTAGGCGATTGGACATGTTCACATGGGACGGGACAAATTTAGTTTGGAACGGGATTTCGTTGACTGACCTCTCTGCCGACTCATTTCGTTCGCATTTTTTTTTTCGTGAGGAATTTAACGCTAGTTTTTTTTGCTGCCAAAAAAATAATTTAACGCTAGTAGTTGTACACGCACGGTGCACAAAATTCTTTCCATTTTCATCGTTCAAAATTTGGAAGTCCCCAAATTGCCAGCAAATATATAAAGGAAAAGGCTATACGTACTGACTTTATTTATTAAATTCGTAGTAACACTGACGTGGCATGCATGATGTGAGTAAATCTAGATTTTCAATAACTTACATCTAGTGAGATCTTATGGTTAGGAGATTTGTTACTACAAGCAGGGGCGGATCTACAGTAATATCGTCGGTATCAGCCGGCACCAACGATTTTTGACAAACTGTATAGGTAAAATACTTATACATATAATATAATACTATGGTACAGGCAAAATTAGTATGTTATGACACCGATAGACGCGTTCTGACACCAACGAATCAATTTTGCTGGATCCGCCCATTTACAAGTTTAATAAAAATTTCTTATTATGTGTAGCAGCGCTCTTATATAAAGAGGAATTATAGTATGCACTCTGATCCCTGCGTGCAAATATAAACAGGAGTTGTACTACTACGTGTAGCGTAGTCGTAGAGGATCTCAATTAATCCGTCGTAGAGCCGTGCGTTGCAGAGAAACGCAGCGGCAGAAACGAAAGTACACGAGAAAAAAAAAACAAAAACAGAGGGAGCCATGTACGTACGTACGCACGGCTAGCCTACACTGGACTGGCTTACAATTACACGCACGTACGTACCTGCGAGCCGAGGAGCGAGGGCGACGCACGCACGGCGGCGGACGCGTCGAGCGCGACGCGCGCGCGGTGGATGGCCACCCGCGACAGCGGCTGCTCGCCTACGCCGCCGCCGCCGCCGCCGTGCGCCGCGGCGGCGACGACGCCGACGAGAAGACACGCGAGCCACGCCGCGCCGCTTCCTCTTCCTCCCATTGTGGTCCACTGATGGCGCTTTGCTTGCTTGCTTGCTCTGGATTTGTACGTACGCTGGGCTTTTTGTAGGCGTTCTGACTGTTGGTGGGCGATGGGGAAACGGAGCTAGTAGGAGACTGAGACTTGACTTTGGGGTTGGTCTTAGGAAAAGAGAGAGACAGAGAATTGTGAATTTTTAGGTATTTAGATTACCGGCTCACGCGCCCGTATACAGTATATAGGCTAAATAATTGGAGTTATGCTTGGGATATGCCATGATTCGTAGCGCTGACTCATGTGCAGTTTCGTGGGAGAAATTTATATGGAGGGAAATTCATCCAGCATATTGACTTGCAATAATAAACTGTCCGTAGTTTCTTGTGCTTCAGTTTCCCTTGGGGACGGCAACATGATATTGAGAGGATCTGCCAGCCTCACAACTATTTTCCCTCGTATGCTTTGTTTTTAAGAATTGGCAGGAGCTAGGATAATCCATTCAAACAGAAGAAGTGTTCTTTTTACAAGCAATACCACAAAACAAACATCTCGATGTTGTTTGCTCCTATCATCTGCACTTCATTATCAGAATAAGCCAATAATTCAATTTTGAAATTCATTTTGAAGTTGATATAAGGAGCTTTTTCATTATGTTTTTTTTCTGTCTTTAGATTTTAACCGGGAATAATTCTGGATGTAAAAGTTTTATCGACATTTTTTTTATTCACGTGGCTATGAATTACGAGAAGGGAAACGATCATGGCCTTACGTACACGAAAAGTGCTCCCCAAAACAGGTTTATGACGTGCGCGCGCCGGATAATTAATAAATCAAATCATACCGGACTCTACTCTTTGTTCCCTGGCACTAAGCCTCTAATGCCCGGAAGCCCATCAAAGCCCAGAAAGCCCATAGCAACACAGCTCCAGGCCCAGGGTGGCCCATGTCAGACTTCCCTGAGCATGACCCCTAAATTTCATCCCTAAATTATACTTTTGGGCATCCTAATGAATTGTTCGGGTTAAAAGAACACATACCTCTCCAGCAGATGTCCTAAATTTGATCTCCTAAACTGAAAAGTGAAAAAAAAATACCAACCAAAATCGTCCACTAAAACACAAGTAACGCTCGTTAATTATCTGAATGTCGAGTAATGTTCTACAGCATAAACAAAGTACGTACCGTTATATCACCGTATCATGTTATATCAGTTCAACAACATCAACATATATATGGTCAGGAGAGGCTGCTTACAATGTATATCAGCCAACATTATCAATGTAGCAGCACGCAGCAACAACAATTAGCTATCAGCAGCAGTAGCAGATATCAATAGTGCCTATAAGCAGATTAGCAGCAGAAGTAGCAGCGGCCAGCTGCAGCAGCTATGGGGATGACGAGGCCGCCAGTGGCGCACACGACCTCATGAGCGGATGGAAAAATCGTGGCGCCGGAACGGCAGAGCGGATGGATTGGGGTTGATTAGAGACACCTAAGAAGTGGGTAACGAAATTCAACGGAATGGGATCACTTATTTTTAATATTAGAGTTTAGGGGTCCTGTTGGAACTTATTTTCTCAACTAAAACCCCAAAAGTTAGTATATGGGTTAGTTTAGGGGTACTCTTGGTCATACTCGGTCTTCTACTCTTGCAACTTCTGTGATCCTGTCTTCGGCACCGGCTAGAATTCCGAGCAAGGTATCGGCGTCCCCATGAGGAAGCTGCAGTTGGACCTAAAGCAGCTCATGTCGGGGCAGGAGGATCGGCAGCGTCGGCGGCGGCATCGGCAAATCCGATCCCGTAGTAAGCCTCTTGTCCCCCTCGTTCAGTCGTTCTGCCTCTGTAGTGCGAGAAATGTGCGCAATGCATATGCTTGTTGGAAGTAGTTTTGTTTGGCAATCAGTTAGTTGTGCGTACATCGGCTTCTAAGCAAACCAGTATAAACTTTGATTGAACAAAACCCACCAAATGAAGAAATTATCCCTCATGAAATCTCTAATCTTCTTGAGCAGAGCTTTGTGTGGAATCCCAATTTTTACAGAGGATTTATTTTTGGAAAACAGATCATTACAAATCTGGCTTTACCAGAAAGCCGACACCACATAACAGTCTTTACACGATGTAAAACAAAAGAAAAAACCGTCTTCAAACACAAGGTAAAATACTGGTGCACAACAAGCAAAAACACACTAGATCTAAACATATGAAAATGTCATTTTTCACTGAGGATACTATAAAGAAAAGTCAAGAAACACCACAGATTAATAGCATTATCTCAATTGGTTCTGCAAGCCCATGATGCTTATGTAACCAACTGCTTCAAAAGCTGCATCAACTATCGTGTCAGCAAGCCCACGCGGCTCCGTCCAATCAGCACCAACACCAAGTGAAACCAGCATTGAATCACACATAGCCACTATGTAATATTACTAGTACCCTCTAAAGTCTGGCACATCATCTCACATTATGTTTTGGGCTCACAATCTATTTCCATCTTGATATGTGCTTCCTTCAAAATCACATCCACAACAAACCATTGCGCCCATCCTCCTAACACTACACAATCAATTATGTATTTCACGCACAACACAAATGGTAATTAACTTTATTCCCGATCCACACATTACATAGAAATTAAATAAACTAAAGTGAATAAGTAGTTCTGATCCGCATGTTCCATATAAATAAATTGTCGATGTGGGACTGGAGTTGCTCCACCGAGCGGTGATGATCCGAAACGAAAGTTGTGGAGTTGCTTGTCGGATCAGAGAAGACACCGATGGAGGGCCCCCAATCTCCTTTGCACGGGTGCGGACGACAGTGTGGCGCCCATGGAGCAGCTCCAAGTCTCGTCATTGCGGACGTCGAACCGAAGCTTGGGCAGAGTGCCCTCGGCGATGCGCTTCACGTTGACGCTGAGGTCGGCCAGATCACGGAGCCGGCCGAGGTTGCCAACACGCCACCCGTAGTTGTCGGAGAGATGGTCGAGCATATCAACCATGATGACGGTGTCGCCGAAGATGATGGAGCGGACGCAGACGTTGATCCTGAGCACGTGTGGCCCGCTGATCCCCTCCACCATCTCCTTGAGCTGGGAGAGACTAGTGATCACGATCTCCTCTCCGGCTCCTGGGACATCGTGCTAATGAGTTTGGCGGTATTTTTTAAATTTTCTATTAACGGTATTGCAATATCGAATCAAGATGATGGTAATTTTGTAATTACCCCTCTAAAATTTGCTACAGGATGACTGAAAAAACAATATTTTCACATGAGTAATAGTGTAGGAATCATAGGGTTAGAGACACTAAAATTTAATAATTGTTTTTTTGCTAATTGCTAAATTAACATCTATTTATCCATAATTCTCGAAATTATTTGAAGCTATTATCCGTCCATTATCAATATTTATTATTTGGTCACACATCATGTCATTGTCCATCGGACATTGATTTGGTATTCATAAATTTTTCTACCTATCGGTAGTTATATGTAAGCCATTATTGAACTGGAGACAATTTATATATGAGATATATTCTAACTTTTGTTGGCTTTGTTAGTTCTGACCCACTATGTTTTATTCCTAGCTCCGCCACTAGTACCAACAACACTTCTTATTATGTGATTTCTCTTTTCCTTGTTGTCATTGTCTCCCTTTCGATTCGTAATATGAGATGATGAGAATATAAAAATTATACGGGAGCATAATTGTGCTTACTATAAGAGAATAATAAAATAGAGAAAAAACAACCTAAAAAACATACATATGACACCCTTAAAAACTATTTTGAATTTTAAATAAAACACTATAATTAAATGTCAACTATATATTACAACAGAAATAGAGAATAGAGTAGATGATGAAATAGAGATTCATTTTAAGCATGTAGACTTTTTATAAAGATATTGTTTATTTCCTTTTAGATTTTTTCCACATATTTTTCTCGTATTGATGCCAAGCGGCTCAAATCACATTGCTGGTTCCTATCTAACTTTTTGATTGCAAGGGACACATATGAAGGAAGCTTCTAAATTGTAGAGATGGTGCCTAGTTTTCTTCTTTTGGATTTGTTTTCACATGAATTATTCTTATATTTATCTTAATGTTGAACCATGCCAAAGGGCCCAATCTGATTGCTGGCTTCCAACTAGCTTTAGAAGTACTGTTAATCTCAAGACCTTCTCTAATGTATCTATGAGGAGAAGGCCCAATGATGGAGGAGTACGTATGTGAGTATTACCATATAGAGTAAAATACTAGACCGTGAGGCGTTCGTGGCGCCCTATTGCTTAGCAAAGAAGCTATGCAAAAAGGACTATATAGAAAATAGTTATATAAGACCAAGCGCCTATATTCATATGAGACAATTAATCAAACTTATATGGTGTCATACATGCTTTTTTTCACATGGTCATTTGCTCATCATTGGTGCAAAACTGCTGACCATTTCATCCTAGTTTGAAAATTTTCAATATAATTAATTATATGTCGTGTTGAAAATACATTTTACTCGAATTCTGGCTATTATGACTATATATCTTGTTAAGTAGATACCATTGAAACTTTTTCTCTTGGCAAATATGCGCTGAATGAAATCATATATTAATGTCATTTTTATCAAATAAACCGAATCACCGTATCTTGGACAGAGAGTCGTAACCTGACCCACATTAGTCTATGTATGCACTTCTCTAACACTTGCCAATTTTCCGTCGCAAATAATCCAAAACCACACTTGCCAATTTTAACTTCCAGTGACAGTTTTGCAACATCGATTTAAGCTGATGGTAAATTTGTGTAATGCCCTTCTAAAATTTATGTAACCCCAAGTTTGTTAGAGGAATGACTGAAAAAGAAAACTTTTTCACATGAGAAACCACACCAATTCTTACTAGTGATGGCCTTTGGTGCGTCCACACCCCATAATGGCCGCCGGCAGCCGTGGCACCCTCTCGACACCCACCTCAAAAACCACGCCCATCCCCATATACACATGCGCCTCGAGGTGGCAGTGGAAAAGCCACACGCCGGGGTTGTCCGCCACGAACCTCACCGCCGTCCACCCCATCGGGTGCAGCGCCACCGTGTTCTTCATCACCGGCGGCCGCCCAATTGATCCCCTCATCAAGCCGCCGCCGTCGATCTCCGGGTCGAATTTGCCCTCGCCATAGCCGAGCACCCAGAAATCATGCCCGTGGAGGTGCCACGGGTGCGTCTCGCTCTTGCCGTTCGCCGGATTCCTCGTGTTCTGCAGCACCACGTCCACCACCGACCCTGGCGCGATCCGGTACACGGCGGCGCGGCCGCTTGTGTTCGCCGGCGGCGGCGATGAGATGCTGAGGCGGGCATGGTCGTAGCTGTCCGGCGGCGGGCGCTGCTCGAACTCGCCGCGGAGATTGTGTTTCATGGAGATGAGATATGGGGTTTCCGGGAACGCGAGGGAGACGCCATTGATGAACCATTTGGTGTGGCCGTCGACCGTCTTGTCCTGCGTGTTGAGGAGGAGGAGCACGCGGTCGGGCCTCGCCGGCGGCGGCGGCGGGACGTGGCCGCCGGCGGCGAGCGCGGAGAACGATCTGCTCTGGTTGACCCTGCTCGCCGTGTCGTCCCACGCCGGCCCGGCCGGCGGCGGCGGCGGGAGGTCACCGGCGGTGGCGTACCTGACGACGGCGAGGGCCGGCGGTGTCTCCGGTTTGCGGCTGACGACGTGTGACGTGGCCCAGTAGTTTCGGGAAGGGTTTTGGTCGGCGGTGAGGAGGACGGAGTAGGTCTCCCCGGAGTAGATGAAGAGGTTGGTGACGGTCGCCGGCGTGACATAGTAGCCGTCGGCCTCCACCACCGTCATCGTGTGCCCCTCGATTGCGAAGCTGAGTGACGACAGTGACGTCAGGCTGCCGATGCGGAGGCGGTAGGTTTTGCCCGGCACGGCGGTGAACAGCGTCGGCGGCGAGCTGCAGTCGTCACCAGACGCATTGCTTGCTTTGAACACACCTCTCCCGTTGATCAGAAGCGACTGGATGAAACAAAACAAAATATTTTAAAAAAATCTCAAACTACTTAATACTATCATCGGTCATAAATATCTGCCGTCATGACTTTAACTTTACTGTTCATCTTATTAATTTAATTAAAATCAGAGTACAAATATGTAAAATTCAAGTCGCATAGCAAGTAACGATAAAATAACTGATATTTATGTACATTTTTTTAGAATAAAATAAATAGACAAAGTCACAAACTTAATTTGAATTTGCAAACTTAATTTTAAAACTGATTAAAAATCTACAAACGAAGATGGAGAGATTTTTACATCGAGTACAGCGGTATGATTTATTAGCCGTAGCTCAACTCAACCATACTCAATAGGTAAGCCAAAAATAGACATAACTTGGTGTTAATTAGTCAATGAGAAATTTTACGGTCCTTCAGAAAGACATCCAAAAGTATCAGTTTTTTAATATAAATTTAAGAGACCTAATATCTTATAGTAGTATAAAAGATAATAAAATGTACCATACTTTATACTTTTTAATATAGTACCTCGATCGATCATACCTACTAAAAGACTAAAATCACCCTTAGTCAATTACTCAATTACCTGGGGCTCGCCGACGAAGACCATGGGGACGGAGGCGAGGCCGACGGCTTGCTCGTAAACGCTCTTGTGCCACCAGTCCATGAGAAGGACGGTGTGCTCCTCGTCGTAGGCGAACGGCTCGGCGACGCCGTCCGGCACCGACACCACCAGCATCCCGTCCAGCCCGGCCACCCTCTGCATCCCGTAGTGCGCGTGGTACATGTATGTCCCAGGCTGAAAAAAAAAATCAATCAAGAATTAACCGTGTTCATCGATCCATCCATCCATCGATCCTTGCTCGATGAATTAATTAATTAATTACTCTGTCAACGACGAATCTATAGGTGAACGTCTCGCCGGGGAGGATTGGGCACTGCGTCACGCCGGCGGTGCCGTCCGCCCACGGCGTACCAATCTGCAGAAAAACAACCAAATTAACACATTGTTAGAACTTAGAAACAACTTACACATCCATCCATCACACACGCACGAACATGTAATACTCCTTCCGTCCTTAAATATTTGACGTTGTTAACATTTTTATATATGTTTGACCATTCGTTTTATTCAAAAATTCTACGAAATTATTAATATTTTTCTTACCATATGATTGAAAGTTAAATAAATTTTTATGCATAAATGTAGTTTTATATATTTTATAAAAGTTTGTAATAAAACGAACGGTTAAACATATGTCAAAAAATCAACGACATCAAACATTTAAATTGATCGACCTGGCGGATGCCGTGCCAGTGGATGGCAGTGTTCTCGGTGTCGAGCAGGTTGTGGACGGTGACGGCGAGTGTGTCGCCCTGCGTGGCGCGGATGGTCGGCCCGGGGACCTCGCCGTTGATGGCCACGGCCAGCTTCCGCACGCCGCCGCAGTCCAGCGTCTTGTACTGGTACGAGATGTTCCACGTCAAGTGGTGCGTCTTCGCCGCCGCCGCCGCCGACGCCAACGCGCATAGGCAGAGGCACAGCAGCGCCAGACGCACGGCGATCGACGGCATCGTCGACGTGCCAAGCAATTAACCACCAGCAAGAGCTAGATCAGGGTTGATCGTCAGGGAGCTGAGGGCGGGCTCTCGATCGGCGAATTTGAATTGGATTTTTTTGACGGATTTAACATTGCTTGAAATGGTTAAATAAATGGTGTGTGGTGTGGGTTGGTGTGTCAATTGCCTTCTCATGCTTAATCACCTAGCTAGACTGCATTTCTAGTTGCGCGTGTGCTTTTTCCCCGGTAAAGGCTACCAGGTCAACTAACGCGCTCTGTTGAAAACTTGAATAGAACTTTTCTCAGGCAAATGTATACGGACATTGTGGGCAAGTTGTTTAGTACTACTACAAAGTACAATTGCACAAACCTCCCACAAACCATAAATATCCTAATGCTTTTGGTTAACTTTTTTATAGAAAAAAATCTAAACATCGATACCTTTTTAAATGCTTGCATGGTTCATAAAAAGGAAATGAGGGTATACGTAAAATTTGCATTGAAAAGTAAATATTGTAAAATTATTACTAGTAGGTGTTGTAATCAGACTTTCTTTAAGACAAAACATCAAAGGAACAATATATAGAGATATTATTAGTAACTAAAAATAGTGTCCGTGCGTTGCAGTGGGATTGTAGAAATTTAAAAGCAAATTTAATGTTGCCCTTTGAATTACTTTCTTTCTAGGACCAATCTTTTTCAAACTCTCCGTCCACCCAAATATTCAAGTTTCTAGCCTAGAATAAATATTCTTTTTGGATCTCTTGATTTCCTTTTAGAATTTCAAATGTCGAACTTAAAAACATAGTTTCCTCAAAATCCATTCTTTCCCTTCGACACTACCCCCTACAAATTTATTAGAATTCATCCAAAAAAAGTTCATCCTTGAATTTCGAGAATTTTCTGCATACAAACATCAAATTTGATTTTAAATTTCCGTTGGAATCTTCAAAGTATCTATCAGAGTAATTATTGAAAACTATAGAATATGAAATATGGTAACATACGTTACGCCTCTCCAGTGTTTTCCTATTACTCGTTTGGTTTCTAATTGATAAAGAAAACTCACCAGTCAGAGCAAACCAACAAAGTAATGTGAGGGCAGTACGTGGGGTTGACTATGGTTTGGGCCCTAGATGCACGTGTTTGTGCTTGTATACTTGTATTTGTATATCATACAGCTTGCTTGTTTATTGGGCCAAACGCACGATTCCGGATGCAAGCTGTTACAACAGCAAGATCGTCATGCGCGCGGAGGAAGATGACGTGAATTGGGCGAAGGAAGATGACATGATTATGGAGACAATGCTGAACGTCAGCCTAGCGGAGTCAGACGACGGACGAAAAAAAGAGCCCGAAACACTATCAATTTTTATAATAGTTATAGATATATATGCACAGGAAGAACGTCACAAAATATCTTCGTTCATTTTTCTAGAGTACGAACATATGGTTTCATAAATGCCACTAGCTAGAAGAAACATCGACTATGGACACATTTGATGGTAATCCCTTACGTTCTAAAATAAATGGCTTGTTCAAATTGTTGTCATTTTGAACCATTCCATTATTTGGCAAGTTGACAAAAATTGGCTTCATTTGGTTTGCTATCAAATATTGGTAATGCGCATAGAATTTGGTAAAATTGTAGAAGTTTCTCTTCACAAAAGTTTGTCAATATCTGGGAAGGTGACAAACTAAACATTACCTTTACATTTCTAACTTACCAAAATTTTGGCTTTGCCAATAAATGGTAAGGTTGATTTTGGCAACAAACTAAACAAGCCCAAAATTAAAGTGATATTAGCTTTTACAGGTATCCAACATTATACTAACATTAGTTTCTTTCATAATATATTACTGTATCAACAATAACGACATTAACATCATTTGTAATGTAATTAATATTAATACTACCTGCACATCACAGAATTGTTAGATTTTTTTTTCAAATGTTGAATATAATTATTACACTTGAGCTCTTTTCTAGAGGAACTTGAGCACGTTTAATGCATGTCATTTCAAGAAGCCAATCATATCGTTTGGGCGTTCAGATTAAATACTCCTAGATGTAAATGCGTGCATGTAGTGTGTACGTAGTCCTGCATGCATGCTTAGCTAGGACGAGGTCCAGTCAAAGTCCACAAGTCAGTGGCAATCCTGTTAAAAAAATGAACCACGTAATTTTGAATTAAAAACATATTACTTTAAGTTTGAAATGTATGCTTCTACATTGGGCTCGTTCGCCATATACTCCCTCGATCCGTCGCCAAATGTATATTAGGATAGAGATGTTCAAATTTTGTCAAAAGGGATAGACGAATATACTAGATGTTCAATCCATCATCTTGTATTTAAATTTTTCTCAATTTTCCCTCCAACACTCTCTACTTCCTAATTAATATGGATTTTTTTTATTTTTTCAAAACAATCAAGAATCCTTCATATTAGCGTATTAGAGAACGGCTCTTACGCTGGGCTAGCTATATATTTCCTTAACCCCCACTTAATTTTACTGCGTGCTTAATTCTATATGTACAATATATAGCTAATAAATTAGACTAACTGTATATTGAAGGATCTTGAATGTATAATGCATCATGGTAATTAACTTTAACATTTATTATATTTGACACACTGAATATATAGTCAAATACCGAAATTATGAATATGCAGGCACTGCACAGTACTGTACGTAGTAATTGTGCAGCAGTCAGCCTATAGGCTGCCACGTACGGCCTTTTGTACGGGATACATTTTGACATCAAACAAAGCTAGTCCGTGCACGCATAAGGTGCGTGCATCACATCAGAAAAGTTTTCACACACTAGCACAAACACGTAATTACTACGATCAAGTGCAATACTCAAGCATGTACTATACGTACAATAGTAGATCAATCAAACGACACGACTCTGTGTAGTCACATCCGTTTTTATTGGCTGTCGCATTGAGCGGCTTTCAAGGAAGCCATTGCGGCATGAAGGCAGTCACGCATGAGTTATTGATCTGCTCTGGAGTAAACCTACGAACAGAAAACCAAACAGAGTCCATCAAATTAATATATATACTCTCAAAGACAACTGCATGCAGTTTTGGTGAAGAATAAAATGGATATACATAACTTGTTTCTGAAACTAATTATTAATGGATCAGTGTGGGTAAAGAGATCGATCGAAACGATCATGAAGCTGAAAGAATAATTAGCATACCCTATTTGCAAGGTAGGTTCGGCGGCAGCTTCCAGGGGATGAAAGAATCCGTTGCCACCGTGCGGTGGCACCTGCTGAACTGCATGAGGGGACTGCCGCTCGTAGCCAAGTAGGGTGGCGTCGTGCTCCCACATTTGTCCATGCAACTGGTTGCTCTCCTCCAGCTTTTCCTCGCAAACGAATGAAAGGTCCACATTAATGCTTGTGTCAATGGAGAAAAAGGATCAATGTCATAATATTGAGCAACAAATTGATTTCATTCATCAGATAAATATACTAGGAAGAGGCACCAGCAAGGTACTAAATAACGTTCGTAGCGGCCGCTATAGCGGTAGCGGTGACCTACCACACTACCGCTATGATGTAGCGGACTAGATGTAGTGGTCTGGAACTTAGCGGCCGCTATTTGCCCATAGTGCCCAATATAGCGGCCGCAATACGGCATAGTGGACCACTATAGCGTGTCATTAAGTCATATAAATAGTTGTTGTTAACCCTGATCTATTTTGACTTCTTTAATTCCATAAGAACATATATGATGAGCATGACCATCTATAGCTAAAGCCGTCCCAAGCACCGACGTTGACATTGCGCTCTACGGATCACTCGACATTGCACTGAATAACACTTTCAGAGTTACATGTGTATTGATTTATTTACTAATTAGTATTTAATTACTTTGTTAATGTATTATAAGGTCATTATTCATGATATATACTTAAATTTATGTGTGATTATTAAATACCGCAATTGGAACTTAGCGTCCGCTATCCGCAATCCGCTATATAAACCTCAATCCGCTACCAACCCACTACCTGCTATTTATTACCTTGGGCACCAGGATAACCACATCAAGGGATTGTCGATATGCGATGTTAATGAGTAATTTGCATTTGTTTATACCCATAAGAGATTATTATGTTATTATTTGCACTATTGAAACAACAACATATATATTCCACAGTAGAAGCTTCATGCAAAATTAACCAATGTTGCAAACACTTTTTTATCGTACATGAAATTCATTACTAATTAACGTGCTTGCAAGTTTGTCCAGTCTCTGATACACGACCTTAATTAAAACCCCAGTCCTGCTAGCTTGAAAGTGCTAGACGCCTAGACTGAAATGTTATCTAACAGTAACACACTGAAACTACTCAGATGTACATTCTGGTCTAACTTTAAGTTCATGCATAGATCCAAACACCTTAAAAAAACGCAAATTATTTTTACTGCTTCTAAAAAAAGGAAAAAGGATACTTAGTGGAGAATCTAAGATCAACTAAACACATGAAGCGCTTATATGGCACGAGGATACTTACTTTTCTTCTAAGGCACTTATTTGCTTCACAGAGCATTTGTTCCTGAAAATGATTTAGCGATATCATATATAAGTTTTTATCTACTGAAATAGATGAATGGTAATCATCCACATTTTAATCAAAATAAAACCATATATGCATGGTCATTTTATGCCGTGTGTGTACTTACCCTCCTCTGAAGATCAGTGAGTTGATCGAGCATATGCTGTGTCTGCAGAAAATATACATTAATTAGAGTTTTACAGTAGATCTCGAAAGAGATAATTTGCAGTAGCATTTCTAGAACATAGATCATGCTGCATTTCGCACATTCTACATGATAAAACCGTGATCTATGTTATGAAAATGAGAAACAATTGACGAATTGAATTACCCTTGTGGATCTGATGTGCCTTAAGGACGAATCAAGTTGTTTTTCTAGCTGCTCTAGCTCTTTAATGCCAAGTGTCCCAAGATCTTCACCAAGAAGATTCCTGTAATTGTGAACAGAAAGAGCTACTGATTACGTTAGTTGATTCTATCTACTTTAAACTGTACGATTCCATACCATGCTAATTGAAGCTCTTTTGAACACATTAGCACTCCCTAAATAACTGTTTTACCATTTGTAAAACCCTAGAGAGACAACTGCAGGACCATATCATATATATTTTACTTTTGTACTTCATTACTGTTATCGAACTATATGCACAGACATCGGTATATGCATGCAATACATATATTATTTTTCATCCAAATTAAAAATGACCAAAGGGTCGTAGTTAGCAAGCAACCTGAACTGAAAGTACTGAACTCCACATCATCTTGATATATATAAAATTGAACTCAACATAAAAAAAAAGCATGATATTACCTTTGGGTCCTCTGTAAATTTTCCACGCGTGCTTTCAGTTTGAGGTACTCATTGCGACTGCTTTGCACTAACTGAAACATAAATTTAACTTCAATACAAAGAAAATCTAAATGAAAACCTTGATTTTTTAAAAACAAAAGTTATTTAAAAAGGAAAATATCATAGAGATTCTATGTGCAACCAAGGAATATAATTTCACATGCAATTAGGCTGCTAGAGGAACATGTATTAATCTATGATCCTATCATGATCAATAACAGTGACTAGTAGATATGAGCTTATCTGTGTTAGTTGTTATACATATGTAATATACCAATTTTCAGCTAAAGTACAGTGATAATACTCCTGCTAGTTGGTACTCTTGAAATGTAGCCTTGTATTGCTCTTATTTTGAGTCTTTCTTGTAGCAACTTCACATACATTAAGCAGCGGCACGGCACAGCTAGCAATATATTTAATTTCAGACTAAAGTTTCTTGCGTCCTATTCAACAAATGCACATTGTTGGTAATTAGTGATAATACTAAAAAACATCATATAGGTGCAATCAAACCACAAAAGGTTATAAACTGTGAAAATCCTATAATTTCATCCAGTGAGATACAAATTAGTCAGTACACACAAGCTAATTTGATGTGCAGCAAAATCATAGACTCTGTCACTACAGGGAGTTCGAGAAAAGTATATTATAACAGATTTTAACTAACCTCATTTTCCTTGTTCTGTATTGCAGTATCTGGCCCACCATAGCTGCATTTTTGGTATCTCTCAAGTGTTCTGGTCATGCTGCAAGTCCAAAAACACAAATGCATTAATTAGGGACATATATAGTTCACGGATAATAACAATATATTATATAGTTTTGTTCTTTTCAGGAGTGCAGGCATTAATTAGTAGAGGAAATATCTTGTTTCTCACAAAAAAAAATAGTTCCTTGACTATCTAGAAGAGTATAATTCATGGCAGTTCAATTAATATGTGGTGCTTGGAGAAGGGGATTAGCCTACATTTTTAGGAACAATTCCTAAGAAACAATATCATGTTTCTTTTATTCTTTCTTCTGGTATTGAAAGCTCAAGTTCATCTATATGTCCATGATATTCCCTAAACTATACTTAAATTCACATTTTACAAAAAAATTCACTCTGAATTTTGAAGATGCGTCGAGTTCAGACAATGCAAAATCTGATGACAAATATTACTAATTCACATGGAGTCTATCTATATATATAATGTTCACCCACTACACGGCAATGCCAGCTGTTAGTGTTGCTACTAGGTTCAAACAAGACGCAAATTCAGTTTTCCGAAAGGGATCTCCAATACGACGTTGAAAATACACGTAGTATCCATTTGACAGCATAAAATACTGAACTGTAGCTAGCTAGGAACTTTGTATGTCTAGTACTGTATTCTGAAAGTGAGTAGGAGTAGAAGGGACATCAATCTGATGAAGCCTTTGCACACTGACAACTCAGCCGTGACTTAATGGCTCATGAGAGCTGAGGAGACCAATCGAATGACAATTGAAAGCTGTCAAATGTACCCTGCATATACTCAAGTGAGTCCTAGGAATATTGTGTACTCCTTTGCAGGATTTCTTCGGAGGAACCGAGGAAGGGGTGTTTCACTCACCCAATATTCAAATTGAATTCCTTATTCAACCAATATTTAATGCTATAAATTCATATATGTTTGTTATTTTAATTTATTAATTAATTACAAAATGAAATCGTTTATACATACTACCAGTGCAAATACAATGCATAAGAAAATTTGCGTTCATTAGGATTATTGAATCAAGGTGGATTCTACTATTTTATTACCATTTTCTGACAAACTTCTCGATTCTTAACCGAAAGTAACTACTCTTAAGTTTGTTCACTAATTCAACCAAGGATCCGGTATGATTCTTCATCAAGGCTGCTATTTGGATATCCATTTTCATTCCTTGCGGGGAAAACTAAAGTTTGGAAACATGTATGATTTAAGATGAATTGTGGCCTATGCCTACTGTCTAATGTTTAGTTTGACAAGATAGAACTCTGAAATCGAGTAAATGTAAGTTGATTCATTTGTTCTCTTTTCATGCTGAGAGCGTCGAGAACATGTGAAACAGACAACCTTTGTGTTGTTTTGTTTGAGTGCTTTTGTTGTACATGTCTGTAATTTTTATATAAAGGTGTTTTACAAGTTTGTAACGTTGTTTTATTATTAAACATGTTTTTAAGTTGAAAGCATATATAGAATAGTGGACTTTAGACCTGTGCCGATCGTCCATAGAAATTTTGTACAAACACCAGGACTAACTATAATTGTTTCTAAATAATAATAAATGATTTCTAGTTAGAAATCAATTCGACTAGCGTATATGTGTGTAACTTGTATGTATTATAGTTTATAGAGTAGCCAATCAGATGCTCTGTTCTACTGAAAAGACAATTGTACATATTATTTTCACATACTTAATTATCTCAGAGAAACAAACTTTCTATGGCAATGCCTCAGCGACAAGGCCACATTTCACTTGAAAAACAGTACTCCCTGGCCCCTGCCCCTTTGAAAACAAAAGAAAATTCGGAAGTGAAATTAACTCCATAATTTCCCAAGACACTGCCTCGAAAGTTTAAAACCAACAATTGAGCAAGGTGACGTCCATGCAGTCAACGTTTGTTCAGACACACATGCTTCCGGTGCATGCATGCATCGTTAATGCTATGCATGAACCGTCACCCCAGTTAGCGCGCAGATCTTTCCAAATTCATGACAAACAAAAAAAAGACCTTTAGTTTGAGCAAATATAACTAATCACTCCCAAAGGATAACTCGCATATATATACCCTCCATAATTAGGAGATGGATCAATCAGGGTGACGCTAATGCGCGAACGTGCGCTCCGCCGCCGCGAACGGATTCAGCCCATCTGGCCCACGATGACCTTTGGCAGCAGCCGCGCACCTCCACCACCGGCACTTCTCCGGCGACGACGCCCCTTCTCCGCCCCCCCTCCACCGCCCGCCAACCCCTCCCACCACCCTCTACCGGCCCTGCAGCTCCGGCGGCGCTGCGCCTCCGCCCGCCCTTGCCCCGCTGTCCACCACTGAGCCGTCGCCTCCCCGGCATCCCTCTAAGCCTGACCCATCTCCGGCGACCCCCTTCCCTGTACCCCGAACACTAAATACATGGTCTAGTGTGAACTCCGACGAGCTCTGGCGGACTCCGGCGAGATCCACCGGAGGGGGAGAAGAAGAGATGAAGAAGAGGGGGAGGAGAGTAGCAAGAGGAAGAAAGAAAAGACAAAAGAGGCTGGACCCGTACGCGAGGGGATGGGTTTTGTGCACGGGTGCCGACGAGTCATTTCGCGTCAATCAAGGCCCCAACGATTAACTTCCTCCCTAAAAATTGACATGCCCCATGCCTAAAAGCTCAATGGCTTATCTCATGCATGCACATTAATTAATTGTGTAACTAAACCAAACTCAGAGTCATTAACCACGCCATGCATCACAAAACCACTACTACGGCGGGATCAGAAACCCACAGATCTATATAGTCGACCACTCTTTATACTCTATCACCCGATTGAGCGAACAAAAACCCTAATTCCCATACAATTCCACCAAATTTCCACTCCCAAACCCTCCTAAAACGCATCAAAACATGATTACATGAACAACCACAACCCCGAGCCACTCCACTCGCAGATCCACCACGTCTCACCCAGATCCCCGCGAAATCACCTCCCAGAAAAGCTCAGAATCACAAAACCCAAGCTCCATGCACCACACTGCACTCCAGATCTGAAGCTACAGGCCGCATGAACAAACCCTAGCTAGCTAGATTGGTGTGCAGCTAGCTAGCTAGCAACCGATCCAAGCAGACGCTCGCGTAGTATGTATACCTCTGGCCGCTGCAGAACTCGTAGAGCTTGCCGCGGTTGGAGAAGATGATGAGCGCGACCTCGGCATCGCAGAGCACCGACAGCTCGTACGCCTTCTTCAGCAACCCGTTCCTCCTCTTGGCGAACGTCACCTGCCTGTTGATCTTGTTCTCGATCCTCTTCAGCTCCACCCTCCCCCTCCCCATGGCCGCCGCCTAGCTCGATCTCCCACCTCCGTTGAATCTCGCGAAACCAACAAGCTAAGCTACCTAGCTCGGAGAGGGGAAAGACGATGAGCAAATTGATGAGGAGGAAGGGAATGGGGAAGGGATTAAAAGGGGAAGGGGGAGAGGGTGGGCAGCGAGGTGGGGGGCTCACCTGCATTGCCATTTCCGGCAATGGGGAAGACGCGGAACCCTAGGTCTCTCGCGCGATCGCTTTCGCGCACAGCTCGATCCATCCATCGTACGCAACGCACACACACGTACACGCTAGCTTAATTAGCTTAGCTTTGGATTGGTTCCCACTAATCCCCAGCCCAATTCAATGCGTCTCGCTATAATTGCTTTGGATTTTTTTTCTGAGTCAGAGACGGACGGGACGGCGAGTGAGGATTCGACAGGTCGAGAAAGCGCGGAAAAGCCGGGAAAAGTAGATAGGTTAGTCGGGCGCTTTTGCGGTTGGATCCTCGGAGTCTTGAGATTTAGGGAAAATACCCCTCTAGCTTGTACGACTTTTCCTATCTACAATATGGTAGTATCTCTAGCTAGTAATAGTGGTATATGTGGATCAAGTGATTGCCATAGTTCGTGTAGACAAAATGGAGCTGATTGGGTTTGGATATGGGGAGAGGCTTCTTCGATCGGTATATCTCTTTGCCTGCAAGAACTTTGCCGTTGGTGTTGAAGCAGTACATATATATGTGTTCGTGTGCATGCTGTTTGTGTGTAACGTTTCAAATTGGAGGCAGGTGTGTGTTCTTTTATTGTTACCGAACGTTTGTATATATATATTGCTCGATCGTGATTCTAAAGAGATCGATATGATGTGATAGGAACCGAACGACGAAATGTACATGCTATAGCTATATGGACAAACTAGGCTGCAGAATATAACCAATAGTTTTTGGTTAGTTAGTATACATATACAATGCTAGGGAAATAAAAGGTTCAACAAAAGAGGGGCCAAAAATATATGAAAGACAAAGTGCGTAGTTTTATCCATTTTTATATAGCCTATCCATCTAGAGTTAGAGTTAGCTTGCAAGCTTGCATAATCATGATATGAACTTCATGTCTCATTTATGTTGTGGTTTAGAGATTAATCTGCTGACATGAATGACTAATCTAACATTAAGGGGAAATTGAAATTAAGTTCTTTTAAAAATAAAAATGGTTTACATTTCCTATAAAAAATTATATAGATGTTGTCACTTTATTCTATAGGAACTATATAAGCCATCGATCCAAAGTGGGATAAAACTCACCTGGATATTGATTTTTAAGAGAACAACATCATCGTGCTTATTATCATGTGATGACATTATATTCCATCTGTTCTAGTAAGATACAAAGCGTCTTATTATCGCAAGTCAACAATTGAAAATTTTGATTAATAATTAAACTTAAAATATATGTTAATGGCATGCTTGTGGTATCTTTATATTCATGTTTGATAATATTTCATATGATATACTAATTTTATAGTCGTTTATGTACGCATTATATTTCAAAACAGAGGCAGTATACTCAAGAAAATTAAGTTAATAAATGAAATAGACAAGTGTGGTGTACATGTGAAATGCCAGTAAATGTAAATTCTGTAAACTGGGTAGTGCAATTTTTTTAGTTGTATATTTAAGAGTACGTAGGAAGACTGAGGTTTTAATTTGGTGTTTTTCCGGCAAAATAAAAATCATAGGGCCGGGTGACAAACTAGTCTACCGACTAACTAATAGTGGACAGAGGAAGTAAGTAGATTATGGCTTCGTTTAAAAACATTTAAATTTATGGCTGGTTCTAAACTTAAGTGTTTGTCACTAATTAGATTTGCATTTTGAGGTCCATAGTTTTGTTTTAATATACCACCACAGTCCAAACCTCATTTGACCGACTTGGACAACACACGTGCATGCTAGATTGGCCTTTTTTTTTTGGCAAATATCCCCCTCCGATGCTTATACCATTAGCAACCATCCACTTAACTCTCCATTTCGGCTGGCGTGGGGATGATTTCGCCGACAAGGAGGAGCAGGCCAACCATGGGTAGGGCCTGCAATGCCATGATGCACCATCATGGAGCTTGCTGTGAGGAATTTCTGTAGTTGCTCCTTAGTTGTCGCATGCAGGAGTGCGGGACAACAAGCATGGTGGCGGATAACGACTCCTCACTCGTGGCCTTCGCTAACCAGATCTAGAGGAAGAGGAAGGGAAGGGTAGAGTGATCAAAAGGACGAGATGGAGCGGCTAGGAAGAGGAGGGGAGTTGCTCGTCCATTGGTCCTCCTTGCACGGGGGAGTGTTGCCTCCCCCTCCTCACACGCGACGAAGAGCACATCGAGAAGCCCTATACGGAGGAAGGAAGGGGATCTAAAGGAGTAGCCAGATCCAAATAGTAAAGACTGTTCGTGGGGTGAAACGGTAGGAAGAAGTAAATAGAAGCGAAATAAGGGAGCTATTTGAAAGAAAAAGGCTAACGTGGCATGCCATGTGTGCATTTCAAGACAGTAAAACGAGACTTAGATCGACCACAATGGTACATTAAAATAAAATCATAAGCATTAATATGTAATTTATAATTTATTGGATCTAAATGACATATATGCTTGATTTACGAATAGTCATTAATTTTATTTACTCAAAATAGATGACACATGTTATAGCTTTGGTATTAATTTTGGCTTTTAAAACGCACATCGTCCACCACCACCACCTCCATCCCCGCACGCAACATGTCAAGCAATCCAACACCCGTGCCCGTGCCCGTTGTTGACACACCTGCCATGGGAGCGAGCGCCCAACGGTCCGGAGACGGATGTGGGTGTTACGTCTTACGTGTCACCGTCCCGTCCGGCCCGGTGCCTGGCTAGGCTAGCTACGGCCACAACTGAACTGAACGGACGTTGTCTTGCAATCAATCGGTCAATCAGTTCGATCGTTCAGCCGGTTGCATACTGTGTATATACGCGTATCCGACTCGACACACTGCACCGACCGTGCCGTCCGCCGTGCGCCACGCACCGGAGCCAACTTGGCTCAGCCAAGAGGGTTAGCTGGGCCCATTGTCATCTGGGCCACCAGAGATGGGCTGAATTCCCATGGCCCAAGGTAGCGAACAGCCCAAGACAGAGCACAGCTTTCTGCCCTTCCTAGAAAGACGACTTAGGCCGCGTTCTTTGGTTGCAGTTAAGAACAGTGGGAAAAAAGAAATATAGTGTACGATTAATTAAGTATTAATTATTTTAAACTTAAAAAATAGACTATTTTTATTTAAATAACTTTCGTGTAGAAAATTTTTTAAAAAATATACCGTTTAGTGGACAATTTGCCCATCTTGGCACAAATAAACGCAGCCTTAAAAGAAAAAAAAAAGCATTTCGAGGAATAATTTTCTGCTACCATTTCCTTGAAACTGAAATGGAACAGGACAACATGACAACCACACAGACTGATCATCACTCGTACTAGTAGTAACATAACGCAACGCAACACAGCTAACCACTGAGCAATAATAATAATCGATCACTGCTGAACTGGAAGCCTAATCTCAATTAATTAACTTAAGCAAGCTACTACTGCCACGAGAAGGGGATCGACGGCGACGTGCCATCGGAGGAACCCTCGCCGGCGACATGGAAGATGCCATGGTAGTTCATCTCGTTCTCATTCGAACCAGGCACCACCGCCGTGTTCACCTGCTGCTGCTCGCTCTCCACGCTTGTTGGGCAATTAAATCCTCCTCCTCCGCCGCCGGACGCGAACCACGGCGAGCTGCCGCCGCCGCCGCCGAATTGTTGCTGCAGATTGGGGACAAGAGACTGCGCAATTGGGATCGCCGCCGGCGAGGGGTGGTGGGGGGGGTGGTGGTGGAGATTGATCCGGCCGGCGACGTCGACGGTGGAGGAATTGGCTGGGGATGACAGAAGAGAGAGAGCACAATCGGAGTCGAGGATTTGGTGGTGAGTGTGCCCCAGCTGCCCGTCGGAGAATATCTTGTTGTTGTTGCTGCTGCTGCTCTCTATCGCCGTCGCCGGCACCGGCGAGACAACGGCGGTGGTGGTCTTCAGGAGGCTAATCTGGTCGCCGTCGTGGAGGAATGGGAATCGCCGGCCGGCGGCTTCCTTTGATGATGAGGAGGAGAATGTCGCCGTCGTTGTTGTCGTCGTTGTCCGCGACGGCGAGCCGACGAAATGCTGCTTGCCGCTGCTCATGATCTGATGATGATGATGGTGGTGATGGTGGCTGTAATATGGGGTTTCTTCAGATTTGATGATCCCAGACCAGCTTGGCTCTGGTCTTGGAGGAGTGAACGAAGCGAATCTTGTTCCTACATTTGAAAACAGAACTAAATGGCCGTCATGGAATAAGCCGAGGAAATGAATTCTCTATTATCTGAGAAAAAAAATGAAACAAGCACTGGACAACAGTTTTTTTTAAAAAAAAAATTCAATGTGGAAGGATAAATTGCATCATTGTGTGCAGAGTCAGTTGATTCAAGTTTAAAGCTCCAGGAAATGTGGGTATCTGGTGTTTCATCTCAGAAATCAATTCTTGGATTATGTTTTAGTGATTAACTCACCATGCCCCACTAAACGCAATAATTCATTCGTGTATAATAAATCTGACAAAAGTATCAGAAAGCTAAACATGAACGGAGATATAATACTAAGAATAACAAGATATAGAAGTGTTAGCTTTTCCAGTCTAGGGTGCATTGTGCTATCTAAGCTCCATGTAAAATATAGGCAAACCTAACATCAATTTGTGCAGGAGAAAATAGGTAGAAGTAACGCCTCTGTTTCGTATTGTAAGGTTTTTTAGTTTTTAAATAGATTTATCCATGAATCAATGCATGTGCTTCATATATATGTTAGTGGATATAGATAAGAGATAGAGAGGCTAAAACCTCTTACAATGTGGAATGGATGGAGTACATTTTATGATCAATTTGGGTTAAATTTGCAGCAGTATTTTGGTGGAGTTTAAATATACATTACTTTGCTCTATAGCTCAAATTTCTGGTTTAAGCAAGAGAGGACATAACATTATCTTTTTTTCAAAAAACAACATAGTAACATACTTTTCAAAACAACAGTTTTTAAACAAGAATACCTTGTTGACTTGTCATAAAGCTGGCACTCATACTATCTGCCTGTGGCTTCCTGCGGCGTCGATTGTGCCCATCCAAGCGTTTTCTACAACTACGCTTAATCTCATCAAACTCCCCAAGCAAGTGAAACCTAAAGAAATGAAATGCCACCATAAGAAATCCAAACATATTAATCCTTTTAAGAATAATTGCTCATTACTCGATAAATCCTTATAAACCCAAGACTGCCAGGAAGTGAGAGAAAAAAAAAAACAGAGTATGCTTCAATGCTGAAAAGTGTGGGTTCCTCAGAGAAGCAAAAAACAAATTAGCCTCTCAGGAGTCAGGACCAATACCGTAGATTCTGATGCACTTGTTTTGTCTCTAAGATAATTAAGACATATGAATACTTCAGAATTAATGGGGGCTACAATGCTACTTAAAAAGAAAAGGAATGATACACGTATTAACTTTCTGAATATTCAATAATAGTACTAAGATTCAATTAAAATAATGGTATGCTGCTGGACCACTCGTATTTCAATGTGTCCGTTATAACAATTTCAGAGCATGGGGATTCAGTTATGTAAAAGATTTGTACTGGCCTGTCAAGCACAAGAAAAAAAAAACAGTAGAACTCCTCTGGGGCGTTTGGACCACGGTATAATGGTTTCAGCAGGTATGTGGCAGTATGCATCGCACCAGACTGTGCTTCATGAGGATCACCTTTTTTGCAATGAGCACTAAGGAACACTTGATAAAGACTGGCAATCAATTGTTGTAAAGGAGTCCCCACAGGACATAAAATTTTCAGGATAGTGAATGATTGGCCGATTATATGTGTACTGTTTAAAGGCACATGATGCAGAGGTAATTTGGTCATTATAGCTCAACAATGTAAAAGGACACCATAGCAAATCCACAACTGAACTAGAGTTGAACTTAACATTCAGCTTGTTTAATTAATACTATTGTAAAATAAAATAATACTGAAATAGGAGGCACCACATTAGCACCGGATAGTAGAACCCATATCAGCAGAAAACGGACCACATTATACTCAGTTGGTAATAGAGTGCACAGATAAGATGTAAGATAAACCTTAGGATTTACAACTAGACTAGAAAAGTAGCTTACCGTGTTTGGTATCATGCTATGTCCTCACAAAAAAAATGCTTTCTTTTTTCATTGTGGGCCAAAAATACAAGAGAGATGATTCAGCTAGAAAGGGAAGATCGAGTATATTATTTCAGTTCAGTAGTCAAGCTTTTATTGTGTGCAAACTGAGAAGAATGCAAGTTACTGGTACATCTTGTAATTTCATTGTTACGCCAAGTCAGACAAAATTTTACAGATATCTTACAAAACAAACTGATCCAATTTTGAAGAGCACACACAGCAAAATCGGAACCCACAAAAAGGGGGTATGCCAATCTATTTGATGTATTGTCTAATTTTATAATTAGTTGACCATGTAGACAAACTTTGTCACTTGTAAGGGTTATCTTGTCGGTTATCAAAGCGCACTAAACAGGCTGTAGCTAGCAACGGTCTTTCAAACAGCAACCTTGTAGGTCCCAACAACTTGCATAAAGAGCATAGCTAATAACCTGAAGCAAAGCAAGGCATAGTATAAAGCTGGTTGCATGTTCAATATCATCTTTGCAAATCAACAGTCCCTCACAACAAAAACTGTAGAACGCAAGGATCCACAAAAAAAGTAAAACAACTTGTATGGATCTGGTCCCTGATTCAGAAAGGAAAGATCTTCACAGAAAAGGGAACTAGGCAAACATGTCAGACATGAGGCCTAATCATTCGAGGTATTACTTAACAAAGAGCTTCTGATTCTTAAACTATTCAAAGCAAACAAATCACACAGATCATAAACTATGATTAGCAATGGGTTGGACAGATCGTATCAGATCTCTACTCCATTTTTACTCTTAAATCAGTGCATTTGTTCTTTGCAGTTGACTATAAAAGACAGCTACCTAATATGAAGGACACTGCATCTTTGCAGCATAATGAATTTCCTCACCAATACAGCGGAAAACACACAAATTACATTCCATTTTTTAATTTCAAACATAAACCAAGGGGCCTACCCATGGATAACGTGCAAATGTAGCAGGTATCATAAGAAAAAGACCACTCCATCTGATCTTTGGCACATGAAATGCCTCAGTCACTTTTTAGAGATAATTATTATAACTGATGGGTCAGAAAGTTAGTAATGCAGAAGTAGGAAAAGAGAAGTGTTATAATTCAGGTATACTGGTTGCCTAGGTAAAGTGTAACAAGGAAAAATTGTCATATGAAAAGGCTGAAAAGGTGGCGCCAGAAAAGGTAAAGCTGTGCATCCTTGAAACAAGACAGCCACATACATACATGCTCATTCATCATCTCATATCCCTAGTGATTTTCTCCTTACCATTTCCTGCTTCGAAATGGGAACAATTGAGCCAGGGAAAGGGAAAGCTGAGGCCAAAGAAAGAACTGATTTGGCCTATTCACTTTCAACAAAGGGAATAATCGGCAGTAAAAAGAAAAAGACGTAAAAGAGATGACTGAACCCTGAACCAAATCCGTCAGTTCTTCTATTCACTCAAAAAAAAAATCCACTGCACAATTCAGGCAATGATCTTTTCCAAACCACAATCAAAATTGACGCGACAGAATTCAAAGCGCTTGTCACAAAAAATTCCACTGAATTCAGTATGCGCAAGAATCGACATCATGAAATGAGCTGAATTCAGTAAGTGCAAGAATCGACATCATGAAATGAGCTGAATTCAGTAAGTGCAAGAATCGACATGAACTGAAAATTTCAAGAAATTTTAGGGTGATTTTAGTTCGTCAGGTTTTGCATAGTGGTGTATACCTGCTGCACTGTTGGCAGAAGCGCATCTCGCGGCCGGAGACGACGACGACGGGAGTCTTGGAGTGAGGCTCGCAGACCTTGTGCCGCCGGTGGTAGTCGCGGTATTTGCTCAGGTCAGCCTTGCATCCGTCCACGGCGCACGACGGGCACTGCCCGGCGCCGGAGACGCCGCGCGGACGCCTCGCCGGGCTCGCCGCCGCGGTCGGCACCCTCGCCACCGCCGTGGCCGCCGGCGACGCCGGCGAGGTGTTCGACGGCGGAACCACGGCCGGCCCCTTCGCCGCCGCGCCGAATTCGCCCAGACCGCCGAGCTTGAGGTCGACGGAGCACTCCGGCCGGCCCGCCGGCGCCACCGCGGCGGAGGCAATGCCCAGCGCCGTCGTCGTATTCGTCGCCGGCGTCGCCGGCACGGCGTCGTGGTCCAGGTCAGTCAGGTCCCAAGAAACCGGCATCTTGAGATCCCAATCCATGGCAGCAGCAGCTGGAGCTAGCTGACCTGCTTCGCCGTCGTCTTCTACCTCTCTCCTTCACGACGGCGAGGAGGAAGAAGAGGAATGGGCGATTTGTCGTGACGTCCGGCAGGTCGCTATCATTCTATGGACATGCGGCAAGGAGAGGAGGAATTATTGCAGTTGGATACCAACAAATCAAGAGCCAAAAACAGGGCAAATTGCAACAGATCAGCAGCAGCAGCGGAAGCAGAGGAGGGAGCTTATCCTTAATTCTTGATTGATAGTATTAAAAAGTGAGTAAAGAGAGAGACAGTGAGAGACACTCTCTTCCGTCTTCACAGAGAAGCAGCCAGAGTGAGGGATTGAGTGAGCTCAACAAGTGCAACTGTGGAAGTGAATTGATGATGGTGTTGCTACACAAACACAGCACAGCAAACTGAACAGATGAGGGGAGGAGGCACAAGTGCACACAACACAACAACAACAACACTCTTCTATACCAAGGAGGAAGTAGGCAGTAGTCAGTACTTTGGTTGCAGAGGCAAGTGCAGGTGTTTGTAGGTAGTGAGTGAATGAGTGAGGGGAAGAGGAGGATAGGTGGCCATATATATGTTGTTGTAATAACAGTATAAAATATTTTTCAGCTTGTTTCTTTTCTCTGTTTTTTTATTTGTTACTGTTTCTTTGATGCTACTTATACTAAGTTCTATGACATGTAGAAATAAATATTTTGCTACCAGTAATTAAGTTGATGATATTGATGTATATAATTTGTTAAACTAGAAGATGAATGGTTTAGATCGATTTTACTTCAAGTAAAGACAATTGTAAAATGCCTTAACCTATTATAATTTTTTTTAACTTCACTTGTTTCTGGTTTTTCTTTGCTGCAATGGACTGATGTTGTGCTTGCATTGCAGCCATTCATCTCATCAAATCCCTGACAGGGATTCTAAGGGAGAAAACAATGAATAGGGGAATGGGTCCCTCAAGCACCACAGGGCCATGTTCATCCTTTAACATCAGCATGGAACAATTGTGCTGCAATAATTGGGGATGGGTTGGTTTGGTTGAGGTGAGGCCCGGCCTCTTGGAGGGCAAAGGGCAGTTACTTCTCTTGGCTTCTTATTAGCAGAGGTTTGGTGGTGTTGGGAGGAGGGTTTATTGTCATCAGCATGGTGTCTTAAACACAAATGACTTTACTGTGATGCTACAGTATAGGGCTTGTGGTGTTTGTAGTTCAGCGAGTATGACTGTCGTCCACTTGATCAAGTCGTTGTTTGATAGTTTAAAAAGTTCTACTTTATCAAAATTTGAGAAATGACATAAATGTGTTTGATTTGGTATGAACATTATAATTATGCAAGATCATAATATATGTCTATAAAATTGATGAAAATGGTTGTTTTTGGAGTGTTTAGACACTTTCACTCTCCTAAATGGTGCACGAACCCTTTCACTGTCCTAAATAGTGCAGACGATTTAGACTTTTTTAGATAATGGATAATGCGATTTAGATAGTTGAAGGTTACTATTTAGATTTTTTAAAAAATGGTAGAAAAGTCTCATGTTCATACCTATGCATAACTGGCCACAAATCTATGCTACCTTCATCCACAGATGTAGGGATTCTGCCATGCCACTTGGATAAATATTTGTCTAGCTAGGTTATAGCCGCAATTCAATATATATATGTAGACAAATGTATTACTCTTTTCGTCTAAATACATAAGCATTTGGGTTAGGACGTGATATATCCTAGTCCAATAAATCTAGACATATGTTTTGTCCAGATACATTGGACTAGAATGTATCATGTCTTAGCAAAAATACTAATATTCTAGGATGGGAGTATATTTTTGTGTCACAGGTTGATTTTAATTTCTTCTTTTCCTCCTCCTCCTCATTCTTCTTTCAAAAACATGAAAGCTGATTTCTCACTGGACTGTATTATGGTGCAATGCCACCTAACCTTTGTTGTACATCTCACTGTTAAAAATGAAATAAGCTTCACAATTAACATATGTCGACTTTTAGAAATTTCAACCCAACGTCAGTGTTGTTTTATGGTTGTTAGGTTGAACTCAATACCCCTCATCGATAACGGTCTCCAACCGCCATCAATCATGGCTATGGGGACCATTACCTATATTGGGTTACTGATGTCGAAAGACATCTGTCATGGATCGGAGAACCGTTACCGATGTCTTACATCGGTGACGGCTCTTGATATAGAACCGTGAGAGATAAGCATCTTCCCAGAACACATTAGGCCATTGCGAACCGTAACCGATGACTATCAGTATCGGTTTCAGTTCACCAACCGATAGCAGTGATAGATCATCGGTCACGGCTTGTGTTGCACGAACCGTGACGGAAGAACCGTAACATGGAGTACTCTTAAACGGAAATTCCTTTGGCCGGTAACATCCATGCATGCTCCTTTTTTTTTGTCAAAAACTCCATGTTATAAATACCATACTCCTAATTTAACAACTAACTACTCTACATGAAGCATGTTTTTTCAATTGTCTTGACACTGGACGACTGGAGTACTCCATCCCTTGACGGAGAAAAGGACAGCTACCATAACAAAGAGCCTCTTTGCTGCAGCTTTGTAGGTGAGTTCGAGCATTTTTTTTTTAAATTCCAGATGTGTGTAGACCGTACACATTCTGACCCCCAAAAATCTCTCTGAGCAAAGTTGCACTTGAACACATTAGTTTAACCCCCAAAAATCAAGATGTTCCAGCTGCACCTCTCCAGGCCCCTGGTCCATTTGATCTAAAAAACAGTATACCATGGTCCATTTCTCCATCACAAGTACATATTGATAATTTTATATATCACTATTTTATGCTTGTCGCCACATGTGGCACAAGACCAACTTGAGGATTTGGTGTTTTTAATAAACACAAAGTATTTTTAAATGCTTGGGGGTGCTTGTTTGGAAGGGAGCCAGTCATTTGCCTCACCCAAGGACGCGGGGCTGATTTGTTTGTTTGTTACTTTTGGGCGTCCTTGACTTCTTGTGTAAGGGATAAAGGGCTTCTAGGTTTAAAAAAAGGGGGAAAGAAATAATAAATTGGATGATAGGTGAAGGATTGCTATATCATGATAGGCCACTCTCTCACCATGTAGCCTTTATTTTGCAAAAATTGTGCAGGGGAATGATTGGTTACATGATGTTTCTCCTTTGTACTCTACCCGGTGGATTGGGATCCCATGAAGTTGTAGTTTTTACTGTAACTTTTACAGTCATAAATCCATCGTTGGATCTGATTTGGAAGGCAAAGATCAACTCGGACATTGTAGCATAAAATATTAATGGCTCCCGTTACGTGCAGTCCTCCGGTGAAGTTGTAGTTTTCACCGGAAAAATCCCTACCATGTGTTTCTTATTCTAATTTTTACTGTATTTGCCTTCTGCCATCTAATATATACCCCTCAAATAACAATGCATTTCCATTGTGCCCTATAAACTGACAAATATAAAAATACTAATGAGATTTCAGAAATACATTAGTTACTGTTGTGGTGGTTGATAGCCAGAATTATTCCCTAACAACAATAATAATTTGCTATGCACGATTTTCTTTATTCACATGCAACGTCACTTCCAAATTAGCAGTATCGTCTTCGCGCACTTTTTTTGTCATGAATACTCAAAAGCAATTATATCATTGCATTAAGAGTCTCCATGTGTACCTTGAACCTCTTTTTATACACACATATTGCGTATTTTTTTTCTGTTGGGAATGATTAATTGGTTACATGATGTTTCTTCTTTTGTACTTGTTCTTCTTTTGATTATCTCTATTTGCCTCCTGCCAGCCAATATAAAAATAACAGTGCATTTACATTGTGCCACATGCATAAACATTCCATTAAGAGTCTTGATACGTACCTCTACTTCTGTTAGATTTTTTTTACGCGTTTCGAATTCTTGGCGTGCTCAGAGTCCATACACTTAGGCACAGACATGCTAGATTTTACTATTTTCTAACAATTAAATTGACAGGCATGTGGCCAAATCAAACTGGTAGAAGAAGTACCCCATCCGTTTTAAACTATATAGTGAATTTCGCGTTGTTATGATAAGAATTGGCTATTAGAAAAATATTTTTATGACATAAGATTAATGTTGTTAAATTCATAGTCAAAAGTGTTCTCTTATGATTATGTTTTTTTTTACTTTACAAATTTAATGGTCAACATTTATCCTATCGCAACCAAATAGACCCTACATATAATTTGCGACGGAGGGAGCAGTAAACAAAAGCTTGTAATAAATTTCAATTTTCTGTAATTAAATGTTGGTCGCTCGATTGGCAGATTGCCAACATGGCATATGCATATGTCCGCAGAGCAAACGCATCGGCACAAACGGCCAAGTTGTACGAGTGAAATTGACGCCAATTGTCAAGGCATGAATGTGTCACTGTAAGCTCCAGGGGTATCCAACGAACTTTGTCTTTCTCTCTCCCTTTCCTTTTGGTTAGTTGATGTATAACAAACTTGTATCTCAAAAGTCAGAAGTACTATAATAGCATCCAAGAAGCAATAAAACGAGCTGTATTATGACGCCAAAAAAAATGTACTCCAGACTCCAGTACTGCATGCAATCAACATGTGGATTCAGAAGCTAGCTGGTACTGCTTCTAGATGTGTAGATGTCCAATTAAATAACCCAATTTGGGTTAGTGACTAATCAGGAAATAAACACTAGGATTAAGACCATGGCAGTGCGTGGACTGGATAAGAGCCGCAAGACGCCCTTAATGAACTGCATATCAGTTAATCATTAATTAACAGCACATTAACTATTTAGATGATGATTATAGACAGACAGTACGCATGCATGATGGCACGAACCAAACGAAAATGGAAATCTAAAAGTACTTCATGGTGGGTGCCTAAAGTCCTAACCGTGGGTATTATGCTGCAAGTTATCAAGATGTACCGGCAAAGTACCTCTTCCACTAAACTATCTTTCTTGTTAATTTGGTAGGCTCGCAAACAAGATCAACTCTCGTAATCATACGCAATCTATGGTCACGAAAATATATCGTTTTGATATTGACATACAAGGCCTGGCGAAAAGATATTGAATTACAAGCTACAACTTGTATGTGTTGGCTGTTGCCCAAAATATTTGAAAACTAGATAATTATAAACATATTTGGAGACAAATCTATACCCATAGTTTTTATACATTTATATATAATATTATAATATATTGACTTTTAGTAAGACAATTTTATAAATTAATTGATTTTTAACGTCTTTTAAATTTGACTTGAAACTAGAGCGAATAATTGTCAAAAGCTATGTACAGGGAAGACGTACACCTAACCCAGCTTTGCTTATTCATCGAATCATTACTGGACACATAAAAATACTATTACCTCCGTTTTATATAAGTAAAAAGTCAAAACGTGTTACATTCTGAACGGGAGAGAATATTTCTCCATAGACTTTTTCTTCAATTACATTAGATTACTAATTGTATGCCGTTTGTTTAGTTGATAACATATGATGTTGTACTGTTTTCCATGTAATAGGTTTCTTTCACGAATCATAGTCAGAACGCTACCTAGATGTAGTTGTCAAATAAAGAGCCACCACTACCGTCGACTCATCATATCAGCAAACCGGCCCAGATTCAACGACTCGGCGACCACATGGTAATAAGCTGGAGTATATATGTAGTAAAAACCAAACAATTATTCAGTGGTAAATCTTTTTCCCTTCCCTAAAATTTACTGATCCAAAGCGACAATATTCTACCCGCTAACAAAGGAGTAAATGAAACCACATGCGGCCAGTAGAATGGACAGTTGGATTGGTTTTCCCACTGTTTGGGAGGCAGGCGGTGGTTCCCTCTCTCTTTAATGTGCCCATCGCCGATGCAGGCCTCATTGTAGGACAGAGGACTACCAAAACTCCCTCTGCTTCTCTGCCCTTTGGCTACTGAAGTATTGAGCCAAATCACACAGAGAGAGAAATAGAGAGATGAGAAGGATTTCAATTTAATCATAATGGTTTTCTTCAACCTCTGTTAGTACTCTCTTCTAGAAGTAAATTTATAGGTCATGTTCAAAAGGAGAGAAGTTCATACATATGATAGTGACGCGGTGATGCAGGTGGTTCGTCGTAGTCCATAAACGCGGCATAAATATATTTCTACACACCACAAAGTCATATTTGTTATTTTCAAATACTTTGTGCCGTCTGGATTAAAACCGCCAACGACCCTCCCTTCTACATGACAACCTTGTCAGCCAAATCCACAGAGTGGTCACGGACCCAAGAAAATTACTACCAAAACGATCCCTGACACGTCAATGATATTTGACGAACATTATATACTACGTCTTATTGACATCCATTTGTTAATGACACATCGATAATGGTACACGTTCATCAACATATGGCTTGTCACCCACATGTCAGCGACACATCATTGATGATATCAGCTTATCGGCATCCTACGTGACAAATGACACGTCGACAACTTGAATTTATTTACACTAATACTTAGTACTTTTTATGTAAAATTTGCTACAAAACATCTAACATTTATCATCTTTGCTAGAAGACACTGAAAATATGTGGTAACGTGTTATAGACACTACTACCATTAAAATAATTGTTTTATTGAAAATGATATAAATGTCTAATTTAACCCTCTATTTTTCAGTCTACTTTTACATACCAACATCATGAACGCCTTCACCGCTCACGTTCCAAGCCATCTTCCAAGCTGTCAGCAATACTTTGTTCCTATAAATATTGTGTCAAAACATAGCCAAGACCATAAACATTGAGTGCCATGTACTATAGCAAAATTCTCTACCTTTTACGCCCAAGCATGCGTCTCATTCTGACGTAGCAATCTCGCATCGTGTCGTCATCGGCGGCGTCGCTCGCGGTCGCCGTCTCCGAGGGCGAGACGCAAAATGCAAACGCAGGCGAGGCCGAGGCCGAGGCGAGTCGTGCGGCCGCTGTTGTGGAAACAGTGGCTGCGACGGCGACGGGTCAGGTCGGTCGCTTTCGGGGCACATGCGCCGCAGGAGACTGACCGCAACGCCGACGCGTCGCCGTGCCGTGCCGTGCGTGCGTACACCGGCCAAAAAAAACGACGGGGTTTAATGCCCTTTTGGGTGATTTGGAAAGAATATTCAAGTTTATCACCGAGAGAGACACCACTGACTAACGAGAAAACCTAATAAATACCATTCACAAACACCTAATTCTAAAAAAATACCATCAACAAGTACTAGTTCTAAAAAAAAATATCACCGTATTCTAATAAATGCGATCACCGTCAGTGGTTTCATTCATCCGCGTCGTTAAATCTACCGTTCGAATAGTAAATTTTAACGGCGCGGATGGATAGAAATCCTAACGGCAATGGCATTTTTAGGACGAAGTCACTTATACGATGTCATTTTTTAAAACTTACATTCGTTAATGGCATTTTTTAGAATCAGATGTTTGTTAATGATATTTTTCAGATTTTCTCATAACTGATTTGGTGGTTGCACTTTAATTCTTCACCATCTTCGCTATACTTGCCTTGTTGGGAGTTGGGACGGATGAGTTTGGATTTAAAACTTGTTCAAACTCTTGTTTTGAACTTGAGGAGATCTTTGGAGGTAGAATTCGAAATGGGTGTTTGTATTGTCACACCAAACAGGCTGCTATGTTGTTTGGGGGTGTAAGTTGTAATCGTCGAGAATGCGACGAGATCAAAAATGGGAGGATCATGGGACCAGATATTGGCACATTAATCACCCGCCTTAAGACAGCACTGTGCGCCAGCGATTGCTGGTTGAGTGGCTGCACATAGAGAACAGCACATCAAACACAAAAAGACAGACCAGCGAATTACTACTACAGTACTCTATGAGTACCTTGCTTTGCTTATCACGAAAAAAAAAAAAAAAACAGAGAGTACCTTGCTTTGCCACCTGAATGCATCCTTCCAATATCATGCCCATTTTATGCTGCTATACTCTGGAAGGAAAATCCAGTGACAACCTTAGCTTTACTCCAATTAGTCCAGGAAATCAGAAATGGAAGTTTGGAAGGGTTAACACCTATCAATCAATCTAATCAACCAAGCAAACTAATACTACTGGTATACTCCTACTTCCTACAGCTCTATCCCTGTTTCAGGATCCCTTTCTTATCTGATCAGGTGCAAATGCACGGACATCAAGTTGTGAGTTGTGAGAGCGTTGCAGCGACAAGGCACGGATCTCCACACAGTTGAACGCACCAACCAACATTCCGGACTTTAGAGGACAACTCTTCTTGGAAAGAAATGTTCCCTTCTTTTATTACACTTGCTTGGCATTCCACCCATATCATCCTTTTCAGGCATGTGGCAATAACCATGGCCTCTTTCAGCAACCGCAACGCAATTCAAAGTTTTGGACCCCCAAAAAAGACAAGCTGCTGTGTCCTAGCTGAACTACAGAAAACTGTGACCACAATCTGCAGACGTCAAACAGTGAACGAAAGTAAGGGATAGATGAAGAAAAAATTAAGCAGGACCATCTAGTACCCAACATAGTACTTGAAGAAAATAAAACAGGCACTGGTAGGCTAGTACCCAATATAACATTGATTGCAAGAAAAACATTAGGTGTTCATGTCATGAGCACAAGTTACTGTAACATGTCAGTTATTGGAAAGTATCAGCCATAAATACTATGTGTAAATAGAGCAAATCTGTTAATGGCTTCAAACAATTCTAGTTTGTAAACGGAGTTTATTGACTGAGTAATTACATGTAACTTACTGTTCATGGATATTCAACATATAGCTTTCAATTAAGCTTTATTAAACATAATTGCTTAAATAGATTCATACCTAAAAAATCATCTGGTCTGACTATGTACAGCTGCTCATTGTTCTACAACTTGCTCATCTTTACTGGAAGTTACACGCTGCGAGAGGAAGGTAAAACAAGCATGAGAGAAACACCATATACGTACTAAAGATACAAAGAACAGAGAACTAAATAATCGTAGTATAATTATGATAAGCCATTGTCTCACAGACACTTAAATTTATATTGAAGCAAAGAATATTTCCTATTTCCAGCTAACATAACACTTACTACTAGAACATTATAAACTCAACAGGGCAAGGCAATGAACAGATAATGGCACAGAAAGACAAAATATTTTGGTTACAGCATAATACAATTTAGTTGAAAAGGCTATCACATAAGAAGGGCAAATATGATTTACCATCCGTTTGCTGATGTATGGCTTCACCTCAAGAGATAACTTGTTGCTCTTCTCGTCATGAGGTGTATGTTTTTTCTCAAACTCTTTCCTTGATTCCTTTCGTGTACCAGATTGCCAGACACTACCAAAGTTAGGGAGCCAACTAGAATCTGAAGTTTCTGGAACAAGTTCACCTCGCTTTTCCATTTCCATTTCAGCTCTTCTCCTCTCTGCCCATGCAGCTCCAACACGCTTTGGGTTAAGCCTTCCAGATTTTCCTTTCTGAGAGGATTGACGAGCATAGCCATTAAGTGACACATTCTCTTGGTCATGCTCGCTAGCTTGTAACCAGGGAGGAGGAGCACCAGTGTGCACATTTGCTTTCAAACCTTCACGACAAAACAATATTATGTTAAATTTCACACAAGGACTAAAAAGAAATCTCTTGCATTTGCTAAAGCTGCAGACTCTTTTCACATCTAAATTAGTAACATGCTTCAACAGAAAATCATTGCAAACAAATATACTAAAAAAACTGTAAATATGCGTGGTACCTTGGCTGAAATTTCCACCAGGGTTTCTCTGTTGGACCTGAAAAAATAAGCCAAAAGGACAGAAATCAGTCATATCTTCATCATGCCTGCACATCAATGGTGTATAGCACAACAAAGTACAAGGCACCATCAACATTGCAACTTTGCATCAGAAGAGCTGTGAATAATATGCTTCTGTTAAGAAAATAAGAACCTGAAAGCTAACAGAAAAGTCAATTTCTGTAAAACCTCTGGCGATAGGACAAACGCTCTAGTATGCATTACAGGGCAACGAGCATTTTTGGATTAGAAGTTCATGGAAGGATATATACCATCAGCACTCAGGTTTGGAACTAAATAAACATTTAGCATCCCTGTGTTGCTGCAGCTAAGTCTACAACTAAGAATAAAGATACCCAAAGGCTGCAGCTAATATGCTCCTGCATTGAACATTGACAAGCCTAACTTTTCCTTGTCTAGTGCCACTCTGTTCTGTTTACACTGCCTAAAAAACCTTAGCAATGAACCACAATAATGGATAACAGCCAAAAGAACGTTTGCAATATCTTTATATTGAATATGTGTGTGTGTCCATGTGTTACTTTTACTTACATAAACAGAAGAAGAACCTGATGAATTAGGTCCATTTCCAAGGATAGTAGATTGAGAACCTGTAAAAAAGGCAGGTTAGTCAAATATTGATGAAATGGTACAATAATACAGTTAGGAGCATTTTAAAAGCTCAGGTTCACCTTTCATTTTTGTGTCTGCACTGCAAAACGAGTGTGTACCCTTCATAGCCTGCTTTTCATGTGACACAACCAATCCGCAAGGTGTGACGGGCACTCCAAATGTCTCAAATGGAGCAGAATATGGAATACTTCCAAAAGAGGAAGATCCATGACATGCTGTACTATTGGGGTAGTATGCCCCATCAGTAGGACTTTGTAAAGGTATAACAACATTAGATGCAGTATTACTAGAAGATGGGAAATGAGTTTCTGCAAAATTATCCAAATATTTAGAGGTAGATTTGTTTTGGATATCTTTCGGTGGGCCCAGAGATGGTCCAATCAACCCTTCAGTCGGCGTCTGCGGTTCTGTAATCAAGGACTCGCAGGACTTCTCCCACTGAAATAAAAGATTACGACATATCAATAAACCCTATGCCATACCTAGAGCAATGAGAAAAAAATGTGTATACTTAAAAGTAAAAAATGGTAGCACAAGGCAGACTGCAGCGCACCTTAGCAAGCTCATCCTCTGAAATCCTAAATGAATCCACCTGACCCATGTCGCCCCCGTGCTTTCGCAGGAAAGACTTCACGCCATTCAGGTGATCCTGACTTGCGAGGTGGTAAAAAACATTGCTACTGCAGTGGAATAAAATTCATGTGTTTGAAAGCCTTGAATTGCTTTTCCAATTCCCCTCATCACTAATGCATTGCAGATCCAAAAGCATTTGTTCAACTCTAACCCTAATTAATTCACAGGAACCCCGAAGCTATTGACCTATTGTTCAATTCGATAATTTCCAAGCGCGATCTAACCAGCATATCCAGATCGAATAAAACCCTAGGAGCATGGGGACGAGGGGCGAGTGAGTACCAAGCGAAGCGGCTGTCGAGGTCGACGAGGTCGGCGGAGCAGAAGGGGCACCAGAGGCGGGAGCGGGGCGCGGCGGCGGCGGCGGAGGAGGAGGAGGGGTGGCGGAGCCCGCGGCGGAGGTCGGCGAGCTTGGAGCGGAAGCGGGAGAGCGCGGCGGCGAGGGCGGCGCGGTGGGCGGGGAAGTAGCGGTGGCGCCTGCCCTGGTCGTGGTTGCGCCGGCACAGCTCGCAGTACTCGAAGGCGGCGGCCTCCGCCGGTGTGGTCCCCCGCTTCGGCGGCATCGCCGTGGATGGGCGGCTCGGCAGCGGCGGCGACGACGCGGCTCCCGCGCTTATGTTTGGTGCTCGTTCAGAATTCTGATCTACTCTGATGGAATTTTGCTTTTGATTCCGGCCAAAAGAATTTTGCTTTTGACAAGTTTTGGGCTGTTTTGGAACAAAGGAAATTTCACGGTCAAATAAATTTGAATTGTTTTACGTAAATTTTCTTATGGAATAAAATTAGTTAATGTGTGAGTTGTTTCAATGTAATATCTCAGTGTCACTATTTTTTACTTTTTTACCATTTCCAATTACTAGCTTTGTTTCGTAATGTTACGGTTTTGACTTTTTCTTACAATGTTTAATCATTCTTTTTATTTAAAAAATTATCATTTATTTTGTTTGTAACTTACATAATTGTTAAAAGTACTTTAAGTACAACTTATTATTTTTTATATTTTTTATAATTTTTTTAAATAAGACGAGTAATCAAATGTTGTAAGTAGAAATTCAAAACCCTTACATTCATTCAATTCCTAGATGAGTTTCCTATTTTTATACTATTTTGTGGATCTTAAACCAATTTCACTCTAAAAACTACTGTAGATTGCTTGTCAAGAGTAACAATTACTCCATTTGCAAAGCTTGTCAAGAGTAACAATTACCACAAAACCAAGGGAATGCAATACCAAATTTCATTGTGAAATATTATAATTTTAATAGAAAATTATGAAAATAATGCCATGTTTACAGCAAAATCCAATGTCAACATACTACTAATTTGCGACTTTCCGTTACACTATTAGTACTGTTTTTTTTCTAAAAAAGAAATCGTTTAACTCCGACCAAACGATTGATCCATCGAGACACATGCCAGCGAACACTCGGCGCCGAGACACAAACACATACAGATCCCGTGCTTGACTGGGCTGGTAAAAAACAGAGTGCGACACGAACTCGCAAAAGTAAAGTACATCTATCTACTGATGCGACGCTGTCTTAATCTACCAAACAAATCTACCAGACTTTCGACGTTTCTGTACTACACTACTACACCTGTAGATGGCATCCATCATCAATGATACCAGATGCTATAATTTATAAACAACCGGCACCACATTAACTTCAGGAGGCGTGACCACCGCGACAATGAATATCTCGGATGGCAACAGGACACAACACACACAAAAAAAAGGGCCGTAATAATAATTCGAGTGGTTAGCACAGGTGTACCAGAAGCAGATCGACGGCGGAAAAACCAAATGCTGGAGGAACAGAACAGAACAGCCGCGATTCAGGAGAAAGTGAAACTGTACACGGCCATTACTGTTCAGGTCCCATCGGAAGACTTCCATCATACGGCAGCAAAAGCCCTTATATACAGACAACACTACAGTATAACTGTACCTGGTTCAATCAAAGAAGAGGCTCTCCTCTAGTTGTCCTCGCCTCTCTGTTGAAAGATCTTGACAGAAACCAGAGGGATACCACATTACCACCGGGTAAGAAGATGCAACAGATGTAGTAGCAATAATTAAGATGAGTTTTGAACGTTTCAGTGGCGTGTGTTTGTGTGTTATGAAGCATGGTCAGGTATAAGGTTAAGCAACAACTCAGTGCTTTACAAAAAGGATAGATGGGACGAAGGATCTACTACCATCTACGTGTGCATGAGTGCTCTCTGACTATCTGCACAAGCTAGAGCACCGGAATTGAATGGACATCTACTTCTGCACCTGAGCTACGAGGTTAGTTGCTCTTGACGCTTGCGACACGAACGCCTCAGTGAGCTTGAACATGGGACTTCTGACGCTTGAAGTACTGGAGGATCGGCTCCTTCACCTGCGGCATTTACATGGGATTAAACTCTAACTTGATTACCGTGTCAGGCTTTATTTAAGTAATGGGGGCAATTAAATATGCAAAATGGGCCTGAATTATGTGCATGCCAAATGCAAGTATTTTCAGTTCAGAGATGGGACATGGAGTTTACCGTGCTGGCCTTCCTGAATCGCTTGTCCTGTGTGCACTGCGTTGTCTCGCCAGCACCAGCCAAAGACTTTCTGACCTTCTGCCCGAGAACCCCACTCTCCAGGGAGCAAACCGATGCCTGCTGCAAAAGTGTCACAGTTCATCACCTTCAGCTATACGTTTGTTTGTGATTAATTAGATTCTTAATTCGTCTATGGATTCTGAATCATCTGAGGCTATTAGGGGGATCAAGTTTTGGTTATACCTCGCGCATGCTTGTAGGAGTCCTGGTTGGGTCCTTATCTGTCGTGGAAGCTCCCTGCCCACTCTGCATGGACACATTCTGCTGCTGTTCCGGAAGCTCCCGGGTGCGAGTGAGGTCAGATCCGATGGAGTGGAGGCAACCCATCGTCGATCCATCTCTCATTTCATGGCCTATACAGAGACAATTGGGAAATGCAATGTTAGTGCTATAGCAAAGGCAGCTGCCAAGTCCACTAAGATGCCGATTATGGTTGGCATTACCTCTCAGAAGGTCTTTGCGCTCAGGCTCAACATGCTCTGCCTTGGTATCAATGGCCTGCATGATAGGCAGAGTTTCAGATAAACCATGGATAAATTAAATGACTGTTGTGGGATGCGCAAAAGATTAGTAGATAAAATGTGCTGTTAGTCACCAGGAAATATTAGAGAAATGATATGATACCATTTGTTCGCCTATATCAACTTCCAGAATCTTTTTTATCTCAAGGAGCTTTCTGTTGGTGGCTTCTGAATGAATGACAGCTTTGCCTGTAAAATAGAGTGACATAGGCCATAAGTGGAAATTGCATAACAAAGTCAGAGATGATGCATACTAGTAGTGAATCAAACATTCGCTCAAAGATTAGTGCTAGTTCTATTACAATACACTGGAGACATCTATGGTCAGCATATGCATATTATTTAACAAGTACAGTTAGACAATGTTTTCCATGAGGCACCCACAGTCCTCCTTCAAGAGAAGTTGTTGACAGTTCCTCATATAAAGTGAGCATGAAAAAAATAGTAATCACTTGAGTTCCAGTTAGACAATCTATGTGAAAATGACGCTCAGTAGGCAGGTTGATTCAGTTACTCTCCTTTCCATCGATGTAACAGAACTGAGCAAAAATACATAACTTGCTCCTGGCTGACAAACTTAACAAAAATGTAAATAATGTACCATAGAGTACCAAGGGGCCAGAATACAAGCATCTGAGATCTTTCTAGACACAAGTTCAAGGTGTTACCTAGTCTTCGGTTGGCTGAATTCTTGATGTATCCGTCCTGTACCATTTTGTCAATCAACTTTCGAACCATGTTCTGGCTGGCTTCGCCATCTAGCTTCCCATGAAGCTTGGATACTGAGACATAATCCATTGGAAGTGCATGGTACAGTGCCTGTAAAAACAATATATATCAGGATAAATGACATGATGACCTTCATATACAAGCCAAAGGTAAGAGACAGAGATCACCTTCATATACATGAGATCACCATTGCTGTTTTTGGTTCCTTCAGTAGGTGAGACGTTTTGCATGATGAACTCTTTCTTTATGTGTGGTGTTCTAGGATCTGCAATCTGAAACCACTAAATGATCTAGTTAGTGATGGACAATACAATATAGCACAAAGTAAATACTAAACTATAGCACAAGACAAAATTGTTTCTAGGGTTGACCTTGTTGACAGAATAACTATCCTTGCTTGCCCTGGATAGTAAACCATCTTTAAGTAGCCTCTCCATAATATCTGAAATATGAGTCATTAGTCAAGTATTCAAGGCTTGGAAGAATGCCTGGAAAGCACACATAGGTTTTCCCCCCACATTACCTTCAACCATTTCCTGAAAAGCATTCAACAAGAGATTGTTAATTGGCAGCCATACAACTCATATGGTATAACAAGACACTATTTGATTTGTAAACACTGGTGCACAAAAAGTTGGTAAATATTTTACACCAGCTTAAATAACTGTTCTCTTATAGAATTCTAATGACCTATTTTATTATAGAAATGAAATAACAGCAAGATTTACCATTGATATGTCAGGGAAGTTAGTAAGGACGTCTGAAACATCAATAATTTCAGTGTCTCTAGAGCATATCCACTCTCTTACTTGAGCTGTTAGTTCTTCCTCATGAGCAGGATCTTGAGTATCATCTGCAAACATATGAAGCCAGAGAATCTCACATATGTATGAAAAAATCATGTACTATTATATAGTCAGAGAAATGTTGTATATGACTATATGTATGCAGACTTCATGCAAAACTAAATGAACCCACAAACATCTGAATAGATAGTCTTGACATAAAGTTCATTTCTATGGAAAATGTAAATATATGGATGCCCAAATGAAGCACTCAGATCAAATTAGCTGACCTTCTGAGATTGTACCACTTTGACCTTTGCCATTCCCATCTATGTTGCAAAGCATGTTAGCATCAAAAACAGTAAATACAACAAGAACACAGACAGAGAAACACTACCATTTGGAGCAACAATGTAACGCTCTGCTTCAGATGGGCGAACCTAATAGAATCAGGTATTCAGTCGATACTACAAATAAAAAGTAAAGAAAATATGCATTTACATTATATAGCCATAAAAAGGTGGCATCACAGCACATTAGAGAGCAAATTAGGAGAGTCTACAAATATGCTCTATATATGGTTTCATAGGTCTTTACCTCAGTGTCAGAAAAGGCATTATCTTGGTCAGACTCATTATCCAAGCTCATATTATCATCTTCACTGTTGGCATTGTTATCATCGCATGGGTCAAGGACACTCTTGACCTGAATAGAGAAGAAAACATAAGTACAAACAGATTGAACCAAAAAAACATGAGCAAAGCTTTTCTGGTCCAAATGTCTGTGAGTTCCATTATTCAATACCTTCAGAGATAACACAAGATGCTTGCTATTGACATTTCCAACTTCCATCTTCAAGGGGTTCTTGTTCCATATATTTATGGCTTCGTTGTCAGCACAACATTTAAAAAATGGTGGCTCGTAATCTTCAGGCTACAAACAAGACAATAAATTAAACTGTTTTAGATTCCACCAACAAAGTTCTACAGATACCCAAAAAATGGCTGAATCTGTTATCTGTTCAGAGCAAAAAAGTTTTATCTATTATGGTGGCTCAAAGTTTCAGAAAATAACAAGAAAATGTTGCACTCACTGTGACATCATCATAGTATAGCAGCTTCATTAAAATGGTCCTCTGCAGATAAACAGAGGATAGCATCAGGTCAGTTCATCCATTGTAACAAATATGCAGAGTGCAAAAATTACCTCCTCTGGCATTTGGTCCAAGGTCCTCATAAGTGAAACCAGTGTCCTGATCATCTTACAAGCAGAGCTCCTGACATGAAACCATGGCCATGTCAGGATATTAACACTGATTTGATACAGCTTAAAATGATTACTTTGCAATGACCATGCACATATGGACCAATAAGTAATAATTAATAAGTTATTTGCAGGATAAATCACAGAACTAAACTGAAACCATACTTTCAGAACTAGAATTCAGCAACTAATGCAAGAAAACAAAGAACAACTCGCATTGCAATGCCATGTTTCAACAGAAAAGGGAACTCAAAATTATAAGGCTGGTTGTGCTTTTAGTAAAGTAGCGTACATTCAATATACCAAATATGTACCTAAAATTTTCAAAGTTACAGCAATCTATGTACCTCAACTTTTCACCACATTCCTTACATATAAAAAGAAAAGAAAACCTGAACTCCTTTTAGTCCTCAATTTGTGCCGACTTCTTTAAAATCATAACAATACTTTACATGCAGAGTGCAGCTTCAAAAATAAAATAAAAATCACTCCAAAACATGTAATGCTGAACATCACAAAAACCTAACCGTACTGAATCTCATCATTTATCTAAACAGCATGGAAAACTAATTTGGAGCGAATCACAAAAGGGATAATAAGAAAGAACCTCATCTGATCGGGAGTGACTTCTGCTGCATTTGATTTGAATGTAGCACTGTTTTTCTTGCTCCCTGTGCGGCTCAAGTTCATTGCAACTTCATCACCACTCGCATTGGGGTAGCTAAATGAGACTGCAGGCAGATAAAAAAAGATGTGGTGGATGATCCACAATCACTGATGTAAAACTTACTTTGTATGCTACAAATTAAACCACATTTCACAATGTAATACTCACATGCATACTCCTCAATCATTGGGCCTTCCTCCTTCTCACAGATACAGAAGAGAAGAGTCTTGAGATACTTCTTCTGTAATGCGTCATAGACACCTAAAATTTATCATAAAACTGAAATAAATGAAGGCATTGGATAAAAAAGTAAAGGATTTAACACATACAAGAAAAAAATTCATTCAATGGGTTCAAGATGTCTATGACATATATCACCTTTTTCCATCCAATCAATCAACCTCCTGGACTCAGCATCCATAGGCATTAGCTTCTTAATCTTCATCTCTATGAAAAATAAAAGGGTGTTTCAGCCAATAAATATCATATTAATTGAGAATTGGGTATAGAAAAGGGTTAGGGGCTACAGCTATTGTGACCTAGTGCAGGAACCGACTTATCATTGAAGTACTTCTCAGGGAATAGACCTCTGATGTAGCTGATGTTGTATATAGCAATGCGGAGCAAATTCCTTGTCTGTTTGGTCAAAGTATCACCAAATTATCCAATGTGTTAACTCAAAACAGCAGGCAATACTATAACTTTCATCATACCATACATAATTTATAGACAGTTTAATATTCAATGCAAAAGCAATAGAAGACCAAAAAAATCATCACAAATTAGATTGCTGATTAACAAGCTTAGGCCTTGTTTGCAAAGGCCATATACTGGCCCATCCACAGGGATGAATTAGTTCAATTTCCCAGCCCATATCAGAGAATGGCCCAGTACTATACTACTATGGGCTTTTTAGACAAAGTAAAGCACTAAAGTTCAGCAAACAGTAAAACAACACATGAGTTCATGAGCTATAAATTTCAATACTGAAGCACAGGTAGCATCAAATAGGAACCTGTTCATTCAAAGTTTCAAACACACATCTATAGTAAGGATCTACCCAAATGCATAAATGAACATGAACCGTATGATATAGGAGCATTTCACATATTATTCACTTGCACTTATGGGATCCTAAGCAAACATTCCAGGCAAAATACAGCTGAGCACGTGAACAATCATGTATCTACTGATTGGAAACAAACCAACTGGCTTTTGAAAGAACGAAAGTAGAAGGCACCAAAATTTGGTGATAAACCAGTACTCTACATCTCATTTCCCAAAGCCATTGTCCAGTTAATAAACCCACGACATAATAACCGATTATAAACTGCAATGGAGCTTTTCTTATATTGCACGTGGTAATTTCAGGCTCAAGAGACATATTCGAAAGAAAAACTGAAGTTACTCAAGGAATCTGCTGCTGTCCAAAACATTTGACGAGATACCAAAAGCAACCACAGCGATAATTCGACAAACTGAAAAAATTGTATACACTTCTAGCAAAGCTATTGAAAACGACTGGAAGTAGAAATTCTTTGCAACCCTCTTCTAGCCTGCCAATTTGATCGACTCCTTGAACCGTGGATAGTATCTAGTATGAACCCAACGTCCCAAACAAATCACCACGCTAGTAGCAAAACAAAGCGACGTGATCGATTAATTCAGCAAAACCCCAATGCTGAGAGAACAGGACAGATTGAACCATAAACGAGGAGAAAATCCGCTCCAAATATCCGCGAAATCGAGAAACCAACAAGAGATTTCTCACGAGAACAGATTTGGTGCATTAAATCAGCGAGAAAAACTCGATCGATCAAGGAGCAACGAGAAAAACAACAGAACTCATCATCCATGTGCGATACCGAAACAGCTCATCCTAAGCATTCGGAGAGGCTAGGGCTAGGCGGAGAATCTAGAAACAGCTCCCAGTCTGAGCGATCTAGCTAGAAGCTACTGATGCTTCGAACCGGCTCAACTAGCACCATTAATTTGGTGTTGAGCAGGCGGAGACTACCAGAGAGTGAAAAATCCCAAACCCGCACAACTCGTGCTCCAAACACGCCCAAAATCGCACGAGAAATCGATTAAAATCAGCAAATCATCTAAGCAAACCACCCAAAAACACTCGCAAAGGAGCTTCGAACCCGCCAAACTAGCACCATTAATTTGGTGCATTGATCGGGCGGAAAACACCAGAGAAAGCGAGAAACCCAAAACCCCAAAACTGACGCTTCAAACGCACCCAAATCCGCACGAGGAACCGGTTAAAATTACCAAACCATCAGCAAAATCCAACACTCGCAAAGGGTGACAAATCCAACACACGCGACCACCAACATTCGAATCCAACCCAAATCGAACGCCAAACACACTCGCACGAGCGATCAAATCCCCCAAACAAAAAACCCTCTCAAAACCCTCGATCGGGTGAACCGATTCGACGAACACGGCACGAACCGCACCGAACTCACAAGCCGCACGGGAATCCAATGGAGGAGATGGGCGAGGGGAGGGGGGGAAAAGCTCACCAGAAGCAGCGAATCCTGCTCCGTGATCTCCGCCTCCTTGGTCTTCTGAGCCGTCGCCTGCATCGCAATCAACCACTCCGATCAGCACGCAAACACGCACGCACACCAGCAAGCGCAACGCGAAGCAGATGAGAGAAAAAACCCCACCAACCATTTCGTTTCTGTGGCGGCGCGTCCGCGCGCGCGTGAGAGGGGAGAGAGAGGAGAAGGGAGAGGAGGGCGGAGAAGAAGAGAAGAGGAGGGCTTCCTTTTTGTTTCTCTTCTAGTAGTACTAGTAAACCAAGAACTTTTACCCGGGAGAGTGATTTTCTTCGAGAAAAATACCGTGTTACTCTTACTCTCCACTCACACAATGACACAAGTGCTTCTCTTTCAAAGACATTTCTACAGTTTTACCCGAGCGCCAGCCTGGCAGCCTCCCTCCTCAAAGCTATAAAAGGTAGCATCCCCATCGCCGTGTCGCCCTCCATCCATCTCGTCTTCCACTCGCCTCCTCCTCCTCCTCTTCCTCCTCCTTCCTCCATTCCTCTCCACTCCACGCCGCCGCCGTGCTCGCCATGGCGCCGACGGTGACCATCACGACGCTGCGGGAGCTGCACGCGCTGGTCCGGGATGGGTTCGGGGAGCAGCGCGTCGAGCTGCGCTCCATCCCGGCGCTGCGAGACGCCCCCGCGATGTACCGCATCGTCTCCACCCTCGCCGCCGACTACGACTGGAAGGTCGCCCCCGATCACCACCAGCTGGAGAGGCTCGCCGGCCTCGCCGACCTCGCCCGCGTCCTCAACACCATCCTCAAGGTCAACCTGCCGCAGCTGAAACTCCACCTCGTCGACTTCGACCAGCGTCGCGGCCTCCTCCGCGACCTCGCCGGGCTCCGCGTCAGGGGATGCCTCTCCATCCCGGCTCTCACGCGGGACATGGAAGACCGCCGCCGCCATGTCCACCGCCGGCTCCGGCGAGCTCCTCATGCAGCGCCACTCGCGTCTCACGGAGCTGATCCTGGGCCGTGTCCTCGGCAAATCCCTGGAGGCGATGGCTCTCACCGCGAGGGTTGGCCTCCCCGACGACCATCCGATCCCGGCGCGTGTCAAGGAGCTTGATGACCTTGTGCAGAACGACATCGCCAATGGCGTGCGAGCGGAGGTTCTCCCTGACGCGATCCAAGGTCAGATCGCTGCTGCTACCACGAGGATTAAGCACCTGCTGGGACTGCGTGTTGATTTCTGATGGCGATGGATCGATCCGGAGTCGGAAATAGGCCTGACGGAGTAGCTCGGTGAATTAGTCAGAGCATTAGTCATAGAGATCGTATCGTATAGTTTCGTCCCGTTTCTTCCAGATTTTGTATCGTTTTAGTGTTGTCTGTTTGCTTTCGAGAGTTTCAGACTTGTTATACTTTGCTGTACTGCAACGGAGTATCTGACTAGCTTGTTGAATGCATTGAACCAAGTGTGTTGAATTTCGTTTGAGGTCAAGTTGGCACGCAATTTGCAATGCGACCAAAATATGTTGACAATACATTTGGCACACCATCCTGTTGCTCTAGTTGAAATTCGAATACATAACTTCTATTAACATGTTTATAACTGGTGTCAAATTAATTCAGATCTAGTTAATGTCACTACTCACTACTATTATATCCTTGTTAATCCACTCCAGTAGACAGAAAAGGGGAGACCAACATATGTTAGGTTTGGTTCTAGGATCTCTAGCCATCGATCTAGGTGGTTTTAGCCTCTCTTTGTGATAGAATCATCAACAACATGTATACACACTAATGGATAAACTAAAACATGTATATTGGAGATGGGTTTAGAGTAGACCAGTGGGGATCGGGGAAGAAGATTGTGTGTCCATCTTCGTCGTGGTGCGCTGGTGTGTCGGTGGTGACGGTGCCGATGCGATCGGTGCGCCGGTGTCGATGGTGGAAGCCTCGGCGTCGGCGTCGGGGCGTCGGTCGGTGGCGGTGGACTCCGTTCCTGTCACTGGCTGCGCCCTCTCGGGATCGGTTAGGGTTTTCGGGTAGGGGTGGCGGCAGCGACGAACCTCGTTTCTTGTGCCGTGGCCCTCACCCCTTTTATGGCGCAGTGTGACAAGGCCCCCAACCGGAGAGGGTTGGGCGTCCCCGATCAGGGCACGGTCAAGGGTCCATTGGGCCGTTGGGCCCAATGAGATGGAGAACTCTAACAACATATACTCAAAATACACAGATGAGAGACGAAAAGATTCAGTTGTCCTTGGTTAATAAAGAGAACGCAAATGTGTACTACGTAATATAATACAAAACCGGCTTCAAAACTTATAGGACAGTAATAATGTAGTAATCAAAGAGAAAGTACATAACCATCTGCACCAGACAATTATGTTGAAAAAACTACCGTTAAAATTAAATAATATGGCAACGGCTGCAGGGCTTCACAACAGTTAATTTAGTTGTGGAGGGAACTTTTTGCTCGATGTGTGTTTCGATTGCCAATACTGCTCTGTTGGCTTCAGTTATCATTCCTTTGCCCATAGGAACGCATTTGTTATATTCACCCATATGAAAGCATTTGTTATATTCACCTGTAGAACAGCTATAACCACCACGAGTTGTATCCAGTGTTAAGTACTTGAGTGCTGTTGTATTGTCAAGAACATAACGTGTTAGCTCGATCAAGCTCTTTGCAGAGCAGAAACCAGTGATCTTCACACTCTGAAGGTGGTCATGACGATGGTGTTTCAGCATCTGCCTCAGCTGTGAGGAATCTTCAAAAACTGAGACATGCCCCATGCGTTCCCACGATACCTGGAGACGAAAAGTCTACTTCATTTGATAAATACCACAGTAGTTGGTCTTAAGTTTATAGAATGAAAATTAACTTACGTCAAGAACGAACGTCCCCAAGGAAGGACAAGCATCGAGAAAATAAACCAAGGATAAATAATCATAGGCCGGGGAAGAAGTGATCGCTCCAGTAAGAGAAATAGTCAAGCACTTGAGGTGGAGTAATTTGCTTGGCAACATTGGTGTATCGAGCATCTGCACAAAGATAATTAGACTGATGATATTCTTCTAAGGTACGAATACTGATGTAGTAAGTCCATAATGATTTGAATGTTTTGAATATACCTCATGAGATGAGCCAACGGTTAGAGCTTCAAGATTTGGTACATAGGATGGAAGCTCTGCACGAGCATAAAATAGAGCGATGGGATAGCACAAGAATAGGCTCTTCATTTGCAACGATTCGCAAAGCAAGAGTTGCACATGATTAGCTTTGACGCGAAAACTACAAAGATTTGGAGCCTTATTCTCTATGACTTGCAGCATTTCACATTCAGACACTTCTAGGTGGCTAAGACGTTGCAACAAGCAAGGTATCTTCACACAAATTATTCCATAGCAATATGCAAGTTCCAACCGTTCCAAAGCATAAGAATTTGAGAGAAGGCATCCTAACTCATCCCCTGTAATGTGTACAAAGGCCAGATGCAGTCTCGTCAGGTTTCTCAAGTCAAGGTTGATTGTGGGATGTAAAGCACAGTTGCTAAGACAAAGATGTCGAATCGAGCTTCCTCTCCCATCAGATAAAAGCGAGCATGGGAAGTTGTACTCATCGTATTTTGAATCAGAGTAATTTGTACTGTAGAATAATATCCTAAGGGTGAGTTCTTCAATCGATGGTGTGACAGCAATCTGAAGCCAACTATCGAGTTGAGAACTGGCGACGGCATCGTAAAAAACACCAGATTCAAACCTTAAAGATTTTATGCCAATGCCTGAGTGGTTTTTCAGAATGCAATCAACTTTCTTGGTGAAACCCCAGCCCCGTGCTGTAAATATAAGATTAGGATAATGGTGCCAGAAGCTACGAAAAGCACGAGAAATGCATGCAGCACGGGCAGCATCTCGTAATGGCATTAGGGAGTGTATATGACTCCAGATGTCCTGCATGTACAAGCAAGGATAAAAATTAAAAAAAATATTGTCAAGTTATTGTTTCAGTTGGAAAGGAAAACAGTACTAGCATATAGGGGACAGCTGTATCACTAGTGCATTGGAATATGTGGTACGCAAACTGGACAATGCATTTTTATTTTTTCCTATTCTCTTTAAAAGTTTTAGCTCAGTCTGCCCAAAAAGGATGCTGTATGTAGACTGCAGTAAGTGAATAATATGAAACATATTCCTGATTTAGGAAAGGACTAGCCAATAATATTTGTCTCTGAGCACATGGGTAAACTCAAGTGTATGAAATGATGTTCCGTACAATAGCATCCTATAAATTATTCGAAAAAGAAATAAAAAATACATGTATAATTCTTTATAAGGTAAATTTTCAACAGAATTGGCATAAAATTGATGTAAGGAACCAACAGCTTTGGCAGCTACATTGTAACAGATAATAGACTGAACAGACCATTATAAAAGGTGTGCCATCCTACAAGAATAGTTCGCTTCTCCCACCATTTATACTGAACTAAGAGCGAATAGAAGTGAAACCACTACACATGAAATGTGAAGCCAGCAAATTGGGCATAGTTTACTTTAAAGCTTTGTCGCTAACCTAGTCTAATCACATTAGTTGTCAACAATCTTGTAACAGACAAATTGTCCAGCATCTCAGTGCCCATTGCAGATGATTTTGCAGGCAGAATGGGCCACAGACAGCAAAGTATTATGGTTTCACCCAAGGATGTGACAGAAAATCATGATATCATATTCATTACTGTTGTAGAACATGGCATGCTAGGTATTGTTATTACTATAGTATTATGAGCTCAGGCTTCCGCCTGGTGAAGCGGAAGAAGGATGCTTGATCACTATACTGACAAATATTCCTGCCACATGTAACTCTGGGTTACCAGCAGTGACCAACCTCAAATGTCCATGGGCAGTCCTCGACACTTTCAAGTTGATGTTATTAACTTCTTTGTGAAAGTAGTTTTAAACTGAACTAGGAAGGTATACGTTTGATGGATGACGAGGAAGATACTAAGGATAAATTGCACAGTGATGCAACTGTAAACATAAAAATCAGGAAACAGAATATAGACCACAGTAATCGCAGAAAAAGAAGCGCATAAACCCACTGATAAGGGAGGGAAGAATATCTAAAAACACAACTGTGGATCTAAGAACCATCACAAACAGTTTTCTGCGGGAATGGTAAGGTATAACAACTAGAACAGAGAAAAGGTACTCATGCAGAATTTTAGGAGATTGCAGCACCAACACTAAAGATTTATTCATAAAATTTTATTCTAGGTGTCATAGGATCACCAGCGTGTGCATTTATAGGCTACTTAGAGCAATCAGACTCATAAATTGCTTTGCTTCTAATATAAGTATTTCATTATCAGCAAATCTACCCCTGGAAGGTTTAACCCTGGATATAATCTTCTTCTGTTGCCTTCAGAATTTGCAAGTTGTTGACAGACTGAGCCCTTTCTTTTAGCCACTGAAGCAATTGAACGATCTGCAGCACATCATGAATCAACACAAGAAACAACAAGATCAATAATGCTCAAACAAATCGGTCTGGTTCACTTGTCCAACTATCATGAAAGAGAATTCATGGCTTTAAATCCAATTTGTTTCCATTAAACAAAAGGAAGTTCAATCGAGCATTGGTACGTTCTGATTAAAAAAAAGAACTCTACACTTCTTTAGAAGAGACACATAGTGGTACATCATAAGTTCCAATAGGCATTACACTATAGATGCAGAAGGAGAGAAGCTTTACTACGGGCTTGGATTTGCCGTCGCCGCCGCCGCTGCCGCTTCTCCTGCTGCACGGACATGAGCCGTTTCTGGTCAAGCAACCTCGTCGACCTCAGCTCTGTTCGAAATCAACCTCTGATTTCCCCCTTTTCTAGTTCAATCGATCGGACTCTGGCTTTTCCCCTCTTTCCTATCGGTTTCCAAAAGGGCTCCTAATATCTAAATCCGGCTGTCGTCACCGTCTACGACTCCGACTATACATTCGCAGAGAGACAAGGTGAGGAATTCTCGCCGGCGCCGGCGTTGACTTCCGCGGCGGAGGTGGATGAGTACCAGCCAGTCCCTATTTCCTATAGTAGAAACCCCTATGGACGTCTGTGTGTTCTTAGTCCTGGGCTGGGCTTGTTGCCTTGTTGGGCTTTGATCGAGGAGAAATTTCTCAATTTACCACCAAATCTGGAAACTTTTAGAATTTACCATCTAATTCGTTCCGTGACACTCGGTCATCCGATCAAGCATATTTATTTTGTGTTGAAAGCTGTGACGGTATACTCCTCCATCAAAATAAAAACAACTTCTAGCTTTGGGTAGGCCATGTGTATTTCTAGGCTCTAAGTTAATTTAATATCAAATTTCAATAAGTTTGCTTTTGACAAAAATCAAATCATCTTATATAATGAAACGAAAGGGAGTAATTTTTCCGGCAAGAGCTCATTCGGAGGTGAGATTTTTGGACTACTTGTCGTCTATTTAATAGTGAATTCTCAAATGCCAATTCATGAGTAACTTTATTTTTTTCAATTTTTACTGTCAATTTTTTTTTCAAAAAAAATAACAATTGTAAACATAGTGTATTTGACGAGAAAGGGACGGGCCACGAGAGTGTTAGAATTAGCGAGGAACAAACAGCGGGACACCATATCGGTTCCCACTGTTGCAAAACAATACAACCTCATTCAATACAACCTCACCGGCGCCCGCTCGATATTGACGACATCCATTGCCTCATTCAATACAACCTCCGCTCGAGCGGTAGATCACAAACAGCTAACTATTGCAAAAGGTAACTATTGTATGGACATGCTATTTGCTATAGTCTATAATATTGACATATTTTAGAGTTGGTAACTAGATTGTATAAGCTATAGTCTAATTGGACGACCTCAACTAACAAGTTGATTTATCCTTTGCAATAAGATATACGCCCTATCATATTATTGAAATGGCAGACTATACTGCATACTTGGCCGAGTTATTTTCAGCTAATTTAGGATTATTACTCATCGGATTATCGTGTGTACGTTTCCCAAGCCACTAAATAATACACTTTGAAAACTTTTTATATAAACTTAATTATTTTAAAAAGTCAAATAAATATACTTTTAAAGTTTGCAATAGTTAATACTTAATTAATCATATATTAATGGATTATCTCATTTTATGTGCGACAAATAATCTAATCCTACAACCCACGTTATAACTCTCCCATATTCTCACAAAATGGAAGATTTAATGATTAAACATGTTTGCAATTGATACCCACAGGGCACGTACTATACATATATACTCCGAGTATATAAATTGAACAGGATTGTGCCTATGACATGTACTATCTCCATCCTAAAATATAGCAGCATAGGAGGGATGGTTTAGTATATAGTATCGTTTAGGACATTTTATTTGAATTATTGCGGTACTGGTAGTGTTCCACGTAAATGCTAAATACTATCAACCAAGACACTCCACGTTAAATTCTGTTGGAGTATCAATTACATGTTAAATTCTGTTAGTAACTGTTCTTTTTTTTTTTGAGGTAGGTAGTAGTAATTGTTATTGGGGGGTTTGAAATACGAGAATGAACAGAGGCGTGTTGGGATTTTCCATCTCCCGCTTCCGTTTGGCCAAAAAATTTGAAAATGCCACCCCTCTCTCGCAGCTGGCTCGGGCGGCTATAAATAAGAGCCCCACTTCCCCCAATCCTCCCAATTCACATTCCCTCCCCTCTCCAAACTCCAAACCCAATCTTCTCTTCACCTCTCCACGCGTTCGATGGCGGCGGCGGCGGCGATGGCCGTGGTTGCGATCACCAGCCTGGACGAGGCGGAGTTGGCGGCAAGGGAGCTCGGCGGGCCGCACGTCGACGTCCACATCGAGTCCGTCGTCCTCAACGAGGCCCCAGCGATGGCGGCGATCCTGTCCCCGCTGTTCGAGGAGTACGGCTGGCGGATCGGCAACATCAGGAGGCTCCTCAACCTTGCCGGCATCGACGAGCACCTCTCCGTCGTCGTCGACGTCCACCTCCCCAGGCTCAACAGCGACGTGAGGGACCCCAACGCCCTGGCTCTGCTGCGCGTCAGTGGCACCACCATCATCCGCCTCGCCAGGAGGGTCGGCGGGCCGTCCGCCGCGGACTACGTCACCTTCGGCAACCGCATCACCAGGCTCGCCCATCACATCCACCAGCCCAGGCGCAACGACGGGGAGCTGCGCCAGCGCATCGGCCAGGCCGTCGTCAATGTTAACCAACTCAAGGGAGCGCGGTTTGATTTCTGAATACTCTTGCCCACTCGATCGATTTCACCCTGCATAGCCTAAGGATTCGATCGGATTCCATTCGTTCGTTACGTGTGAGGTTGGTTTCGTTTCTCTAGTTACAGGGGAGGATTAGTTTCATTAATATGCAGATATAACATGTGCAGTTCCAGTATGTGATCTGAACATATTTGTGTTTCTCTAGTTGCAGAAAGGAGGAAAATATGCAGATATAATCGTATTTACCACTAATATTCACAATACCAATATCTGATCTGAATATATTTCACAATAAGGCGATTTGATGTTGAGCTGTGAACCTGCTATTCCTTTCTTTTCACCATGGATAAATTTGATGTCTACTGTCTACTTGACGCACTACGATGTGCAATTGTGTAGTAGCAACTACTGCGAGATAAGAGTAGGAGTAGTAGATACGTGCATACACGTGCTGGTGTCTGGTCTCTGATCACTGGAGATTGAGCTGATCGAGCTAGTTTTGCACTTGCACACAGTGGCTGCCTTTTCGTGTGATTGAACAAGATAGATATGCTGATTTTGTTTATCCTTTTGAGACCATTCCCCTTTTAATACTTGCACACAGTATTTGCCATGTGAGACCATTCCCCTTTTAATATGCTGATGTTGTTTATCCTTTTGAGTTCAGCTGTTGTGAATATTCTCCGTATGATCATGTCCTGTTGTTTATCATTTAATATGCTGCTGTTTTAATATGCTTATCCTTTCTCTGTATGATCACTGGGCTGCTGGGATGATCTTGTTTGAAAATGGCCCTGTAATTTTGGCAAGCTGGTGTCCATTCCAGCATGCTAAAAATATAAGTACACAGATAATTTTTGTACATTCACACATCAAGAAATTTGACAAAATACATCAAGAAATAGCTAACAGATTATTTTTGTCCATTCTCACATCAAATTAGAAGTACACAGATCAAATATATTGTGCACGCGGAACCATTCCAGACAACCATTCCTGAAAACACCAGTTGACATCATAATATATTTCACTTGCCTTCGATCATAGTAACATACATAACCAGTACTTCACCTTACATGAGTGGATTACATATTAGGTCAGGTTCAGGTATAAGCCAATGTACAACAAAATTAGGCTTGAACCCACCTTACATAAGTGTAGAACAGCAGCCAACTAACCTCTGCCCAGGCTAGTCAGTACTCCACCTTCATATTAACAGTAAGTCCAAAAGCCAACTATCTACTTCATCCAAAAGCCACAACCCCTACTCCATCTACCAATTAACAAGGACAACCCTACATCTTCAACCAAGCCACTGCAGCAATACAAACAAGCACACCCAAAGCAGCCAAATGAAAGTATTTCTTCAGCTTGCCGCGCAGGTTCATCACTTGCAGAAGTCCTTGTAGCACGCATGCTCCATCCTCAATGCCTGTAGCTCATCATGCAGCGTATAGAGGATTTTTACCGCATCATCAAGATGCCTAGCAAGGGCACTCATATTCGCATCCATAGCCGAAACCTGACAATTCAAACCAAAGCCAAAATTACCACCATTTTAAGCCAATGCTGACATAGATTTGCATTGTAACTCAAACAAAATGAATCTTGCTAACAATTCACACAAATCAGAAATCTTTGTGTGTTGTCAATCCGAAATTAGTAATCCTGACAACCTGAAATCTTGCTAACTATGAAACCGAGATTTTATAGTTTCCTCGCGCAAATGGATCCTTGCCGGCATTTTACCTCGTCAGACGAGTTGTCGCTGCCGGGTGACGAGCCGCTCCCGCCGGGGCGACCTCTGCCAGTGGATGAGCTGCCGCCGCCAGTTGACGCGCCTCAGGATGCAGGTGGGGCGAGCCGGGTCGACCCGAGGTCTGGCCCATGGTGGCCTCGAATATTATCTCCAGGTGACGGGTTGACCCGACCCACGAAACCTGAGATGGTTTGATGACCCACGGACCTCCCATGGGTCGACCCATGGCGGCGCCTATACAAGAATTCTCCAATTCTCCATGTGGATAAACATTTGAAACTGAATGCATACTAATCCTAATACGGCAGCAATGACAAATTAATCAACATGCTTCTGAAGCAAACATAACAAATCTTCATGTCAACAATACCGTAGGTTTTTCAAACAGAAGAGAAGAAAGTTAAACGCCTGAACAAATCCGTGATTCTTTTAAGATCATAAGGAAAAACATTCTGGGAGGACCAAATCTTGCAAGTAAACAAGCAGAAAAAAAAACCTGACAATACAATTGCAGAGAGGTTGGGGATTAGCAAATGGTGTTGATGCAGAACCAACGAATCACAGCCCCAGCCGTCAATCGCTGCGGCGGCGCTGTAGGTCGTCTTCCCCCAAGCGTCCAGGCATCAGCATTAATAAATCTTCTATCGCGGTGGAGTCACGGAGAGACAGGGAGAGGAGGCGGGGGCGGCGAGCCGGCGACGGCTGGGGTGGGTTGGGAAGGGAGAGGAAGCGGAGACGGCGGATCCGCCAAGGGGTGGAGACGGCGGCGCAGCGAGCAGGGTGGAGTCGATGGGAGCGCAGGCGGCAGGCTGTGTGGGTCACACCGACCTCGGCCCACGTTGGCCCATGCAATTTTCACGCGCCGCCTCCTCCGCCGGTCGACGAGCTACCTCCGCTCTTGTCGTTTGTCCGAGCAGTGCCTCCTGGGCTACATCCGGATTTTTTTGACACGCACCAGTCTTCCCCATTCTGGGCTTCGTCCCTTCCTATCCGTGCCTTGAGATTTGGTGGGCCCTCTAAGGATACGACTGCATTGTAGGCCTCACAGGTCCTTCAGCCCAGTTGTTTTGCTAGAGCTATGGGCCCCTGTTGCTTCGCGTGTTCCCGGAAGCAATTCCGCGGTCGAGACCGACGCCGGTCAACGTACGTACAGTCGTACACCCCCGGCCGCCGGCCGGCTTCAAACAACGAGACCAATTAAACCATATGCAGTCTCACCAACGTACGTATACACCAAAGCCCCAGCAGCAGGATTGGTTGGCGAATGATCGTAGTAATCCGGCTGCAGCTAGTTCAACGCGATCTGCCCATGCGTGCATGTCACCATGTGCAAGCACACCAAAAACGTCGCGGCAATGTGTAGCGGCTGGATTGCCCGGAGCTAATCCTGTCGTGGCTCGTGAGGCGTGTCTAGCAGTAGTACAACCTAGACCGTGTACGGCAGCAATGCATTGATCGCTCGTAGACACGTGACGCGAAGGTATGAAATCATATCTAAATAAAAATTCTCCATTCATATATAGTTAGTGCTTTGAAATTTCAGACTTAAGATAAAAAAACATCAAAATCATATCTAATTTTAGTTCTAAAATTCAAAGTTCATTATAAGCCACAGCCAAACAATAAGAGCCACAATTTCCTCACATATATAGCTACTGTTGCTAGTTTGCTACTGGACCTGATCGAATGCCGGGTCGGATTTGGAAAAAGCTTGACGCCTAGTGTCCAGCCAAAATTGAAAGCCTGGGCATGGTTTGATCTTGGGGTTTTCCTCGTATTGGGACATGCTTTTCTCGGGGTTTTTTTTTTGACATTTATATTTACGGCCTTTTCTAAGATTTTCAGACCATAAAGGTCAAGCCTTTTCAGGTCGGTCAAGCCAGGACAATCTATAGAGCTCTAACTTTATTTTTTAAAAAAATGGATTGCTATCTCTACCTCCTTACCACCAGTCCACCATCCATTTACAAATCGAGGTGTTTGTTGCTTCAATATCTCTTGCCTACTCATTTGCCCATATTATTTTACATTATAGAGTTAGTAGTATTTTAATCATTTTTATCTTAATTTACAGTTTTACAGTAACCCTTTTTCTTGGGACATAGAGATTACTCAAAAGTAGGAGTAGCATCGATCGATCGTTGTCCCAAGCTGAATTGCTGAAATGACTTACCCGCGTGTAACACGTTTCAACTTTCAACAAGGACAAGTGAAGAAATCGAGATAGTACGTACATCTAGCACGTAGGAGTATTCATCTCGCCATCAATGCTCCAGCTTAAGCTTGTTGTTAATTAGCACGTACGATCGATGCAAACAAAGTTCAACCCTCGCGTTGCACGTTTAGATTATTATAGAAAATCACTAATCAGAGCATATATGTACGCACTTTGGCAGATCTTCGTCGTCGATCGGTTAATAATCGAGAATCATTAGCTTGTAATAAGATGAACTAATTAGTCGGAGAATATCGCGATTTCAAGCTTGAAATCCTTGCACGAACGTGACGTGTTGTACCGTTCGATCGAAATTAATGAAAATGGTGAAGATATAAGATATCTCTGCGAACCACGGACCCGTGATATCTTAATTCTACTACTAGCTGGGCCGTGCAAAGATATGAAGAAACGATACGAATACGATGATGATTAATGCACATGCATCACCACGTGTTTTGCGCGTAACACTGCGTCACAATGCCAAAGAGTAAGTGCAGAGACAATAATTAATCAAAATATTTGTGCCAACATTTTTCTTATAACTGGATATATGCATTGTGTTTCGTATGGACAGGACAACGCGTAACACGCCCATACGGTACTCCCTCCATGCAAAATATCCTACTACACATTCACACATAAATCAGACCAAACTTTGTGTTTGAAACGACATATATAAAAACTGGAGGTAGTAAATGGGTGAAGGGTGGAATATGACTAATACTTGGATAATGAATCATTATATTAGAATTAACCACATATAAAAAATGCTTATATTATTATATGAATGGTGTGCGTACACCCTCTTCAAAAATATATTCCATATTTTAAGCATCTAATTTTAAGTTATTTCTATCTGACAAACTACATATTTAATATGATGTATAATAAAACTACATTTGATCCCAAGATTAACATAAACTACAAGTTCAGAACTAGTTTAGCAACAAAACATCAATGTAAATAGCTCCTACATAAGAATAGCAAGGATTTGAACCCTAAAATCTATACTTTTATGATACCTTCAATATTAAATATATAATTTTGTGAGAAATTTTGTGGTAAATCTATCGTTTTGTGCTGTACCCCCTCTGACTTTTTTTTTATTTATAGGTCGTATTTTATTTTATTAGAATAAAAATTTGACATATAATTCTCTATTAAGATAACAGTTGTGATTATATAATTCTCTATTAAGATAACAGTTGTGATTTTAGAAAGTATAGTCAGAGGTGAGCAGCCACAAATATAAATTTTAAAAAGTTAATTTTATATCATAAAAATAAATTTGTAATAGAGAAATTGTTGGTGATACCATTGTTCTAACTAAATGATTTGAGCATGTATTTTAGGAGGGAGGGAGTAGTTCTGAGATGATGAGTAACAACCTAAACTGTAGTTCTGAAACGAACGGAGGGAGTACTTTAATCATAGTTTTGTAAAAATTGCTCAAATAAAACAAAAAGTTTGACCGTAGCCAATGAGACGATGATGATAAATTTGACCGCCAAAAAAAAAAACAATCAGTTGCACAGTTATCCACGCTATGAACACCAGAAATAACCGCACATTAAACAAATCGCTAGCCTCCAGCCTACCATTATCCTCTCGTAGCGTAGACGTCTACACCCATTCCATTCCCCTATTTCAACATCGCCCATGTCGCCACATCTCCCCATCTCCTCTTCTCGCGATCTCAAATTCAACAACGAACGCGAAATCAACAAGCAATCCCGACCAACCCCACCCGAATAGTGAAGCAACCAAGCGAGCGAACCCACCCATTTCTTCAATTTCAATTTAAATTTCGATTCTCCCCCCTCCAAGATTCTTGCGCCAGAAAAGACGATTCTTGATTCTTGATTCGGCGGCGGAGGAGGATGAGGGCGGCGGCGGCGGCGGGAGAAGGGGACCAATCGAGGGCGATGTACGAGCTGTGCGCGCTGCTGCTGACGGTGCTCCGGTCGTCGCCGGAGCTGGGCGGCGGGCGTCCATGGCCGCGGCAGGTGACGGCGGCGGGGGTGGCGTCGATGCTGCTGGGGGCGTCGGTGGCGCTGATGCTGTGTGGGTCGGTGACCTTCATGCTGGGATTCTTCCTCATGCCATGGGTCATCGGCCTCGCCTGCGTCTTCCTCTTCGTCGGGTTCGTCACCAACCTGTCAGGAATCTGGAGGGCCATCATCCTCTGGCTCGCCGCCGGCGCCGACGCGTGCTCGCCGAAGGTGGATTCGGCCTCCACATGTACGTGATCTTGGCCGATTAGGGCTCATACATGTTTTGGGGACAAATCACGAAAGTTTCTCCTCTTTTATTATATATGTTTTGGTTAGCTGGGAGCCTGGGATTGGAATTGATTGTCAATTCAGGCGTAATTGGGGGTGAATGCGAAAATTGGTGGTGTTTCTTGGCTTTATCAGAGTTAAAATGCGCTAAATTGAGCGTCTTTGCTTAAATTGTGCCCAGCTGTGAAGCGTCTGTCAGACTTCGGGTGCTTTTCTGAATATATTTGAGTTATGTGTGCTTCTGGATTCAAATTGTGGTTTTAGGATTGGTCTGTCGATCAAGTTCAGGAGGACATTATTCCAAACAATGTGAGCAGTAGCATATGGTAGTTAAAATCGGCGAGATGGCGAGAAGGGGAAAGGGTCAGAATTAGTGGTTGTGTGGTGCAAGTCGATGAATTCTTTCTCAAGTGTTTTAGATCTGTAGTTAGATGTAAAAGCTAGTTATAGCTTCATGTTGATGAAATTAGATGATGAAAGGGACTAAAATTTGCCATCGAGCACCGACATATGAAATTGAAAGGGGGAACGGAGCTGTAAACATATGAAGTCAAAAAGGGATATATAACGATGGAATCGATGCCTGAGCGCTTTAGTGCTCTTTAAATAGAGACCAGAAAGCAAAAGTTTATATTGGTCATTTTGATGGATGCAAGGCGAGATTCTTGGGAGGAAAAATGGTCTGGTTTAGCTTGACATAGCGTATACCTTTCACCTTTCAGGATTTCACTATCACTCATACAGTTCATCTAGAAATTCAGAGATAGCGGATTAATTGTTGTTATTAGATACTATACTTCCCAAGGGTTCGATACAAGACAAGCTGAACATCAGTTTTTCCCCATTAATCAATATGCTACCGTATTATACATTCTCTTTTCTGTGGGAAACAATTTTGGTATAATTAAGTTTACCATCGGGATTTGGCATCGAAACCTAAAATCTGTTCATGTATGATTTTTTTTTTCATATATATGCCATTCCTTTTGTGATCCTACTGCCTGTAAACAGTGCCATGCCTACTATCATGCTTGTAAAACTTGTTGTCCTTATTGCATTTATAACTATCCATTCTTATCATGTAACAAGAGCTATCCATTGTTATCTTCTGGCAGGGTATATATTTTCCAAGCCTCCATTCCTGCAGATGTGAAGTTGTATCAGAAGTAGGTTTTCATGGAGGTGTATAGAAGAAGCAGAGTTTGGGCAGCATTATGTTTGCTGCCATCCTATGTTTTCCTTCCTGGACAACTTTTTACCATGTTACGCCGCAACAAGCTTAGATGGTTTTATATTATACCAATAGGATGACATTCCTTAACAGAAAACTGTGTACATACGGAAAGAACAGCTTGGTTTTACTATATACCTGGGTCTTATAATTATTTCAGAATTGGAGAGTTCTTTATCTTCAAGTTTGTACCTTGTTTTTGCTCAACTGGCATTTTCTGATTGTCTCCATTCTTATGGAGCTACTATGTTGCCTGTGTTTTGGTTATGTATACCCTGTCTCAACTAGGTCTCTGTTTTAGGAATCAGGATTTTTCTTGATTCATGTCAACTATTCGGTATTCCAGTATGAATACTGGCATTCTGGACATGTCCTAATACTGGATCCTTGTTAAGCCAGCAAGATCTGAAAGTTCTGTATCTTTCAGATATCTGAACCTGAAATTGATCATCTGATTGCAACTGGCAACCGTTCGTGCATGCTGGAAGCGTTGAGTAGGTAGGTCCCAAGATGGCCCGTGTTCATACAACAGCAAGGAAAGGGTGGGTGATTAGGTCAAAAGTATTGGTCATGAAAGCAAGAGGAGAGCAACCCCAGGAAGCAATGGCCATTGCCCTACCACAAGAAAGCTCAGCCAGTTTCTGAACCTGCACGTATCATTATCAGCAACTGCACGCGGCTGCCCACGTCAGATTTGCGAATGCCGTTGTGCAGATAGAATAGCCGGCTTATTTGCGTAGATTTTGATATTTGATCTTTTATTAAAGGGTTATTATAGAAACTTATTTCATGAACAGATCGATGAGAAATTAATTCTTGCAATGGACACTCGGCTTAGCATCGACCTTGGCCTGTTTGGATCCTAAGGGCTAATAAGTAACCCTCTGGAATCTTGCTATTTTGAAGTATTAAATATAAATTATTTATAAAACTAATCTCATGACCCCTGGGCTAATTTACGAGACGAATCTAATGATGTATATTAATCTATGATTAGAGAATAATTACTGTAGTGTTACTGTAGCAAATCATGGATTAATATACATCATTAAATTCGTTTCGCAAATTAGCCCATGGGTGGGTTTTGAAAGTAATCTACGTTTAGTACTCATAAATAACAACATTCTGGAGGGCTAATTATTAGCCCTCCAGAACCAAACAGGACCCTTGTGTCACTGTAACTCAGCGCCTTCGAGGCTGATGCTATGTCGCATCAAGGGTCCGTTCCTGATTCTCAAGCTCGTTTGAATGGAGCTATTTAAATTTGAATTTTATAATTAATTTTGAGTATCATTTCTGTTATGTTCCTTAACCTCGACTTTTGGACCGATAACACAAGCATAAAATCCTCACCTTAAAATGAACCCATTTTAATATACCAAAACCAAAGTCCCAATTGCTACAACATACAAATGTTGCACTGCAGCATACAACTATATTCAGTTGAAAGCCGTGCAGTCTCTTCTGATCTCTCCACGCATACCACCCTTGACCCCAACCCTACCAAGCTTGACCATGGCCTTCTTGAACGCCTCGAAAAAAAAAAAAGTCTGGTTCTCGGCGAAAGTGGCGGCGTCCATGTCCGTGTCAGGTAGCTTGCCGGGGACGCTAGCTGCCGGAGTTGGAGACGAGGCTGTCTAGCCGGCACAGCTCGACGGCCCAGTGTGGGCCCGACGACTGCGATCGACGCGCATTGCTCGACATTGTTAGAACTAGCAAATCTTTAATTGATGGTGGCGAGATCGATGATGGGTGTTCGTTTACCATGGCGGCGATGGCGAAAATGTCGGCGCAGGGGACGACGCCGGGGAACTTCTTCTCGACCGCCGCCTTTGTGCGGACCGCCGTGTCGAACCCGTCGCCGGCGAGGGACGGACATGTTTTCCGGCGAGTCCTTCTCGGCGTCCTCCTCCCGCGACGAGATCATGACTGACGCGTCACATCCCTATGTATCAAAAGGCATGAGAAATTTGAAAGTGTTAGTTAAAGAAAATCAAATTCAAAGTGATCTAAGCGTTTGCAAAGGATCAAAATCAAATTCGCTTATTCTAATATAAGTATTTGCCATGAACGGATAAAAATTTGTGGGCAAAAATTTGATATCCGAATTGTTCACAAGTTAAATACAAGGCTAGAAAAAAAAGGCCACGATGAAAAAAAAATCTTAAAATCAACTTCAATTAAGTTTTAAAATCCAAAACTTGACTTATGTTGATAAGCCTAAGGGAAACGCTGGTACTAGGTTCTATGAAAAAAAATAAATTTTGGAATATAAAATAATTATGAAATGCATGCAAGGAATGATGGCGTGGATGGCACAGAATTCCGTATCCACCACGTCGGATATGACAACGTGGCGCCTGGTATTCCAGCAAGGATGCAGGAAGCATCTGTTCTGATTATTTGATTGCCCAGCCCAGTTAACAGAAAAGGTCTTGCAGTCACATGGTAGAAGCGACGAGTGCGTGATTTGGAGCTAAATCCAGTTGCCATTCCGTACCAATAATCTACTGCTAATCTCTCATAAATCTTGCACTACTGATGTCATCATCTCTCTACCTTTTTTACAGCGAATTTGCATTGATCTCTAACGAAATTAAATTCAGACTGAACTCTGAAAAAAAAACAGAGAACCCCAGGCTGCTGATGCTGCTGAGCTGAATAATGCATCAGAAGCAGCTGAAAGCTGCAAACTTTTTATTTTTTCTTTTTTTTTTGCAAGGATACAAATACCAAAATACCAAATGCAGCTAACTATACTTATCAACTGAGGTTAATTACTCCCATGAATAACAGAAAGAGTCAAGAATCTCAAAACCGAAAATTGGGTGCAGCTCTGAAACTCTGACACCTCCAATTCTGCAGTGAATTCTGAACCAATCAAGAGAAGAAGGCTCACCTCGACGAACTCACGATGGATTCCACGCCGGGGCACGTCGTCCGGTAGTGATCCGGCGACAGCCTCGCCTCGCCGCCGGCCGCCGCCATTGCCGCTGCAACCAACACCACCGCAGCCGCGATGCTGCACATGCTACCACACCAACCACGCTCCATGGAGGATGGAACTCGAGCTTCTCCTTGAAATGGGGAAGTGGCAATGGCTAAGGGGACAAATGGGAGAGGAGAGAGGAGTGAAGAGAAGAGACAGAAGTGGTGTGGGTAGTACAGTGCTGAGCACCGGGGATAGGGAAAGGGGGAGATTTCTGTTGATGATGATATTATTATTAATCATATTGCAAGATGGTGCTATCAGGTACTAATTTATCTGGACAAGAGATGATGCTCTCATCAATCTGTGCATTTTGCTAGCATTTTGATCTATAAAAGTAAACCAGTTTTCAAGATCAGATTCAGATACTGATGCTTTGAGTTGGGTTTAATTACAATCTCATGAACTGTAGATGAATAGTGAGCAGGTGTTCTTGTGGAGCTCACCTCTTTATGAAAGGTTCCAGATTTCACAGGTAGAACTGCTTCAAAGAACAAGTGCTGAAGACTACCTGATTTCTTGTATCAGAAATGCAAATTTACAATCCATCCAAGGGCACTCTAACAATTCCCATTTACAAAGTGCATTGCTTCATGCTACCCCTACAAAATTACTGACAAATTAAAAATTGTAGGTTATCATCCATGATGTTGATATGTGTCACGGACGTCTATTAGTGAGGAAGTTTGATCAGAGATTCCTCACTCGATGTCAGGGACTCCATATACCAATCATATTGTTCAATGAAATGCTAATAAAAGAGTTCTTATGCTTTGTTCGAGCAGTAGTGCCAATCATTATTTGCAAAATCGTTATCCATAACACAGGAAATCTAATCAGCAAAAGAATTTAGGACAATAAGACTGCACATGGCTTCCGACTGTATCCTGAATTCCTGATCAGTTGGTGTGCTGTCAGTAACAAACCAGTTGGTATCATCTCCTTGGATTTTGGTACAATCTGAACTTTTCTAACTCCATACAGCTAAATAAAATAATAATACATAATAAATAAATAAATAATACAAACACAATATATTTTATATACTTCATACAAAATGATTTCTCCTTGAAAAGATGGATTCTGAATTGTGATACCCATGTTGAAGGTAGCAAGTTTGGTGACTTGACTCATTTCTCCTTCCATCCAGCCATTTTTAAGGTTCAAGACAGTGATGAGCTTAAGGGTCCTTGTTGTTGCCAGAAAATTAATTCTCGCCTCATTTTTTTCCAAGACAAGAACTCGGGCACCTTGATGGGTTTTACGATTGTACCATGAAAGTACTTGGAAGTTGGAATCCAACATCATTTACACGTAGGGAATTTCCTCTAGATATAATAAGACGAATTGAATTTGATGAGGCAGGCGGCCAGTTTACCACCACACTGTAATCTATAAAGCGAATTACAAAATTCCGAACAAAAATGCTAAATACCTGAACAGGATGTTAAGAAATCTTGTAAACACCATAACGTAGTATTGAAAAACAGTTGGGTCTGTGAGTATATAGAGACCTACTATAAGAGAAGTCTAGACCCTTGATGTTCCCAGCTTACGCTCAAAGAGGCGACGTAGTAGGTAGACCTGAACAACACTGGCTGCAACAAGAGCAGCTGATTCAAACAGTGCCTTGTGAACTGCCCTCTTGCCCATGTTCTCGTTTACTGTATCATATAGACAAATTTGTGCCAGAAGATTAATATCTGAATAGTTGTGGAATATTTTAAACAAAAAATTATATAGAAGTATCTGGGAGTTAGACTCAGAAGCCAGGGAGAAAGACTATGCAATGGAAGGGACAAACATGAGATTTACACCAAAAAAACATGGTATGTGTTCTTCGATATTATTGTAGTACATAATGTATTTCACAAATTCAAGTTGAATATGGTTATATTGGCATCTCCGGCCCAAAGGCTCACCTAATGCAGGACAATTTGTTGGTAGTACTGAACCAGGAAAAGTGTCTTTGCGTATTACAATTTCAACCAACAAGATCGGAGAAACTTACATATTGCTTGCCGATCTGTTTGGGCCTCTAACCAGTGCTGTTCAAACTGAATGTTGTAGAGGGCTTCATCCAACTTTGCAATTTGTTCAAACAGGGCACCAAAATGTTCTGCATTTTTTAGAATAAAGGCAATAAACCACATGGCCTAGTTAGATAAGTTAAAGGAAACTACAAAAACTCTTACCATCTTTGGCATGCTGGTCAAAATATGAAAAATGACCAACAAGTACATCAAAATCTACAGTTTCATGGTATGGAGACTTATTGATGAAGCAGAAGCGATGAATGCCTCTCTTATGAACTATGAATTCAAACTTATCACTAGTCTTGTCACGGGAATCATGGATTTGATTACCATTGGGATCTTTAACCTGCCACATATCAAAGTTCAATTATTTTTCGATGTGATATAACTGGATAGTTTTCAAGGCCTCATGCAGGCATCAGAGTTCTTGTTCCTTACCAGCAACGAAAGCAAGAATTTTACCACACTGTACAATTGTGGAGTATCTACAGGCAAGAATATAGGCCAAAGAGAAAAGAACAAAAGATAAAAACAAGGTCATACCACAAGATCCACACCATCCTCAGTATAATGCCATGGCGTCTCTGCCTTGATCACAACAAAGGATACATGAACTGTATCCCCTTCATAATCAACATTATGAGAGAAGCACTCTTCCCTATCGATCACAAAGCGAATAGCCACCGCAGGGTGCAAGAAGGCCAAGGTACATAGAGCCAACAAAAACCCAAATCTCAAACTCCTCCCCTCCATTATCCTACTGCAATAAACACAAATGAATAGAAATTAGACGGCATCAACCTAGAATTAAAGAACTACAGTACTACCAGACCAAACAGCTGTAATTTAGCATTTCTACTGAAAGCAATGAGGATTAATGTTATCGACTTAAATAAGAACACACAACAGCAGTCTCCCATAGTTAAAGGCTTCAAGTTCAATCAGCAGGTAGATAGTGTGGTATTCAAGAAATAGATCACTAACTATAGTATTTAAAGGTCTCCTACAACAATGCAGAAACAAAATATGTAAAGGTTTATATTATATATGCTACATACTAAAACACGGATTAGCATATACCGAAACTAGTTGTTTCATTCTTACAATAAGAAGCAAACTAAAATTTCACTGAAAAAGTTCGAACTTGATATGATGGCTCACGAGTCACGACCTAACTGTTGCAGCCTACAGATTCACAAATCCTTAAGGTAAGAACTAAAACCTCCGTTTTATGGCAGAAGAGCTATGGCCAAACAAGGAGCCGAGCATCCCCGCCAGATCTAGGGAAGAACCCTCCAAAAAAATCGGCGTAAAATGCCCTTGCCCCTTGTCCGCCATCCACGGAAACAAAATCCAGACATCCAGTACCAAATATGCAAATCACACACCGGGAATCACAAATAGGAGCCACACTAACAGGAAAAAAGAGACCAGTGAGATGGATCGAGCTCACCTTGGGCGGGGCACGGGATCGTGGAATCGCTCGCGATCTTGCCCCGTTTCTCTCTTTCCCGGGAATTTCTTGTTTGCGAGATCAGAGGAGGAGGAATTAGAGAGCACGGGAACTTGTCTTTACGTTCGATTAACGGCTTGTTCTCGTGGGCCTTTTGGACTTTGTGGCAACAAGGACGTGAGGAGCACGTGGGAGTTACGTGCGTTGGGCCCACCTGTCAGTTACAAGCTGATGTGCTTAATGGGCCTGGAAATAATTGAGGTCCAACTACAAGTTTGGCCCAAATGTATCACAATTTTTACCACGTCTGCATTTGAGGTTTATAGGTCTCTGAATATTATTGAAATTCCCTTAATGTGAAGAATGCTCTTATTAATGATAGTTATGATCTCTCCTGTTCAGGCCCTCTGATTGTAGAAATTATATAACTCTTGCAGCTTGCTCTTGACTGTAGTTCTTATAGCTCAGTCCAGAATGAACATGGATACTGGCATGGCAAAAGTCGCGAGGAAATGCTGGAAATTGTCTACTGATGTTGGTGAAAAACGTGTTTTGGCTTGGCCTCATGGTTAATGGAAAATATCTTTCCATCTAAGAACTTTCAATAGCAATAAAGGTTGTGAATTCAGCATATGTTTTGAGTAAAAGCATTAATCAGTAGTAAAAAGCACAGCATGAACTCCGTAAAAACCAAACATTGTAAAGCTCTGATGACATCTTGCATAGTTTCCCAACATGGTCCGGTGAACAGAAAATATATGAAACTAGACTTCAGAAAACCACAGCACTGCCGAACGGTGCTAAATGAGTTCCTCGTCAAAATCATTACACTGCAAAATGAAACTACAAGGCGAGAGAATATATTTAGGTCATCCGCTGCGCGGCCTCCTTGGCAAGGAGCTTTTCCCTGGCCTTGGTCTTTGCCTGCGACTTGGAGCCCATGATGCCGCCACCCCACTTCTTCCTGACCTCATCGAATTTGTCGTTGAAGTTTGCCTGGAGAGTATGGTTCAGAGTTAGCAATGAGAGCTAAAGAGCAGCACTGGATATAGAATGATGATTCATTAAAGACAGGGATATCGTTGTTTTTTTTACCTTGATGGCCTCCAAGATCTTGCTGAACTCAAGCTTGTCCTCGTTCTTGACAGTGGTCAAGCACAGAACAGATGCAGTTTTCTTGTGAACAATCTACACACAATCATATACAAAGAATGAGCCCCTCAATCTATTGGATTCCATGCATTCAATTGATGGCAGTAAGTTAGGAGGATATATACCGATCCAAGACGAGCTTTGCCCTTGACAATGCAGTAAGGGACCTCCATCTTCCTGCAGAGGGCTGGAAGCCACACAACCAGCTCAATTGGATCAACATCATGAGCAATGACAACCAGCTGGGCCTTGCTCTGCACAAAAAGCGTTCAAATTATCACAACATTGTTATCTGATAGTTTGTTATCATTAAGATAGCCCTTGATGATTGACTAGTAACTAAATGAGTAAGTCGACATGTTTCTGTACCTGCTCAATGAGGTAAGTAACATGGTTAAGACCATACTTCACAACAATTGGCTTCTTGGCATCAACGGTTTTACCCTCAGTCTCAGCCTGAGCCCTCTTCAGAAGCCTTTCCTTCTTGGCAGCCTTGTCCTCAGGGCGGTACTTGAGAAGCATCTTAAAGAGGTTGGTTGCTGCAAACATGAATCACATCAGTTATTATTTATAACATGAATTCCTCTATAACACGTGGAATGTTTAAGTTTTGTTTTTGAGCCAGTATTTACTCAGATCACAATACTAAGAAAACAACAATTACAGCATTAGCTACCAACATTACATTGAACAGACACTTAGGCAATGTAGGTCTAATCAATACAAAAAAATAATAAGACAACCTAAAAGGAAGAACCTGGGAAACACCACCACCATATACTGCAAGCATGTTTACCGTCTAAATTTGCATTTTCCACTCATAACACAGTAAAGATAAAAAATATCAACAAGGATAGCTGCTGTGCTAATCAGATTAAACAAAGTAAATATAATGTCAACACAGCAATACAACATTCACACAATCATACTTGAGTCGAACACCTAAAAGCCCAACACGCACTCATTGCAAATTCAACATGGAAATAGCATTTACTACACCTACAAACCATCTCGATGACCAATTAATTTCTGCCACAGTTGCAATCTAACAGGATGAACGAAGTGAGATGTGTGTGAGTATATACCGAGGTTCTTGTCGAGGGTGCGGGTGAACTGGTTAAGCGCCGGTGGCACCTTGAGGCGCTGCTTGAGGATGCGGCGCTGGCGCTGGATGCGCACAACCTTGGGCCACTTCACGAACCTGTGCAGGTCCTTCTTCGGCGGCAGAGCACCGCCAATCCCGAACTGCTTCGGCCTCTTCTCGAACAGCGGGTTCACTACCTTCTCCTGCAAAATCCCCAAGAAACCAAACTCCCAATCAAAATCAAATCAACCATCCCTTCTCAAACCAAACACCATAGATTTCGATTTCGAGCTCATAGACGAAGCAAGCAAGCAGTCCTTACCGTCTTCTTCTTCGCCGGTACAGGCGCCCTTCCGCCTCGCTTCGGTGCCTGCAATCAAGATTCAACATTTAAAACTATTACTTCTTATCTCATTCCAAGATTCAAACAAAAATCGACTGATTCAAACAAAAATCGACGCTGCGATCGAGGGATCCAGGGAGGAGAAGAGGAAAGGAGCACTGGCACCGGAGGAGATGAGAAGGGGGCGTACCATTTCGCCGGAGGGGAGGGTGGAGCACGGGAGACGGCGAGGCGGAGGAGGAGGGGAAGGAGGCGGCGTCTGGAGGTGGGAGACGAGGTGGTGGTTTTATAAAGGGAGAGTCGGGGTGACGTGGAGGTTTCTCGATCGTCGGATGAGGCGTGGGGGGAGGTGATGGGCAGTATCCGCCGTCCGTTGCTGGGATTAGGGTTTAGGAGGCGTCACTTGGGCCGCAGAATGTGTTGGGCTAGAATGATAGATTACCGGGCCGGGCCGTGCGCTACGAGTATACGGCCCATTAGTTTGGTAATTTTGTTGGTAGACCCCTCGGATAGTTTGATATTGTGTGTTTGCCCTTCTAGTAAACCCAATGCGGCGGCGGAGCGAGGCAGCGCCGGCGATGAGGAGAGCGAGTCGCCGCCAGCTTCCACCGCGCGGCAGTTTCCCTATACACAGGTGAACTCCTTTCTTCTATTTTGCAGATCGCAGGTGCTCTGGTAGTGGTAGGATTCATGGCGGCGCTCTTGTTCACACGATTTTGTGCGGATTAGTTGGGGATTTTTCTCATGGGGTAAGTCTTGTGGTGATGCATTGCATGTCCTCTTAGAACACGGATTTATCGCCTCCTTTGAATCTTGCGGGTGTTGTAGGTTTTACTGCCATCGTCTCGAAATGGTGGTTTTTGAAAGGGACCAAACATTTTGTTGCGAGTTGTCGCTTTGGAGTTAGGAGTTGGGAATGCAGGTACCAATTCCAAGTAGATGTTCCTATTCTCGAAACATTTTGACGCAGCAAATTCGAAATTCTGAATTAAGCTGAGCGAGTTGAGCTTTGATCGAATATTAATTTTTCTTATGGGCCTCACTGTATCTTAACGAATAGTATTGGATAACTGAACTTAAATTGTGATGTTTTCATAGAGCAGAACTCACACAATTGCAGCCTTGCTGTCCCTTGCATATGCTGTAATACTAGTATATGCAACCATGTAAATGTCCTATTCCTGGAATTTGGCTACAAGGTGGCTTCAGAATCTGTATTCTACACTGGAGAGATATGCCGGTTGTGCGGCGAGTGCTACAAATAAGAGTCAAAGAATTCAAGCTAAGGAATCAGAGTATTGCATCAAGAGTATTTCTCATGTCACGAGTGAACATTCCACCCAAATCTTGCTTAAAAGCACACGCAGCCCAGCAGCCTTTTTCTTTTGACTCCTGGAAGCGTCTGTGCTCCACCATTTGAATTGGTAGCCTTTTATGCTAACCTGTGTAATTTTCAAAGCATTTTCCCCCTTTAATAATGTTTTGCTTGCTATCATCCTGAGACTATGAGACATTCAATCCCTGGCTTCACGTCTTCACTTTTCTCCTCCAACACTTGTTCCTTGAAAGGTCAACTCAATGTCATGTACCAAGACATGTTCTTCTTGCTGCTTGCTTTTATTTACAGTGTAAGCCTTGAGTTGTTGGCTACAGCTTTTCGGATGATACTAGGGCTACTGAAACAATGTGGACCATTTCATTTGACTCTACAGATGTCAAGAGTACATGGAACCCATTTTAAATTCTTTGATGTCCTTTTAGTTATCCAAGTGGTCCAAAAGTTAACAGTGGATCATTAACATTTAATTTGAGGCCATTTTACATTGAGATTTCCAAATTTGCAAGATGTTCCAATCTATTCAGGCACTCGAAACATGTGGATTCAACTGAATACTTGCAAGTTTTTTTTTTTTAAAGAATGGCCGAAGGAGGCCATTCAATGTTATATTACTTGCAAGTTTGAACCAGAGGAACAATACTCAGTATTTCGAAAATAGGAGAGATATTAATCGTTTAGCAGGGATCTTTGCTTTTCTTGAAGATCATTCATCCTTGACTCTCAGGCTTTTCTGTCGTTCAGGTCCCTGGAGCAATCCGATAGTGTACAGTGAATAAGTTTGTCCAGATTGCAGCAACTGGCTCAATCAATTGGGTTCCTGAAACATGGGAGGCTCCTCATGAACTGGCTCTGCATTTCTTCGACAGAATGTCCCTCAGGTGCTGGTGACATAACATAGGTGCTGGTTTGGTGCATGCTGATTGCTGAATACTGGGAGACCCTTATGTCTCTATCTAACCTTTCCACGTAGCAAACCAAGCACCAGGAGGTATGTGCAGTGATTCAGTAGTTTTTTCTTGAACTCAATATTCTTCTCTACATACTTAGATTCCAATGCTATATAATGTGTTAGTACTTGTTTTGTTTCCATTGGTGATCAATCTTGTACCTGTCACCGTATCTATGCTGTGTTGCTTGCTATTCACTATCAATATTGATCTGATTTTTGGTTTTTGATGGATTGAGGCTTTGTAGTATCATATGTATTTAATAATGGACTTAAAAAAAACTTGGTAGCAAAACAGCGAAACATGAGCATGAAAATGGACAAATGAACTGTAAAAGGCCAAAAACTATAAACTTATCAACGTGAGATTCATTGTCATGTGCAACATATCTATAGTTCAAAGGATCATTCCACTATAAAAAATATCCAAATCTAGGAAATTTATTTATATAACACTTGCATCAGCAGTTACTACAACCTTAGAGAAGCATTCATTTACTATTACTACAGTCTGTGAATTTTCATTACAACTTAATTTGTGTACATAACATGAACTCAGTAGTACACCTGGTAGTATGTGAATATGAGCTCAACAAAAAAACTCAAGCCCAAATGCCCAATATCTCATCAACCATTACTACACACTAAGCACATGCATAATGCATTGAACATGATCTGCATATAGGTTAATTGACTTAGATGGATGTATCATCGGAATTACAAGCTTAAACAACTTGGGAGTTGATGGACAAGAACACCCCCAACCCCAATGCATTGTCCCTACGACCGGCCACCGGCGTTGATTGGCCGGCTAGGGACGAGAATCCGGTAGCCGGGTTGCCCTCTGGTGGCGAGGCCACACCTCTTCGCCGCTGCCATGTTGCCGGCCGCAGCCGTCTCCTCCTCAATCTGCTCCAGTACCCTGGCGAACACGGCGGCGTCGCACGGCAGCTGCAGCGGGCCCACAGCGGCGTACCCGAACACCTCCTCGGACTCCTCCAGCAGCGGCCGGAACAGTGGATGGTTCACGGTCACCGTCCGGACGACAAATCGCTGCCGCAGATCGCCGACGTACACCGAGAAGCAGCCCTCCGACGGCAGCCTCCTCCACCGAACCAGCGTCTTCATGATCAGGCCCCTACGGCCTCTCTCCATTGCCAGCTTCTTCTCAGCCATGCACACACTCAAGTAAGTATACAAAACCTTTTTCCTTTATGATTACAATGTAGCAAATGCTCCTTCTAATGGTGGCACATCAACAACTTGGTTTACACATTTAGTGAGAGGATTAGGCAAGAAATTGTAGGAAGGTGAGATGGGGAGGAGCTGAGGATATATATAGGTGGAGTGATGGACCAAGGAAGGGTCTTGGTCCAAAGGCCATGTTTTGAATTGGGGGCAGATGTCCATGATTCATGCACAATTAATGATTGCATATATAAAATCTAAGTACAGTTAAAGATTAGATATACAGATTTCAAGTTAATAAAAGATTGCATGTATTGAATTTTAGTGCAATTGAAGATTGTATATATATAATTTAAGTGCTTGGTACAAGCATGTAGTGATATAGTAGTATATTTAAGGTACGATTTGGCAGCACCGGAAGGTTAATTACTGGAGCAGGAGTTGCAAGTGTATGCAAAGGGTGACGCCATGGCCGACTTGGAGAGGCCAGTGGCGTCATGTCAATAATGCATTAGATTTAGCTATAAACACCTCTTGACCTGTGTGAATGATTGTACTTAGTCTGGAGGTGTCGAACTCCCCAGCCACAAGGGTTGTTTAGCCTAACAGCATCCTTTTTTGTTTTCTCACCCAATGCAACGCTCCAAATGGTCGGTATTTTTGTTATGGATTCAGTCTTGCTCGCCTAGTCCTTGTCAACTCCCCTCAATCTGACACCTCTGCTCCTGGGTCTAAGAATATACTCCTTCGTTATTGGTTGAGAATATTTGTGCAGATTTATAGAACTAGATACGCATATATTGAACTGATTGCTTGAGTAATCCTGCTGGACTTTGAAATATCATCCCTGATAAGAACTTTCAGGAACCAAAATTACTTCTGAACTCTCCATTTTTACATGAAACAGACCTCATGTCCTATCTTGTGTTTGCTTCCCCTTTTTTTGTCAAACTGTAGTGTCATTTTCACTAGAAGAAAACCATTGGGCTTGACAACGCCATGTTCCATGCTAGTAAAATCCAAGAGAAGAGACGAAACAATCAATTATGATGAACTCAAATTTCTGCAGTCGGTTAGAAACATATATGTACTTGGTCCTTGGAGTCATATGCAAATTGGGTAATAACTCTGTTGGTACACACAGACAAAGAAACTTTTCCTTGGTTTATGTCTGGATTGAATCAGGCATATATGCCTTCATGAGTTTCACCCAACTGACAGGTCCTACTATCTTTTAGTGCTATCACTCCATTTGAAAATAGTTGTCAAGTTTGTTTCCTTTAGGAATATCAAGATTAATCTGTTATCAGTTGAGAAAATTAGTTCCATGAGCTAGCTTGGCTGATCTGAAGCTCAATTCAAATTTAAATTTTGATTTTAGAGTTAATTTTAAAGGGCTTTTTCATCACTTTGGTTGCCCAGTTCTCTTTTCATGTTTTGCAGTTGCAGGTTTTTCCACCCTGTGCGTAGTAGTTAAGCATCCGCAATATAATTCATCAGTATACATATTGCAAAAGCCAACTTCAGTGAGTAAACACTTAAGACAATCGACTGAATACTACTTAGTAACAACTAACAAGTGGGTATCATCACTACAATTACCACTTCCACACATTCATCAGCTCAATGAACACCATGGCAACACGCCAACACCCCATCTATCCCCAGCTACACTCATGATGCAGCAACCTCTCTTGCCGCTAAACAATGAAGAACCAATCTAGCATCAATCTTGGCAAGAACGCCTAAAATCCCATATCTTGACAAGTTCCCTTTTTTCCCCCTTTTCAGCTCAAGGCTGAGACGCCGACGATCCTTCTCCTTCCTCGGAGGAGGAAGGCGGGAAGCGGTAGAACGGCGGCGGCGCCGGCTGGTAGAGCGGGAACGGCAAGAACGGCGGCCGCAGGAACGGCACCAGCCAATCCGGCACCGGGAACGGCCACGGGAACGACACAATCCCACCTCCTCCTCCGCCGCCGCCGGCCGGCGACGGCAGCCGGAACGGCGGCCAGAACAGCGGCAAGAACGGCCAGAAGAAGAGCGACACGGCATTGCCATTGGCATTGGAATCGCCATTGGCGCTGCCGGGGCAGAGGGCGGCGTCGCGCTTGGAGGGGCGGAAGGTGAGGGCGTTGAGGTTGAGGAAGCAGGCGTTGGTGGCGCGAGAGCGGAGGGCGATGTGCTGGGAGGTGGAGGAGCCGGGGACGGCGCAGGAGGCGGAGGAGCTGCGGAGGAGGGTGGCGCGGCAGGAGGAGCGGAGGTCGTGGCCCTCGCGGCACTCGAAGCCGCCGGCGGCGGGGACGTCGAGCTTGTACACGCCGTTCTTGTCGGTGACGCGCTCCGCCTCCAGGGACAGCTCCTCCGCCATGGTCGAGTTCACCTTGAAGCTGCACTGGATCAGCACCCTCGCTCCTGCAACACACCATCACACACGGTGGGTGGCCATTAGCGCTGGTATGTGTTACTTACTGATTTTTAGTTTCAGATTTCAGATATAATGCAATGATGCAATCCATGAAGCCTAATGTCCTTGTGAGTTGTGAATGCTTGCAGGTCTCAGCTTAAATAGTTTCAGTAGAAATGTAGAATGAGAGAGCGGGGGGTGGGATTCAGTTCAATTGGCAAAGCATTGATAATGTAGTGCCAAAGACGCAAACAATCTCATGACTGGTAAGTTAATAAGTTTCACTTCAAATTTCAGAATTCAGATTCAATGCAATGGAATGATGAAACCCATGAAATCCCTGTGAAAGCTAAAGGTTTAGTTTCAGTAGCAATGTAGAATGAGAGAGCAGGGGGGATGGGATTTGGTTCAATAGGTGTCGTACTTTGGTAGCTCATACATTTACAGAAATAGAAGATTGTGTGTCAAATCCAATCCTATTTTAATCTAGCTTGGCGCAGGGAAAGTCTGTAATTAGGATAATGAAATTGTGGATTCACGTGTTGCTGGGGCAAAATTTCTAGCTTGAAGGTTTGAGGCAGAATTGTAATTTGCATATTATGACATTTAGGAGTACATGCCACTCAATATAACTGATATAAACATTTTTTTCCATTGAAAAAATATTAAACTCTGAATTGGATCTCTGAGTTTCTCGAGAACATCTCAGAGCCAGTAAAAACTTCGGCCTGCAATGCCACGTTAAGTAGAGACTGGATAATACTGCATTCTCGCAGTTCAAGGCACCGTGTAGTTGTCAGCCGTATACAACTTCAGTTAGTGCATGGCAAGTTTTAAGTGGGCCTAAGAAACTTGAGTTAGTGTGTGAGGCATCTTGTCTTTCATTAAAGCACGAGCCAAAATTAAGCTGCAATTACAATCTGGGACCAAGAATTTTGGCCCAACCAGTTATAAATCCATATCAAGCCACTACATTTATGTTGAACTGTGCATGTGTCAATTATCTTTGTCTCCATTAGCTTCATAGGGAATCAATGCAAAAAGGAAGCGCTGTCACGCTTGCCTATTAGTTTTCACTTTTCAGTGACATCTTCATAGGACAGGAAAAAAAAGAACTAGTACTTCTAAGACATCCCTCATGTGCTAATGTGCATTGGGCAAGAGATTTATATATCTTGTAAATCTATCTCAAGAGAGAAAAAATGAATAAACTGCTGTTAAAACAGTCCATATAGAGGCCGGATTAATGAATCCATTATCTAAAGAAAAACCCTCCATGTTTATCTAGCAAGCATATTTCAGAGCAAGATAGTGATTGACCACAATGCAGAATGCCACATTGATCAAAAACCAACTCTAATGCTGAACTATTGTAAGTTGTAACAGTTACCATTTCTACTCACCTTTCAAGAAGAAGCTGTGCTTGGAGAAGGTATTGTTAGAGCAGGCATCACAGTAGACAGAGCCAACCACAGTAATGTTGTTGGACAGGAACTTGGCCTCAGTGCCACTGAACACCAGCTCCAGTGCCAAGAGCACAGCAATGGTTACTCCTAAGCTCACCATTGCCGCCATGAAGGAAGAGGAGCAATGGAGATCAGATTGGAGGAGGAAGAGAGAGAGAGAGAAGTGAGAGAGAGAGATGGGGAGCTGAGGAGGAAGGAAGCTTACATGGAACAGAACAAATGCATGTGAATCGGCTTGGACTGGTGTGGAGACATGGGAGAAGCTGGTCAAGCACTAGCTGATGCCGTGTGGTCTGAGTCTTTCACCCTTTTTCCTTTTAGGTGTAAAATAAAAGTTGAATATAATTCATGCAATTTTGTTTCTGGGGCCTCCTATGATTATCAAACATATGCTACAATAGAATACTGCCTCCCCTGCAAGATCACTGGAGTACTTGTTTCTGATTTGTTTGGGTCACTTTGTTCTTTTGTGTCTTGTGATCTATGGTTCAAGGAATAAGGGCTTGTTTGGATGGTGCCCTGGCCTGAGAGCATTTGCTCAGGCATGTGCATCCAACCACAGGCCATCAAAAATGGACGCCTGATATTCATGTCTGACTTAGGCAAGTTTTTTGAGGGCAGCATCTAAACAAGCCCTAAATTAGTTTAATTTGATCCTTCCAGCATCCATTCCAGTTATGCACATATTCACTGGACTTTATAAAAGAGAGAAATTACAAAAATGTTGCAGACCTACTGTCATATTGGGCCTAATGGGCTTGGGCTGCCTGGGCGGCGAAGTTCAGAAGGGCTGAGTCATCAAATGGCGCTAGCTAGGAAAAGGCAAAAGGACGGTCTCAAATTGCAAGTTGCAACTATGAGTTCTCTCTCTAAAATAAACTTGCAACTATGCATAATGATAAAAATTAATTTAATTAATTATATAACCAAATACATGCACACTTCCTTTTGTCATGGGATAATTGCACAGTACAAACTCGACAACACACAAAACAAACAGGTGAAATAAAAGAAATTTAAGTAGTGATAACTTGGCAACCATCCTGCCCTTAATCATATACTCCTATATATATCTTGGTCGTTTTGGGTGCCTTCACGCATGATGACGTGGCATGCCCCAACCAACCAATGGCTGCCACGTGTCAGACGGTCTTGATAGCGCCCTTGCGCGGCGTCCCGATCTCCTGCTCCATTTTGTGCAGCTCGGCAAGCACCGGCAGCGCGCTCGCCGGCATCACGGCCACCGCCGTCGCCGGCAGCACCGCCGCCATCTGCGCCACCGCCGATGAGGCGGGCGCCGACACGACGGCGGCGCCGTCGATTGTTGCCGCGGCCGTCGCCGTCGTCGTCGGCAGGATCATCACGCCGTCGGCCGACGGATTGGGTTTCCGGTAGATGAAGTAGAGTGTCATTTGGATGCAGCCGAAGAAGAAGCCACCCACGTTGGGAAGCTACATGAAAATTAACCGATCAATTTGATCAATCAGAAATGAATTAAACATAAATCGATCGAGATCGAATTGTGTTAGAGCATAAGTGAATTTTTGATCGGTTTAGACTTTTGGGTTAACCTGTCGGTACATGTAGCTCAATAAATTGAAATGTTGATATATAGTTATGATTTTTACCGTGACGTAGAGGTCATGGGTGAAGAGACCGTAGAAGAACCAAGCGACGGCGCTGAGCGTGAGGAAGAAGGAAAGCGAGAACGGCATGTATTCCGCGCTCTTCGTCTTGATCACCACCAACTGCATATATACATCCAAATCCATGCATCGATCATCAACCATGTCTAACGATTAGGTGATTTGTACTAACAGCATTATCACCAATATAAATTATCCAAACCATTGATTTAACTGGCAGTTTAGATAGTATAAATAGATATAATTCATTGGATTAGAAAAAACAAACAATCTAGCTAGGTCAATTCTACAACTTCTTTTTATTAACCGGCGACATAGGTTTCTCATATCAGAATTTATAAATAAAAAAAGAGAGAATTAGCATAATTTATAGGGGAAACTGAGCCAAAAACACATCAGGCCTCAAATTAATATAGTTGCAAGATCAGTCATTTGAACCCAAAAAAAATGCAAGATCGTATTAGCCTGTTACAACAGATTATAAGTCGTTGTAGCGACTTACATCATGTAACGGAGGTGTAGTAAAAAGTAGATATAACTGTATAAGAGCTTACAATAACGCTCATGGGGGCGACGAAGACGGCCATGGAGAAGGCGAGGCAGATGCTCCCAAGAACCCTAACACGGTGCGGCGGCGCGACGCCGGCGACGGTCACGGCCACGATGAGGGAGAAGGCGGCGACGTTGAGGAGGAGGAAGGAGGAGAGCGTCCTGAGCCTGGCTTGGCGTGGCGCGTAGAGGAGGTAGAGGAGGATGTAGGCGGCCTCCACCACGCAGCCGAAGGCGTTGATGGTCAGCAGAGGGCTCGAGTTGGTCTTCACCAGCGCGTACAGTATCCACAGCGTGCAGCTGAAGAGGGCCACCACGTATGGCACCGAGCTGAACCCCTCTGTTGACTTCTTTCTGTACACCCGCAGAAATGTCGGCCTGCGTGTACATACATATATGTTACGTTTGATTAGAGTCCGGATAAAAATCTAAGTATAGTATTTAATGTGGAAATGATGTTTTGTATTTTCTAAAATGATAAAATGGACATTGTGTGTTGTTAGACGAACTGACAGATGCTCCCTCCGTTTCTAAATATATGAGTATTTCTAACTATGGATTTAGACCATTGTCATATTTATTGATGGAGGTAGTACTAATAAAGTATTGAAAATATCAGGTGGGCAAATCTAACTTTGATAATTGTCATTATCGAGTATTGTTTTTTCGTCTATGTGGATGTAGATGCTGGAATTTAAAACTATTATTTAGGCGAATGAAGGCTGAAGATATACCGAAATATATTATACAGAGTCAAAAGGTTTTGAAAAAAAGAAAAACATGAGAAAGAGGACAGACCAAAGAAAAACAGATTACATGCAAGTGGCTGAAAACCCGAGTCTCAAATCTATCTCCTGGATGATTTTCTTTAAATGAATTTTCTATAAGAATAAAATATAAACACTGTTTTATTTTATAATTTTACTGTCCGTTGTTAGTGGACTGACATATACTAAGAAAAATATTGAAAACATATATTATGTGAGCAAAGAAGCACTCACATCGGTGCGAGGAACACCAGGAATGAGACGATGTTTCCTGTGGAAAAGCAAAATGAAAGATTAATTATTATATGGCACTTTCATGCATGTCGGTAATAATATATGTTGATGCTACAACAATTAACCAAATCATGATTTGGGGGACCATAGCATATATGCACGAAATGCTGGTTGCCATGTGGATGCATGCATACATGATACACATGCATATATATGCGGTGAGCCGGTGAGCTCATATGCATGCATTGCATGAGTTGCCTACCAAGAATCCCAAAGACAGAGGCCCATAGGTGATCCATGGAGGAGATCCCTCTTCCTGCCTGTTCTTCTCCTTCTCAAAGTAGAGATAAATGCAGGAACGACCAAAAATCTAAGTGTATGCTACTAGCTGTAGTTTTCTGAACTTCTGAAGAGGATGTTTGGTACTGGGGTACAAGCCCTGTATATATAGTAGTAGAGCTTCTCGTATGTATATATCTACGTGGTGCCTAAGTGCCTAAGTGGTCCTCTTGGACATGATTCAGCAGTGACTAGAGATATTATACATGCTAACCTTTGTATAACCTGAAATCCTACTGAATACCTGAACATTATTGTCAGTATCAGATAATTAAGTTTGTCAATGATCTCTCCACTCAGTTAAACTCAGAGTAAGTGTTAATGCATAGGAGAGGCATATTCAGATCGATCAATGTGTGATCAATCATATCAGAGCGTGCAATTCATTTCCAGTGTTCTCTCCAGTTGCATTTCGATCAGGACTCATGTTTGTCAGCCTGTCAGATCATCAGGATCACTGGATCAGAGTATCAGAATCTGCACATGAATTACCCGCATGGACCCAAAACTATTGGAAGATGAAGGGGGGTTTGTTTTCGTTACTGCTACACTGTGCATTTTAATTGCAAAGATGCACTAATTACACAATGTACTACTACTACACATCTACTATTACCAGCACTAACAAGAGAGATGCATGCATGCAGACAAAACAGTATAGCATTATTGCAAAGTGGCTGGTGCAGTCAAGGTTAGGTCTTTTCCCTTTCGATCCATCGATCGGTGCTCATATCTGATTTTTTTTTTTCTGAACTGATCAGCAATGCTGCATGCCTGAATGCAACTCTCATGCACACAAACAGTAAATTGCAAGTATGTGGATGCATGATTCACCACACAAGCTAAGCTAGTTGTATCATAGATGGCCAAAGTTAATTAATTACCAGCTGAAGAAGCTAGCATGCCTGTTAAGTAAGTAAGTTACATTTCACCATCATGCAATGGACAATTGTATCAATCAATCTCACACGCTGCGATTTGTTCTTCTTGCCTTTTTACTCCTTTACAGCTGCAAAACACATTTGCCTGCCACTTGTCGGATCAAAGCTTAGGTAGTAATATATATGTGCATGCAGCGAAGAGGCCTTTTCTTCCTCGCGGCAATGCAGAGACAATGAAACGGAAATGTTTCAGTGCTTGTTTCCCTGGCACCTCCTCTACTTCTACTAGCTATACTGAACCTGCTTGCTGTTTTCTACTGAATAACTGAATAATTCAATAATGCAGCTGCCCAACTGTGACTTTACTTTCACCAAGAACGGCAAGGTTGATCGAGATGGGGACGAAGAAGTAGTGCAAAACTGCAAAGTGCGTGCTTGGCATGCATGCATGCATGCATTATTACTACTGATCAAGTGGAATTCCTGCTGTAGCTGAAGATAAACTTGAGAAAATCTTTACTGATGAGAGTACTGAACAAAGGTATATACTCATGCATGTTTGGCACGTTTTATTCAGTTTTATTAAGCAGATGCACATATGCCAGTAAGTTCTTACTCTGATTAGCGCAAGAAAAATGTTGGAAAATACAGAGTTAGATAGTTTTACCATGTATATCAAGGACAAGAGAATGTTGTGATGTGATGTGGCACGCTCATTGAATTCAACCTTTTTGTGCGTGTGATTTGCAGCAGAGGCTGGAGATGATGGGGAATACTACTGCTCCCTCCGTCTCAATATATAAGTGCATATTCTGTTTTTCGATGAAATTAAGGTTGGAGTGAGGGAGTGTTGTGATTGGTTGAGAGGAGAAGTTAGGTGGGAAAATTTAATGGATGATGGTTGTGATTGATGGAGATGTAGTAGATGGGTGTAGAAGTAGTTATATTTTGAGACAAATTTGAATTATTCTGGTAGTTATATTTTGAGACAGAGGGAGTACCAAATTATGAATGAAATGATTCCTGCCATCTCCTTGTTTATCTCCACTTGGATTCAAGCCACTTACGCCACCACATATCAATCTCTCATCTTCCTTTTGCCACTTACTGGAAATCTTCTCTGGTTAATTATTTAGATCTTCTGCCATATATACAGCATTGCTTGTATCCACAGGATCTGCAGGTGCAGCCACTTATGAATTTACCATGTGTGACATATCAGTTTCTGAACTTTCATGTTGGAAATTTTGATGTTTTTGGATCAGTTGTAGTGCTGCACTGCTGGCTTCCTCTGCTTGTATTGCATCCGGAGGTCCTGACAAGGGAACAAAGCATGCATTTTTTGCTGCTTGATTCTTTGTTTGATGTGTTCATTTCACTCTGGCATGAATCCATTTTTCAGATTCAGTACTTAATTGATGTGGTTCAACATCCAAATTGGCCCAACACAATTACTGGAATGTCCATATACATGATCATATGACCCAAAAATCAAAGAACACTCAAAATACCAAAAAAAAAGATGATTTTTCTCTGGTTTGGGCAAGAACTGGTAGTACCAAATATACTTGCATGTTTGGCAGAGGGATGCTACAGAAGTTTCATGGGAGCACCAAAAGCGACGCCTGCTTCTGCATTGATGCTGCGAGAGAGCAGGAAAGTGCAGCTCAGCATGTGGCTTTTTTTGCGTTGGAAAGCATGCCAAAACACAAAACCCACGTATTACTTGTAGCTAGATGAGTTATTGGTCGGTCTGAGCCAGATGCTGCCTGCTGCACACGGTTCAGTGCCCGAGCCGCAGAGCACTGGATTGAATCTTGGATTTTTTTTCCCTAACAAATTCCAAATACAGCAGAGTACAATTGAAGAAAAGTTTACGAACAAATTGAATTGAGAGTTATTTTGCATATAGTTTATCATGTCAGTGAGCAGCCCCCAGCATGCAAATGGCATAAGAATCATAGAACGAAGAATGCAAATAAAAAATGCCAGAGCTGTTATTTCTCATTGCTGAGCTCGTTCCCGAAAAACACGATCTAAGTAGTGACAAGAAAAGAAGTCCATGAAAAAAAGGACGATTTGGCTAGTAGCATTTCTGGAGTGAGAGCGGAGCAGCATGGTACAGGCACAGTTACAGAAAGTCGGAAACCAAAGCAAACCAAACACGACAACCTTGCGTACAGAATCAATATGTACAAATAGATAATCAAGCCACGCATGAGTTAAAGATCTTCTGTTATTTTTTTTGCTTAAAACACTAGACACGACGTGCATCAATAGATGCCCTTCCAGAATTGAACGGAGTGGGGGAGGAGGAAGAAAGCACTGTGTATATCCTAGGTGAAAAGCAGCACAAAAGAACAGAGTACACACACGGTTGGGTTCTTCATTCATGAGATGGATCCACTCGATGGAGATGCAGATGCAGCGTCAGAATACGGTGCTGTTATGCTAGTGAGTTGAACTGGTGGTGCCATGGCCACTACTAACTGAACCCCAAGCTTCAGTTCCCATCTGCACTGCGATGCTGTCCATCGACTCTGAGGTTCCACTTCTGTGACCCCAGCTTGATCGTCTCGAATGCATACCAGCCCTGCCCTCCACAATGTCCGATGGAAGGCCTTCTCTGAGAAGATCTGGGGATGCATGGGTTATTCTACCCTCTTTCTCATCCAGGAGACCACCAAGACCAACTTCTAAATCTCTTATATCTGCTGCTGATCGAGGTTCATCCCATGATACAGGCTTCCTACCCAGTTCAAGATCTCCAACTGGTTTACCCATGTTCGGGCTCATGAAACTCCTAGTTGGTGTACGAGCTTGTTGTAAACCTTGATCTACTGGGACCCTAGCTCGAAAATTGTTCTTGGAAGGAGGAATCGCGGTGCAGAAGATCTCCAGAAAGTTGTTCACCATACCTCTGTTATATGGGTTAGCCCGTCGATCATACCGATACCTGAAGTTCTCATAGGTTGTCTGGCACACACAAGGCACATAAAGGATGATTACCAAGTCATTACATTGTGCTTGAAAGATCTGTTCGTAACAAATAAAAAGAAGGCAAGGATACCAACCTGATTCGTGCTCATCAGGTAGAAATGAAAGACTGACAGACCACCAACAAACCACACACAAATAAAGCAGTAGATGATCAGCACAATCGATGCCGGTGTCTTCAACATTGCTTTCCAAATCGATGATTGTTCAGCATCTCTGATTTTAACAATGTACACCCAGCAGAAGCCAAATACATAAAGGCATAGTAGTGTGGTTGAGAACACAAACATGTAGAAGAATCGATAATTTCGCTGCAGCAGATGAATTGATAAATTAGCACTTGTTAAAAGTAAAAAACTAATGATTCGGTATCTATATAGAATATCCACCAGAGGTATACAGAAAACAGAACTGTATTAACTTCAGACTATTGAAAAATCAAGATACTTACTCGTCCTATGCATTGACCAACCCAAGGGCAGTGATGATCAAAACGCTCCACACAGTTATTACATATAGAGCAATGAGAACATCGAGGTGGCCGGTACAGCATGCAGGTGTCACAGTATTTGACCTTCACAATGACTCCATTAACAAAAACATCCTTTGTTCGTGGTAGGCGCAGTTGTTGTGGAGTCTGTCCATTTCCCATATCACTGGCTCCATCAATCGATTCAGGCTCAGGTGGATGAGTATTGCGTGGCACTATACCGGGATCTCTACCAGAGGTAAGAAGCAGTAGTGTCAAATCCTGGAAAAGCAAATCAAGCTCCAGTTAAGCATACACATTGCGGCAATACAAATTCAATTTGAAAAGCAGCAAACAACCACAACAAAATTACATTGTCAACTAGGAAATTTATTCACTCGGTGCACAACTTGCCTTCTTATGGATAGCAATTTTTTAGTTGCCTATCACATTTTTAGGTGTTTCTCATGCACAATAATATGTTACTCTTCACATATGAATGCATATTACTTGACAGTATTGTCTACTCCTTCTCTTAATACCCGTGCAAAAGCTAAAACTAGCTATTATGGGACGGAGGTAGTAACTTTTACAAGAAAAAGGTCAGTATTAACTATTTTTCATCTAACTAAAGAAAAAAATGGTTGAAACCCCATGGCATAATAATTTTATTTCTGTCCAGAAGTTTACTGATCATGCAAGCACCAGGAAATGAAGGGAGCATGGTCCGATAATCAATATGAACTGGTCAATTTCACAGTATTAGCCAACTAAGAATGCCTTTAATTTATTTAAAAGAAGGGGGGAAAAAAAAGAGTGGCAAACTAGCAGTACTTACATATATTGTGAAGACAACCACAACCACCATAACTGAAACCCCCCAGTGATCAGGGAAGTCATTGATCAGATGTCTGGCCACAAATATACAGAAGACTAATACTGGTGCAAGAATGAGGAATATAGTGAGAAACAAGGATCTCACGTCTGGTCCAAAAATGAACCGCCCTTGCAAGAAAAACTCCTGAAAAGATGATCCATAATTGTCATTAATGAATCCAATACATGAAACTGGAAGCAATAAATGCAAACAATATAAGTGGGTACATAAAATTTCTTCGTGTTATCTTTATAAATTGACGTAATCAGCAAAAAATGAGGCACTGGACACTGAAGTGTCCAGATGGCAACGATAAGAGACGCCTGATAGGGAAAAGGGAAAACGAAAACTAAAATCTCATTGAAGTGACCAATTAATCAGAAACAAAAAAAAAGATATCTAAAAATGTAATTCAGCTGTTTCGTCAATCGGAAATGGCTCGTATGCTATTTCTCCCCACAGAATTGTACAGGCCATACCAGAAACTTCCATGATTTGTTAAATTAGAAGGAAAGATGTACGATTGTAATCACAAGCGAAGAAATTTTAAAAAGCTGCCTCATACTCTTGCATACAAGATAAGATTATTCAAACTCCCAGAAATATTTCCAAATCCTTTGCTTCTTACCAGGCCACAAGATTGTTCATACTACTGTGCACATTACAGATGATTGAATGGATTACTTGTTCAAGGCTGCCGGCAAATCTAGTAAAACAAAAGAAGCCAGGAAAGAGATGGGAATGGGGAGTTTTCTCCATAAATGGATGCCTCCGTCACCTCTAGTTCAGCATACATGCCATGATGTGATTGGTTCACATACAAAAGGCACTGCACCCGTGTGCCAAGACCAATTTATAGATAAGCTACATCATGATGCTATAGTTAAAGAAAACCTTCTGTTAAAAATGTCCAATGTATCCCATTAAATGAATGAAAAGGAACATTTTGATAGTTATACCAAAATTACCATTGTCCCAGTATGCTTCAGTTCTACAAACAACAGTAGGGTACATCACACTCCCAACTGAAGCATTTTACAGTCCAACGTGTTTCTCACGGACTAATCATTGTACTAAGATAGTAAGATATAGTCATATAGAGCATTTTACTTTCTGTACCAAACATTCTCGAAATGTTGTACTACAAAAAATTGCAATCCAATTCCTCAATTCCCATAATTGTGCAAAAGCTACAAAAAGTTCATATGCTGAGATGAACCAACGAACTAATGAACTAGCATTCTGCACCCAACCTGATGAATAAAGTGGAGGTAAATATAAAACCTTTTGTTCTGTGTATCCTAATAACAATGCCTGAACAAAAGACCACACACACATTTCACTAGCTTCAAACAACAACTCATAATTCGGTCATGTCACTAATTTCCATCGATCCAGAGCTATATTTGACAACTATAAACCACCAGAACACTTTAGTCAACAGAATAATACATACAGTGCACATCAAATTTCACAAAGCCCCTAAACTCGCATTTCAAACCTAGCATCACACAAATTCCGTATACTCCAACCAAACACACAAGCATAGAACATCTCATTTCCTCCCGGTCACATCAAACGGCTAAAATCCTCCCGAAAAGCTCTAGCTAATCACTCCCAAGCCCAGATCCAGATCCATTGTACATATGCACACAAAAATCAAATTACACCAAACAGGAAGAGATACAGATAGAGTCCGACTGTCCGAGCTCTTACGTTGCTTCCCCGCCAAACTTCGTAAACCCTAGGCTGCTCGCCGCCGCCGCCGACGCCGGCCGCTCCTCCCCCGCCGCCGCGGGACGGCGGGCCGTACATCCCCTCCACCTCCTCCTCACTTCCTTCCACCAAGCCCCACCCCCACCTCAATCACCACACCAACCCCCTCCTCTGCCTCCACCTCAAGCAGCAAACCCGTAAAAACCCCCCGAGATCTCCCCCCAAAACGGAACGCGCACACCACCCGCAGCAGCACCACCCCGCCGCGGCCCCTCGCGACGGCGAATTCCAGCTCCGGCGAGCCCGCGACCACCCGCAGACGGCGGCGGCGACGGCGGCGGCGGCCGATGCGAAGGCGGAATGGGGAAGCAAAGCGGGGAAAGGGGGAAAACAGGAAACGAATAATACTACTACTAGCAAAGGAGATGAGCCTTCTTCGACTGTGTGCAAATTTGGGGGACGCGTAGCAGAAGCAGTAAGCCAGGTGGTGGGGCCCACGGGAAAGGCTTTTTGAAGATGGGCCCCAGGTGGCAGTGTCGTAGGGCGGGGGGAGGCGGGGTGTGTTTTTTAAAAAATGGTTTCGTGGGAGATTGTTTGACTTTTCGTGGTGACACGTTGACATTTATGGGTGTGCAGTTGGTGAGCGGCTGAATGAGAAGAGAACGATCCGTTGCACTTGTTTGGTTTGATTGATCGTTTTTTGACCTGGTTTAGCCGCCAGAGAGGGTTGGACTGGCTGGTGATAGGATAATCTCTCTTCAGGTACCTGTCAATCAATTGTTACAAATGGCGGTAAAGAAATTACAAGTTGTTTTGTCTAACACCTAAAGTACATTCTAAACTAGCCCCCTCATATATTTTATCACGCTAGATATAATTCTAATAGCAAATTTAATAGAAGAGTCAACTTGCTAGCTTTAATTTAAATTGTAGCTAACATATACTCCAATTCTCTCATTATATTTCTATGCATTAAATGTATTTATCTTAGAGTTTGTATAGAGCTAGCTCTTATATAAGAGCACACCCTTCTTTTTCTTTTTTTATTGTCTCAACTTATAATTGGCTTAGAGTTTTACGATTGTACATGCTCTAACTATCACTAACATCACATCTAGATACAATAAGAAAATATATAGAAAGGTATAGCTCGGTATATAATACTTCATCTTGAAAGATATATTATCTAAATTGTCGTAACACGTAATGTAACCATGAACATGAACTAACTTTGGCAATAAACAATTTCATTGTTGATTTTGAGTCTAAGTCACGCTTAAATATCATCAATGATAAACAACTGACAATAAAATAAATAATATCTACATAAAAATTTTAAATAAGACAAGTGGTCAAATTAAACCGCAACAAATATTTATGACCGAATCGAATAGATACACAAAGTAACATGGAATCGAGCATACGTAGACGGTATGAATGGTGTCGATTCTGGTTTCGGGCTCCCTAAAAATATAAGATTAAGTGGAACTTGAAGACTTGTCTCTTATTTATTTCTCAATCATTTCCTATTTGAACATTTTAAGTTTATACATGATAGAAACTTAGACTTTAAAACAACCACATCTAGTTCAAGGCAAAAAGTCAAGGCATGTTTTGTAATAGAAAATAATCAGATAAAGCCATCGTGATGGTTACTCACTGGATACCGCTATTCGAAACCTCAAGAAGGACCGAGTTAAATTCAAACCCAACTATCTTTTTATAAATACACATAAAATCTACGGTCAAGATGGAATACTGGTAAGAACATTCTTTTTTGTTTTATACATGACTTTATGTTGCGATTCAATCGATGCATTTCACTTTAAAATGGTGCCCATATGGGACGGTCAGATTGATATGGTACAATATGAACCAGAAAGGAAATTCTTCTGCCGTATTGGTACATGGTGACGTGTTAAATGGCATGTGGGGCCATCACCATAGGCCTATACGTCATTGTCCACGTAACTCCGAATTTTATCAAAATTTTCGGTTCCAATAGAGCTTAATGGAATTCGAGTTTACAAAGGTTTTTATGGGACACTTCCACATAACGATATTCACACAAACTAGTCGTAATACTTTACTTTTATAAGAGGAAAACATACAAAAGTGTGTCAATACACTAATGATTTAAACAATTTATCATAGGTAAAAAAGGGTCCATCTTTAATCAAATGCACAAGTCAAACCAAGTGATCCAATAGAAATCAAATGAAACCACCATGACGGTTAGTCAATAGACATGTTTTTATATAAAATAATAAAACCTAATAAATGGCTCAAGTTAAATTCAAACCAATCCATCATTTATTTAAAACTTTCATAGGACATGACCGGCAGCTTGGTGCAGCCATTGGCTGCGGTTGCAAGCCTCCCCATGCCATGTTGTATTGTGTAACCATTGTTGTTAGCTATGGTACAACCACAACTAGCACAAACGATCACCCCCTTAATATCTATAGTCAAGCATGACCACTAGTAAGGAACACATGTTTGATCTTTTTAAGTTATGTACACTTCATGTCGTGATTCAATCAATGCCTTTTCACATTGAAATGGTAGCCACATGGGACGAATGAGTTGATGTGGTTAACTAGAAACCAATTCTTCTGGCTTACGGCGAACGTGTTGGTATGTTAGCAACCACATCGATCACCTTGAGCTTACGTGACCCGCTTCAATAAGAATTTACAAATACTTCCATGAGACAACTCAAGATGATGATACACGATAGATAACATAGAGCAATGATCCACTCCTATAAGAAAAAACATACATAAACGTGTCAAGGCGCGAAGAATTTAGACAATTTAACATAGGTAAAAAAGTTTAATATTTATAAAGAGTAGGTAGCTTGATAGTCACCACACATAACCTTCTTCATGAGACCAAAGTCGCAACTTAATTTCACATAAAAACGTAGAAAATTAAGTAATAAAATCAAGTGGAACTAAAAGATGAATCAGGTGGTACTAAAAGATGCGGTGCCTATTTCTTTCTCTGTTATTTCCTCACTGAACATTTTAAGTTTACACGTAGGGTAGATCTAGACTTTTAGAACAACCACGACTATTCCAAAGCAAAAAGTCAAGGTAAGTGTTCTAGTAGAAAAAATAATCATATGTGGCATACGTGAGGCCACTACCATAGGCCTATTGACGTAACTCTAAACTTCATCAGAGGATTTTGGATCTAACAAAATTTACAAAGGTTTTCATGGGACATGTCAACACAATGATAAACAATAAGCATAATAATACTTTGCTTACATAGGAGAAAAACTTATACAAAGCTGTAAGAATTCAAACGATTTCTTGTATGTCAAAAACGATCCATCTTTAATCCAAGGCCCACAATTCAAGTGTTTTAATAGAAATCAAATGAAATAACCATGGTGGTTACTCGTAGATATGTTTTTTTATATAAAATTTCATGAAAGACTTGAGGTAAATTCAAAGTAAGCGATCCTTTTATTTACGAGACACATAACATCTACAGTCAAACCACAAGTGGCAGTGAGGAACAAACTAATCTTTTTAAAACATAACTTCATGTCATGATTCAAACCAATACCTTTTCAGTTTTGAAATAATAGCCAAAGGGGATGAACAAGTGGTAGAGAAGGAAGCATGTTCTATGGCACATCTATATACGGCACCATACTCACTAACATGTGGGATCACTAATGTATGTTGGTATGTCAGTGACTACATCATTTTGAATTTATAGTTTTTTTATAAGAGTTTATAAAGATTTTGATGGGACAAGTCAAGATGATAATACACAACAAGCAAATAAACAATAGCAATCAGCTCCTACGAGAGAAAAGTAGCGTACACAAGATCGATTGTTACCCATTTTGTACTTTCTACCAACACGAAGGGCAGATAGCTCGATAACCGCCACACATAACCTCCCTCCATGAGATGAAGGACACAGACTTGATTTCACTGAATCATGGTCACGACCAAGCCTGCCACCGTACCGCTCGTCGTCTCGTTGGACCAACCGAATGAACCGACCCACGAATTTCATTCATTAATCCTCGCAACAAGATCGTAAATTTTGACCAGGTAAAGAAAAACGAAAATACGCAGACGACGCTGGGATCACGTGGTGAGATGATGATGATCATCGCGATGAAACGAAGCAGCGCGGTAGATCGATCTCTCTGCTTCAGCTGCACGCAACGGCTGATCTCGACCGTCGATTCGCGATAGAGGAGATCGATCGATGGACGATGTCTTGTACTCCTACTACCACTGCACATGCATGCATGAGGTGGTAGAGAGAGACTGGTGCCTGAGTCTAGGTAAGTGTGATGCAGCATGCTTACAAAACACCATAA
>CM002487.1:12618688-12639168 GCA_000325765.3 Leersia perrieri
CCCCTCCCCTCCCCTACTTTCTCTCTCTACATTTCTAGAGAGAGAACCAAACAATGTGCCATGCCATGGCAAATAGAGATAGAGAAAATATAAGAAGAGAAAAACAGTAGTAGTGCACCACCATTTGGTTCCAGGAGTAAACTCACTCCCTCCTCACTTAAACACACTCACCTTCCTCCTCTCTCCATTCTCCCCCAAGAAACCAAACCAAACCAAACCACACTACACCAACCTCATCAAATCCCTACCTTCCTCATCAATGGCGACTTCGACGGCATCCTCCTCCACGATCACCACCACCACAACCCCATGAAGAAGTAGAAGAAGAAGTAAAGAAAGAAAGAAGAAGAAAAAGAGGGAAGAAGAAGAGGGGATTGGATTCGATGTACAAGAACCAGCTGCAGGAGCTGGCGCAGAGGAGCTGCTTCAGCCTGCCGTCGTACGTATGCACACGCGAAGGGCCCGACCACGCCCCGCGCTTCCGCGCCACCGTCACCTTCAACGGCGAGACCTTCGACGGGCCCACCAACTGCACCACCCTCCGCCAAGCCGAGCACGCCGCCGCCGAGGTCGCCCTCTCCCTCCTCTCCCGTCGCGGCCCTTCCTCCTCCCTCACCTCCCGCGTCCTCGTAAGCCCAAATCATTCATTCCCCAATCCCAAATTTTTACAATTGGTTTTGGTTTGGTTGATGAAAAGATTGTGTTTTGGTTAGGATGAGACGGGGGTGTACAAGAATTTGTTGCAGGAGACGGCGCATAGGGCGGGGTTGAAGCTGCCGGTGTATACGACGGTGAGGTCGGGGCCTGGGCATTCGCCGGTGTTCTCGTCGACGGTTGAGCTTGCTGGGATGAGCTTTGGGGGTGATCCGGCTAAGACTAAGAAGCATGCCGAGAAGAATGCTGCCATGGCCGCCTGGTCGTCGCTTAAACAGAGTAAAAAACCAACCTTTTTTTTTTAAAAAAAACTAATCTTGGTACTGCTTGTTTGGTGATTAGATCTTACGATTAGTTGTGATTGTTGCAGTGCCGGAGGCGAGGAAGGGGAATGGCGCCGGCGAGGAGCCGGAGCATGTGGTGGTTGCTAGGGTGCTCGCCGCGCTGAAGCCGAGAGAGGATTGCGGCGGCGAGGGGACGGCGGCGGCGAAGAAGAATCTCGCCGGCGGCGCGGCGACGATGTACAGATCACAGCAATGGGGGCGTACGCCGGCGTCGCCGTCGCCGCCGGCAGGGCCGAAGATACTGCCACCGCTGCACATGCTTCAGCAGCAGCAAGCGGCGGCGCCGACGCCGGCGACGAGCTCGCGCGCTGCCGTCTCCGCCGCCGCCGCCGCAGCAGAGATGGAGCGGGAGAGGAGGAAGGCAGCCGAGCTGGTGCAGATGCTGCACGCCGCCATGCTCAGGGACAGGGACGCAATGCCGCCGCCGATGCCGACGCCGTGTTACTACCCGGCGGCGGCGCCGTACTACCACCACCACCACGGCGGCGGCGGCGTCGCGCCGGCGGCGAGGTCGTTCGCCGGAGGGTACCACGCGCCGCCGGCGGTGAGCGTGAGGTCAGTGATCCCGGTGTGCGCGGCGCCGCCGGCGGCGAGCAAGGAGGACGAGCAAAAAACCGTCCCGGCATCATCATCATCATCATCCAAGAGGACTTAGTAGTAAAATAGTGGTAGTAATCGATCGATGGATCGATCCGTAGCCATGAACTCTGCTTCTTGCAGGGGAATTTTGATCACTAGCCCCTTTCCTTGTATCTAAACCGTGCAAAGTGATCAGCTTTTCTTTTTCGTTCTCTCTGCTGTTTGACCATGACCGATCTCTTGTTGCTGCTGCTGAAAATTCTTCAGAAAGAAATCTTTCAGAAACAGAAGCAGCCATGAAGGATTGAAAAAGTTCAGGTTAATATAGCTTGATCTTCTTATGAAGGATTGAAAAAGTTCAGGTTAATATTTTGCTTGATCTTCTTAGGGCTTCAGTAGAAGCCATCCATGCTTCTGACATGAAATTTTCAAGCTTATGACAATGCACATTGATACTACTCGGTTCATCCTCGTTTCTACCACTGATGTAGTGTAATCAATTAAAAACACATCACTAAGACAAATCCTATCAGTTGTAATCATGCTGACGACGATGGAGTAATTAGCTATGTACTCCAAACTCTGGTTCAACTCTGTTCATGGACATTTATCCATCATGAAATCAGAAGAGATTAACACACGCCAAGAGATCAAGAGATAAACTTAAGCAGGATAGTAGTAGTAGGAATGAATTGTTTGCCCTAATATCATCAAGAAGCGGTAGGCGAGGAGACAACCAATCAAGGAAGAAGAAGGGTACGCATCTCATACGCTAGGTTTTATGGCGATCTTGACTGCTGAACAAACCTGCACATGCCACCAACACCATCAAAGGCAGATGACGTCCAAATCATATCATCATCTCATCTCCCCCATTACTAATCCTCCAAAAAGCCCCTAATTAATCTCTCCTGTCTTCAACCAAAGTAGTTACAGTAATACTCCTAGATGCTCCAAGAAAGAAAGCAACGTCACAAGAACAGGTTCAGATGCTGATGCTGCAATGCAATGGCAAGAAACCAAGAAATCAAGAATCAACCCCAAGAGAGAGAACAAGAGATGAGGAGAGAGAAATGCCATGGCCATGGTGCATGTGTGGTCACTCTCTCTCTTCTCTCTCCATGTCTAGACATTAATGGGCGTAGCGCAGACATTAAATGGGGTTCAGAGAGAGGGGGAGAGATGGCAGAGGCAGGCATGCTTTAATGGCGGCCAGTGGCCATTCAGTGGGCACTGTCTTCCCTCCCCTCCCCCATCACCACAGTAGTTGTTGCTCATCCTTAAAATCAAGAGAGAGAAATTGAGAAAATCAAGAGAGATAGAGACGACGCAGGGGATAGATACTCAACCATAGCCCAGCCCCACGAGCTAGAGAAAGAGATTGATCAAGAAAGAAAGAAAGAAAACCTAGCTCTATAGGCAGACTTTGCAACTCAATTAGTGTGTAATGTATGTAAAACAAGTGAAAAAATCTACTCCTATGTGAAATTCTCATGTTCTGAACAGATGGTACTGGTGGTAGAACGGAGTAAAATAAACCGGAGCAGAAACGACAAGTTGAAACGAATGGAACAGGGACCAGATGATCAAATGGAAAGTGAAAAGCGACAGCCAGAAGTTTTTAAGTTTCAGTACATAACTTCTAGCAGCCCAAATCTTTGTACTCCTACCCCATTCATCCAAAGTCAAAAATGTTTGTACTACTCATATACGCATTTTTCTCTCTTAAAAATGCTATAGTTCTTGATTGATTTTCTAGGAAGTCTGGACAACGAAGTTTCAGAATTCTGGTTTGTAATGGTAACGATATTTTAAGGTAACAATATTTTAAGGGCTTATTCGGTTTAAAGGATTTTAAAGAAATTTTTGCAGGAATTGAAGCCTCATGAATTTATCTTGTTAATACCATTCATTTCATAGGAATGGATTCTATCAAATTCCTTAGGATTGTGTTGTGGTGAGGTAATTCCAAAGGGTTTTTAAAGTGAGGTGAGACCTTATGGAAAATTTTCATTGGATTGAAGCTGCCATGACATCCCAATCCTCCACTTTTTCTATCCCTATTATTTTGGAATCCTCTAAACCGAATACTCCTTATGATTGCTCTTTTCTCAATATTTAATGTGTTAACGACAATGGATACCAGTACTCCTTTTGGCATTGATCCCTCGTGGCCTGAACCACACATGGCACCAGCTGCTTGGATTAAATTCACAAGAGGCAATCGAGGCTGCAAGCTATAGGAATCGGCGAGCCATTTTTAACCTCTTTGTTTAACTCCAGCATCCTATGCACCCAAGCTTTAATTAGTCAACCATCAACCACCATAACTTAAAAAAGAAGCTTACCCTAATTAATTTGACTCCCTATGCAGCTGCGTGCCGTCTCGTCACTTCAATTTACTCCAAATACTCCATTAATGAATTTTCGTGGACTTTCAGTACTCCAAATACTCCATTAATGAATGCACTGGCACGCCATATATGAAGTCTGAACTTTGAATTTTATCTCCTGCATCTGATCTGCACAAAATGTGACAGTTTTTAAATACACATGCTTTGACTATGACTACTACTACTAGTACTCCCTAACTGGGGAGAAGACAAGAGAAGAGAAGAGATGACTACTTCCAATGTTCTAGACCACTTTGCCCCCCTGCCTTAATTCTCCAGTCATATCTGGTGCAGGTGGTGATCCCTGATGATAAATTGGTGACACCTTGTGAGAATGTGAGTTGAGTTGCAGCAGCAGCAGCATACGGCCATGCAGCTGCACGAGTGCATTTACCAGCTCTTTGTACCCCTATGACAGGTAAAAAAAAAATGCAATCTTGCTTCTTGTCCTGTGGTTCAGCAGTTCAGGTTCAATGTTCATCAGCTTCACGAAGATAATGATACGAGTAGAGAAAAAAGTAAATATTTTGATAACATTATCATATATATGTATGCCATATAATTATTTTCATGAACTTATGGTCATAATTATACATCTTCTAATAAGAAGATGCAAGCACAAGTGATATTCACTTATTTGTCAGTCATAGCCAAGAACATTACTGCAGATCAACCAGCTTCAGAAATCAGGAACTCTGCACAGATCAACCAGCTTCAGAATTCAGGAACTCTTCACTATGATCTATTCACTCCCAAGCAACACATGCAGTGGATACCATTTCATATCGGCGATCCGATCAATTAAGAAGGCCTTTTGGCCGCTGCAGAAACTGTGTATTCATTCAGCATCCTCCTGTTCTTTCTCCCAACCTGAGCTACCCTGAATTGAATGCAAATGGAATTTCTTGCAAGATGAGACTAGAATCTTCAGGGATACGTTCAGAGAGCTTTCAGGGATATGTTCAGGCATCTGCATCCTGCACAGTTTCATCTTGGCACAGTACATTACTAGCTGGAGCATCGACGATCAATACTACTACTCTACCTCCTTGGCTTGTCACAATCTGCTCTGCTCATCAACTGGAACGCAATCTCTGAATTACCATTTCGTACATGATGGATATCTGAAGTCATACCCTGGTTCAGGTGTTGATCCATGGGTTAAAATGATGAACAACGAGATGGAGATGGTGGGGGCAAAATTGCGCTTTGGGCCTACACCACCCCAGTGTGCACGGGCACAGCTCTAATACCATTTATTGGCCCATATGGGGAGCCTAACTGGGAGGAAATCTTGCTCCACCCTAAAAGCTAGCTTATGAGGTGAGGGACTTTCCCATTTATAAGTTGGTATCACTGCTCCTAAATTTTTAATGTGGGACTATTTCTAACATGCATTGGTTAACGGCATCAGGATCTTGGAGGCGGCGGCGACAATTGAGAAGAGGAGGATGTGGAGCTGATTCTAGGGCCTTTTTTTTTGGGTGGCGCGCCATGGGCGAGCTCGGCGGCGGCCATCGCCGGCTGGGTGTGAAAAGGGCCAAACGAGAATACCGAAATTAAATTAGGGGTCTAAGTGAAAAATACGGGGCACTAAAATAGGTATTGTCAGCGATCGGAAGTACGGGGCCACGATTTAGTAGCTATCGCTCGCACGGGCCACCGAGAACTTTTTATTGGGCCGTGATGGGCTGCAGAGATTTTCAGCCAACGCTGCCTGCGAATCGATTTTTCTTTGTTCCTTTTCTACTCGTTTCGATTTCTTCCCTCTCAAGAGGACGAGAAATGGAGTAACGGATCTATCAGAGTCCCATGTTATTGACAGATCTATCAGAGTCGTAAATTCAGATTGTAATAGGCTAATAGCATTGCTCAAAATCACAAAAATCTTCAAATCATGCAGCATTTCGCATGGAACAACTAATCATCGCTTCCTATAGGATGACTTATTACAGCTGCACTAGTAGGAACTATAGGAAAAGCACAAACAGTAGGAACTATAGAAAAAACACAAAACGCTGTAGGATCATTATACCTCCAGTCCAAAACATAAAACAAACATAAGTTTCAGCATAAGTTTCAGAGACAGCACATGTATCATTTCTCCAGTCCTGAACTTCGCCAAACAATAGTTTCAAGACAGCAGCACTGCACAAAACAATGGGGGAGCACAGATTCAATATGAAGGGTACACAGTTCACAGAACAATCGAACTCAAACATGAATAGAATCAACAGAGCTTCCAAAGAGCACAGTTAGCAGTGTATTTATTTGGACAAAAAGCACTAGTTGACCAAACATATAATGCTAAAAGCGCCTCAGATAACAGCCAGTTTCAGACACATAGATTGCTCGGCACATACGAAACTGAGTTCGCAAAGCACCATTAGAGTATACATGCAATAGACTCCACCAGAACAACAAAACAGCAAATAGAGATGTGCTCGTACTAGATTCTACATATCATTGTTCTAAGCAGTGTTCTACTGGTAATTCCTCCCTGGTCCGTCCCCGTAGGCTGGTGCACCACCACTGTAGTTATTTCCGCCTTGCTGGTAGCTAGGGTTGCCTCCTTGGCCTTGATAGTCCTGTGCACCACCCCCATAGCTAGGGTTGCCACCTTGGTAAGAAGGCGGGTTGCCACCTTGGTAAGAAGGCGGGTTGCCACCCTGGTAACCTGGCCCTCCACCCTGGTATCCAGGGTTGTTGCCCTGGTAAGCAGAGGGTGGTGGTGGACCTGTGTAGCGTTGGCCACCTTGATAGCCAGGGTTTCCACCTGGGTAGCTAGGTGCACCGCCCTGCTGATAGTTTGTATAGCCTGCTTGCGGGTTTGCTACATGGGGCTGGTAGCATGGACCACCTGCATTTGGTGGTGGCGGTGGAGGCCCCTGACCATGGTGCATTGGAGGAGCATCACGCGGCGGCACTGGGCCCTGCCCTGGTGGGGGTGGGCTGTTGAATCCCTGACCATCTCTGTTCTGGAAGTTCTGCATGTTCTCCCTTCTCCTCTCAAAATTCCTTGACCTGTCATAGTTCCTAGGCCTATCATTGCGCCGGGTTCTCTCATTGGCACGGCTATTGTTCCTCACCCACTCCTCATGGTACTTAGGATCGTAAGGAACAGCTTCTCCATTAATAAAAGGCTCTCCTGCGATAAAGAGGCAATGTGTCAAATACACAGCAAATACATAGTATGACGATAATTTAATCACATGGACAAATATTTCAACACAAATAAAAATAATTATGAACTCATATAATTCTGCTAGAAATAATTATGAACCATCAACAAACTAACGCAATACAAAATAACATATATATTCAATAACTCAAATTCTCAACCACACAAGATGCCAGACGGTGACTGACACAGGCATTTTGCAGTAATTGAGCCACAAAAAATAGTTTGCAATCACTACAGCTACCATGACACATGTACATCTACCAACAAGGTCCAAATTACCATTTCCTCTTGCATACCTAAGCCACTAAATACATATTAGTGATTTAAACTTTATAAAGTATATGATGGTAATAAAGTTGTTCTATAAAGAAATAGCAAACTAAACAATCAAGGAGACTTAACATGATATAGGGACTCCAAAAAAGGGCTAACTAACATGCTACAATAGAAGGAGACACCAGATCAATCAGCATAATAGTAGTACAGGCGGTAAAGTAAATACTGGCACAGCAAAACATAATCTCTATGAACAGGTAAAGTAAATACTGGCACAGCAAAACACAATCTCTATGAACAAGAACCAGAAATGACATGTTGCGAACAACACAGGACCAGTTATCATAGAAGATAGATATATAGTTAACATGGAAATGATGCAACAATTCCCAAAAAAAAGGGAGCGATGATCTTCAATTCAATAGAAGCAAGATCGTCATTACCTCCATAGTCCTTATTTTTGACATCCAGGTACGAGTCTGGAAGAACCCAGCGAACCTTAGGCAACTCTGCCAAAACAATTCAATAGCACGGCATTAGAGTAAGAACACAAGTGACTCTCATAACATATCCTCTCCCAAGAATTCAATGCAACTATACATACCTTTCAGTTTGTAGGAGAGTTCCTCAGATACAAGGGCTCCAAAAGCAAAGTAATGCCTAGTTGACACTGAGTAGATCTTTTGCCTTGCTTCTTCCTCACTGTAAGAAAAGATACATTTGGTTAAAAAAATATATGCACATACATAATGGCTAATACCCAGGGCATATCAACATAATGAAAAAACATGCACATAACGCGAAAACAAAGAATCAACCAAGAATCCACAAAACACCACAATAAAGGAACAGCAGGAGAGCACCTCAGACTACGAATTCCCCAATGCTTTCTTCACTGGTAAGCTCATAGTGCAAGGATGAGTTATGGATGTAAACATCATTGGTGCTATCCATACTACCAGAAAATAAAAACATGTTCTACTACCATAAGACTGACGTGATGCGATATTTAAAGTTAAACCAGAAAACCAGCGCATGCTACCATAGATATAAATGTCTAAAAAAGTGGTACAGAGTTTTCAGGGAGATGAATCATCGAACGGACTGAGTACACAATCAATTTACAAAACAGAACATAAAGCATACTTAAAAAACATTCCGTTAATATCAGAAGGGTATGACTACATCATAACTTAGGACGTGTTAACACCATGAAACAATAGCGTGGAATCTCTAAATATATGCACAATTGTGAGAACAAAATTAGATAAAAAAAACATAGGCTAATATGATGCGGCTTCTAGGACATCTAATAATGAACAATACAGAAACATGTATTCCTCAGCCAATCCACCATACCAAGGAATATACTTCAAAACCCCCCTAATCAGTATCCCCTAATCCACTTCATCCATCCCATTCATTTCCCTACCCCCAATCACTAACCACCAGATTCAAATCAAGCGTTCCCACGAAACCGCAGGGAACTGAGACGCGCGTGAAGGAGAGAGATCGTTATGCGGCTATACCTCCCAACGATCTGGGCGAGGGTTTTGATGTAGCTGTCAATAATCTCGTCGCGGGTGATGTCGGGGTCGCCGGGGTTGCCCGGGGGCGGATCCATGACGACGAGCCAGTGCTCGAAGTCGCATCCGTCGAGGAGGATCGTCTCCTTGGGCGGCCGGTTGCTCCAGTTCGGCGACGAGTCCCGCAGCGAGGAGGTCACCGGCTGCGTCGCGAAGCACCTCGCCGAGGAGCGAGGGGCGGCGGCGGCGGAGGGGGACCGCAGCGCCGCCGGGAGGAGGCTCCCCGCCGCGGCGGCGAGCGGGCGGATGAGGCGGGTGGAGGCGGCGGCGGCGGGGAGGCGCGAGATGAGGAGGAAGCGCGACGCCGACGCCATCGGGAAAACCCTAGATTGGGGAGGAGGGGAATGGGTTGGGGATAGAGGAGGCGGCGAGGGTTTAAGCCCAATGGAGTGGGGGCGTTTTATAGCCGCATATTTTATACTCTTTTTTGTGATGGAAATATCTCTGCCAGGGGGGTTTTGAAAAAAGAAAAATCTGGGAGTAAGCAGAATGCTCGCAGATGTTGGTGTGATATTTACTAATCTTGAAAAAAAATTCAAAATTTGAAATGGATATTTTGCTGATATAATATATTTTTGGATGCTGGGTTTGATATTTAATTAGCGTAATTATTTGTTTCGAAATTCGAATTACTTTTGTTCAGGATAAGCACACACAGAAACGGGCCTCTTTGACCAAGAATACAAGGCCCATGGGCTTTGGCCCAACAATATCTAGCTAACAGCCCAATAACTCTCCGTTCCGTCCCCATCTTGGACCTCGTCGTCCCCGTATTAAGAGGTACTTCACCCCGTATTAAGATTATCATCATCTTCTTCTTACCTACGGTCATGAGCTCCTCTAAAATTAGATTTGGGAGCTGCCTAACGGCCAGCTCGTGTAAGTCTACCCTGACGTTAATTACCAAACAAGCTGACGCCATTGGGAATACCCTAGATTGGGAAGGCCATTACCACCTTGGATTTAGTGGTCGACATGGATAGGGTAATCTGTTGAGGTTCATCGCAATATACAGACGGTGTATCTTGCCAGCTTGGTCGCAGGCTCGCATGTGATACAAACAACACGGCAAAAGTTGCTAATAAGGTCGTCGTGCAATGTATCAAAGTAAAGAAAACATTCCATATGCTTCAATATGAGCACCAGATCAGAGCAGCAAACGCCAAAGGGAAACATAAGTAATCCATTTTCTGTTCCAGCCAACTCATCGAATGGCTTCACAATGATACACTTCATGTGCTTCATAATTTAATTATAATAACATGACAAACTATAAGTGAAAGCATGCCCAGAATTTTTCCACTTACGCTAAAAAAACACAATGAACTTCCCCACAAAGTGAAGCTTAACTGCATTCATCGCCGAGCAAGTCAGCGATATGAAGCCAAATATTCTCCAGAATTTATCTCATATTCTCATTGGCCTCAAGCATTTTCACGCCAACACTGCTCCTGTGAAACATCATGATAACAAGATTGTTTTTTTTCTTGAATACTAGCCGAATACCCGTGCATTGCTACGGGATCTTCAGATACTAGGAAACATAACATATTACTTCCTCCATTTCATTTTATATGACTTTGATATTTTAAATTTCAACTAATATCAAATAAAAATAACACAACAATACTAACTATTAATTTCCTTAGGAATCTACTGACCATATCACCAATTCTAAATTTCTTCATTAAATCAATGCATCATAAAGGGAAAAAACAATGAAAATTCATAAATAAATGCAATGAAAAAACCTAAAAAGAAATAGGCTCCTTAAATCTCCCCGGCTAGAACACTTGCTCCACACACAACAACATGGCCAAGAAACCTTCTTTACCAAACAAAACCTGGTATGGCCCATTCACACCTCACATAGCCTACTTCACCTGAAAGCCCATGTTGCTTGCTATGTTGGTGTGCGAGTGAAGATGGCCATTGATCGGCTTACAACGGCCGTCAGAGGTCTTCCTCTCATGTACAAGCACTGGTTTGGTCCATTCACTCCCTATAGGGCTGTAAGTGGGCTAACCCGCTAACCCACCTGCCAATTAAGTGGGTAACCTTTGGGCAACCCACTTGGCGTATAAGTTGTTCATGGGCTAGCCCACTTACGCCTCGAACTCCCTGCATGGGCCTACTTCACCTAAAAGCCCATGTCGTTGTACAAGTGACGATAGTTGTTAATCGGCATCCAATGGCCACCAAAGATATGCCCCTCATGTAGAAGCATGCAGCTGGCCAAAACCCAAACCTTGGACTATTTTAATCCACCCTTCCAAAATTTACGGTTGCTAAAAGAGCCAGTGGCATTAGTTTAACTCCATTCTCAAAGGATGTGTTAACCAGATGGTTTAAAAGGGGGCATTGACGATCACAGATAAATGCGCAAGCGCACATAATACAGTTGTAGCACATCACCCATAGGCTCGTCCACCGCTGATCGCCTAGCTCTAACAAATCCGTATGGTATCCCTTCATTCAATGATACTTACTAATCTAAGCACCACACTTATAGAATTAAATAATACATCTAATCCCCCTCGGACCTCACTCTTTGGATGAACAGGCTAGGACTAGAGCAATCAAGTAAGACCATTGAACCGATGATGTGGCATAGATCGACTAGCTTAATCATATAGCTTATACATGCTAGAAGTAAACTAAGCAATTCATATAATCTAAACATTGTATAATATTGATCACACAACATAGGCCTAGTATTGTATGAATCATAAATACTATGTAAGGAACTATATGAACTAGGTAAACTGGATAAAGAAGATAACTTGATTAAAGTACTCATAGTCAATACAAGAAGAATAAAGTAGAACTTACTTGAAGAAGAGAGTACTAATAAGCCTAACTCCACTAATACCAGAGAAAATACTTTAGAGAGGAAACGAATTGCTTCTTGAGGTGTGTGCTACAAGTGAAGTGAAGCCCTCTATTTATAGGTTGCTAATGACAGTTGTAGAGTCGTTAACACCCATAACCGTTATCAGGAAGCCACCAGGAGGTGCCACGTGGAAGATCAGGCTAAGAGGGGCCAGGGTGGTTTTGGCCAACCCCCCTGGTTCGACGCCGCATTCACCTAGGAGCCTGACATGTGAGCCCATATGGCGGTGCACGGTGGATTAGCTCAAGTTAAGTCAGTTTGGAATGACTAATAGTTAAACGAACAATATGGATGTTTAGTGTTATGCATGTGACATTATTAGATATGTACTTCGACATGTTTTCATATGATGTAAAATTTATAGTTTTTAATAATATCTTATAGAAAATATTAATGGTCAAACTAACATACTGAAGACAGTGTACAATTGTAATATGCCTTATAAATCAGGATGGATGGAATATATGGTTGTATTGCATGACACAAAAGTTTGGGTTGCTATCGCAAATGATCCAACTTGTGCTGCAATGAAGCCTATCCCTGATCACAGGGGCGAGTGGACTCATAATGAAGATTCAATCCAGGTTGGTTCCGTCGGTGAGTGGGATTCATTTTCTTGTGTGGCATGTGAACAAAGCTAATTGCGTAGAATGTGACTCGTCCATGACAGATGAAATATTTTGACGGACCGTGCAATCAAATTTTCCTTTTATAATAGCAGAGATTCACTCAAGCCACTATAATTTGCATAAAACTCCAATTTTCTTAAGAGAATACAATACATAACAACAATTAAATCTTTATAGCATCAGTTATTCAATAATACAATCATTCATTTTATTCCCCATATAAACACAGGCACACGTAGAAAAATATAGCGATAGAGTGTGGAAGCATATATGAATTTCTAGGAAGAGTATGGAAGCCCTATATATGAGAGCGAGAATCTACACTTTACAAAGATCCAATGTCCATTGAGTTTTATAAATAGAAGAGGTGTCCTCTCGTTATGCTGATAGAAAACTTAAAACATAAGGATCAGAACATGGTAGACTCACCTTTAGATATGTACCCTTTAAAATAGTATTATTGTCTTAACAAAAAGGATTGTTTCTTTTATTAGTTTCTCGGTTAGAACAAATCAAAAATAGTATTACTTTTATTGTGGTTCACTTACTTGGAATCATAAGTCTCTTGTTAAAACACGAGCAACCTTTCCATAGAATCACAAGTTCATAAAAAATCTACAAAATATCTAGTTTACATATTATATAATAATGCATATGTATACATACAAAAGTGTAATATATATAAATTGAAAGTATGAAGAGTTGCAATTAGGTAAATTCATAATTGTCAAAAAAACACTTGTATGGAAACAAATAACAAGTTTCATTACCCAATACATAATATTAAACTCCATATATCGAAAAAAACAATTATGCATAAAACATGATACAACTTAGTCTCTTCACTCCCGTCTACCTAAAAAAATAATGGAGTAAATTTGACCCTTGTAGCTAAACTAGTTTTTTGAAAAGACTGAAGTAGTTTTTAAAAGATCGATATATCAACAGTATTCATCCAAACTAATCAAATTGATTATAATTTTAATAACAACTCTACAAAGACATAAGCAAAAGATATATTTCCCTGCACGTGCTTTCCCGCTATATCTTTAATATTTGAAAGACTTGAAATAACAGAGAGAAATATTTATTAAGTTTAGGGACAAAACTCCAAAAAAAACATGTATCGAAACATTTTACCTCTTCATTTTTCCTTAAACTGGATAAACAATGTTTCCATTGCAGCAGATGAAAAACATTTTTATACTTATGCAGGACAAGTCGTTCTCGAGCCAATATTTCCCTATGACCTCATACCGACTCGACTTATTTCAACATTTTTCACCTGAAATGCATACATATAATTGAAAGATTGGTTAGTATGTTAATATGCAAATTTACAAAATTATACTAGACAAATTGGATTTATGTACCTTTATTTCGTCGATTTATTTCTTTGTTGATTCTTTGTTTCTCTATTCATACCCTGTGATCTTCTGAGGTAGAGAGTATCTCCAAGTTATTTTTATTTTGATCCTTTATATCACATCATTTTTAATCACAGGGTATGAACTATCCAATTAAGTATTATAAGAATAACCTGGAGATGTAACCTTTAAAATAGGGAATGGTTAATGCATATTGCATTGTTTGAAATACAATAATACAGTTATACAGGTATAGAAAATGATTACAAGAGATCACAGGTGCTATTAGTCATTAATGACTTTTTTTTGTATCCACACATTGTTTTCCATTGGAGCCCCTCTTCTTTTATATCCACTGTTCCACACTTGCACTTGGAACTGCATTTAGTATCTTCATTAAAAAAATAATAATCAAGGGAAGCATTATACATATATATAACTGTATGTAGACAGAGATACAGAGACATTATAAGTCGCAGGGACTGTGAAAAACATTGAGCCTCTATTCATAGTACTACTATTGTTAATTCGTCACGTTTTGCTAGTTGCGTCGATGATTTCATCACAAGTAAAAACAAGAGTGAACACTCTTGATTTCACATTTTTGCATACAATTGTCGACCACAAAAGGTAATATCAGTGGCAGTTCGCAATGAACACTTCTTGATGCGTTCAAGGGCCTTAACGAAGGTGTGTTACCTGTGCAAAACAAAAGGAAGAGGATGACACTGTACTCCAAGAGGGACAGCGACGCCGAGGTCGATGTGAGGCAGCGCAAGTCGATGAGGGCACGATGGCGCGCGTATACGAGGATTAGCGGCGGCGATGTTGAGGAGGACAACGTTGGCGCCGGTCGACAAGGAGGAGACATCGGTCGACGAGGCTTCCCCGGTCTCCGGACGTCGGATTGAGCTCGGGCTCCGGCGGCACGGGTCCACGAGGAGGCGAGGCAGCGGGAGTCGGCGAGGGGCGCTGTAGTGTCGGTCCACGAGGAGGAGGCAGCACCTGTCGACAAGGCTTCCCGGGTTCCAGCCGCCAGATCAAGCTCTAGCTCCGGCAGGGTGTCGCTCATCGACGAGATGGCGGCATGGGTTCTAGAAGGAGGCACGAGGACGGTGGTCGAAGAGGGCGTGGCGGCGGGGATCGATGAGGACCGGCGGCAGTGGCGGCGCTGTTCGAGAGGGGACTAGGAGGCTGCGGGAGAGCTGGGGTTGGAAATGGGATTTTTTTGGCAAAATTGGATCTATAGCATGGAAAGTTCCTTCTTCACTTTATTAGCACCCAAATCTGCCCACCGTTACTACGCGTAGCAACTCCGTCAACACTTCCCTGTCTTCCGTTTTCTTCATCGACTCGCGGTCTTCCACGACGTCTCGTTCGTTGAAGTTTCCATCCTCAGGCGGCGGCCTTCTCCGGCCATCCCCTTCTCCCGGCGGCCTTGGCCAAAAGAAGTTGCTGTAAGTTGTTGCTTGCGTGTCTCGTCGGACGTTGCCGCTATCACCTCCCGCCGCCGGCGGTACCCCGCTCGTCACCGGCTGCGGGCTTATGGCACAGACACCCCGCTGATTTGCTCGCTCGTCGCCGGGGATCTGACTTGAGGCAACGACCTCGGCCGGTGATTGATTTGAGAGTACAACAAGGGATTGATTTGGAGCAGAGCAGTTCCTTTGCACATGAATCTTCAGATTCTCGACGGCACGGGCAGCTAGCAGGCAACGAGTCTGCTTGCTGAGATCAACTGGTGAGGTTGCTGGCCTGCTGCCTGTGATTACGGTGATCGGGACGTACGCACAGGGAGGAGATGGTGCGACGAGGGATCGGGCGATGGAGACGTGTTGCGGCGCTGCGTGCGTCAAGGCCGCCGTTGAGGGCGGCAGAATTTTCGTCGTTCAGTTCAGATGGTTTGCGAAAGTGATTAGTCATGTAAAGAAGGCAGGATCGTCATTCCCCATGCCCCGTAAAGTCAATCCGGGTCAAATAAAACGGAAGACAACGAAGTTCGACGGAGTTGCTACGCACAGTAACGGTGGACAGATTTGGATGCTAATAAAGTGAAGAAGGAACTTTCGGTGCTATAAAACCAAAAACAAGAACTTTTGATGCTATAGCTTCAATTTTACCTTTTTTTATGGGGATGGACTGGGTCAAACAAAAAAGTAATTTTACCATTTGTAACGGCTGATAATTCTGGCCCATTACAGATTATGGAACAACATCTATATCCGTTCTACATTGAGAAGACATTATAATTGTTCTTTGCTTTTTGTAACGGGGCTCTATAATGAAAAATCGTTACGGATGTCGTCATGACAGAGATATCTCCACATCACTAATGGTTCATCGTTTTAGAGCCGTTACAGATGTTCACCACCATATCTCTAATGGCTCGTATTTTTAAACCGTTAGTGATAAGTTGCTAGGAGGAACGCCAAAATCCTCTTCCTATGATCTTTAACGGGTAATTTTATCAACCGTTAGAGATGTTGAAATCACAAAAGAACTTCATAGAACCGTTATAGATGTGCCGTTAGTGATAAGTAATTTTGTAGTAGTGCTGGACTGCTGGCTATGAATTTGTTCTAGCACATAATAGCATCTCAATCATATGGCTCGGCATCATCTTTTGATTCTCCTTCTGCATAAACGAATCAAGCATAAATCAGAATAAGACTTAGACTGGCTGACTCGAGCCGCTTTGCAAGTTCTGCTAGCCTCGGCTGCCGAAAGCCATCCGGCATTTGTTTCCTTCCTATGTAGCACAATCTGCCGATTTACAAACAAGTATTATACCAAAAAAATGGAGTATATATCTTCACCTTCTATCAGAAGGCAGCCCATCCTACAGAAGAGGATTGAAACTGAACCTAGATTCCCGATGGAAGTGACAAGGACATGCGCGACATGCCATTGTCGAGATGGTGCTATGTAAGATTTTAATGACGTGGTAGAAATATAGACAGCCTATTTCGATACAATCATTATATAGTCCATCTCTATAGAGTTGATCATTTATTATGCAAATCCATTATAGATATAGTTAAATAAACAACCTATTATACTATTATAAAAAAACAACCTATTATACTATTATAGAATATAGATATATCGTCTATGTATGACATGGAAAGATATTATATAGACAGCAACCATGTAAACCATCGTTACTGCAGGCCTACAACTATCCTCCTTTGTAATTCGCGGAATTAATGACTACATCAATGTAAAAGTATATAAACGCTGCAAACGATATATCCATCCCATGTGTTCAAGTTCTAATACGCTGCAGATCGGCTAGTGATCTCGAGATTGATCTAAAAAACAAATTAATCCTGCACATTTAACACCCTGCATACTGCAGACTGCAATACACCAAATTTACACCCCTACTCATTGAAAGAAGCCAACAACAACAGTAATCGATCGATTCGATGGAACGCTTACATCTTCTCACGCATACTGTTGCGCATCGTAGTGAACTGGGGATCGATTAGCAGCATATATATATCCTGCATCTGCTGACGCTGTAGCGGTGGCACGTCGGCGCCGCCACCAGCACCGCTGCTTCCGATCTGATTAATCCGCGGCGCCTTTCCCGGCGACATCGTGCAGAGAATTTGTGGCGACGGAGGGTTAGGGTTTAGCGACGAGGGAAAACAGTAGAGGAGGAGGAGGAGGGAGTTTAACTAACGCGTGGCTGCGTCGTGGCCGTGTGGGCCGGGAGCGGCGATAGTGGGCCTCCGCAGTGGGAGATTCTGGGCCGGGAGGAAGTGGAACGCGAGCCCTTTCTGGCCCAAATTTTATCAACTCCAACCATTTTTGTCAAACAATCGATCTTCCGTCGTATCCCACCAAATGAAACCCTATAGAGGAATTTGAATTTGTTTATTCAAATCGGCCTCTTGTAACCCAAAGAGACAATAAATACAGAAAAACGTCTCAACTTAGGTTAACCAGAAGCAGTCCAGCATTGTTGTCTGTGTTAGAGATAAAAATTAGAGATAAAGGTAGAATAGTTAGAGATAAATCTCTCTTAACTTACCTTGTACTACAAGATATCTCTCTCATGTATCTCTATATATACCCTACGAGGGTCAATGTAACACACAACGGAATACATTAGACCAATATTTTCACATGGTTTCAGAGCCTATAGACTCGCGTTGCTAGATCCATTCATTCAATCTTCCGCTCGCGTGCCCCGAGATGATCTCCTCGGGGCGCCACATCGATTAGCTGGGCACTGCAAAATTTCATAGATTAGTTTATAGTGAGATCAAATTCCCTTAGACACAAACCCTCAAACCAGATAGAGATTACCTCGCCGTGACAGAAAGGAGCAAGCAGATGGAAGTTCAGGGTGCAAACAAAATCAACTCACCGTACGTGGTGTCGTGGTGGACATGCTCTCCGGCCGGCCGGTGGAAGACCCGCATGTGCGTGTGTGATCACACGTCCATGATCAGCGGCACGAAGATTGAGGAGAAGTCAAGCGTACAGTGGAGAGCTCCGTACATGGCAGATCAGACGGGGCACTCACCGCCGTCGACGACATCGCCTCCATCGATCGCAGATCAGATCGATCTACGATCGGTTATCATCCATGCGGCCATGCCAGCGCATCTGCATCTTCTCCACACAGACATCGACATCGACTAAGAGTCTATGACCACCCTGCTACACCGATAAATTCTTTTCATCGACTGCACGACTACACCAAAAAAATTGATCGTCATAGACGACTATATCGCCAGCGGTCTTCATCAACATGGTAGCATGCTGCCGCCGCTTCGTCTGCAAGGATGGACATCACCGCGTCCTCTGACAAATACAATATGCAACAGGATTCATCGACAACAGCAACGATCGACCGGTCCTCTACGACGGCAACGACCGTGACAGCGACAACGAGATCGACCACATCATCAACAACGACGTCCTCTGACATCTGCAAGACGTCCTACATTGTATGCTCTAACACCTAAAAGGTGCAAGTTGCTACTGCAATATGGTGGAAATTGTTTTTTGCTTTCGGCAATTTGCGGCTACATCGATCGACTACCACAACCACGGCTATTCAAAGATCAACTACATCTATAGCAAGTCATCGTCGACAACTCCAGTCAAAGCATCCGTGTCATCGCTACGTCCACGATACTCCTGCTATGACTGCGGGAGGGAATAGAGGAGAGTAAGAGACGACACTGGAAGGAGACACAGGAACCGCACTAGGTGGAGGATCGTCCTTCATCAGAGATGCAATCGATGATGATGAAGAGAGAAGATGGTGGAGGCATAGAAGATGGTGTAACCAGATTTCAAATCCAGTCGCAATCGTGCGCTTCGCTACCGTTACGACTGAGGAGGCATGTTAGAGATAAAGATAGAATAGTTAGAAATAAATCTCTCTTAACTTGCCTTGTACTCCAAAATATCTCTCTCATGTATCTCTATATATATTCTACGAGGGTCAATGTAGACCAATATTTTTCACAGTCTGCACAAAAAAAACTGATACATGCGATCGATCTTCAAGCGGCGTTCTAAGACTAAATAAAGAAAGAAATCCCCGTGTAAATTGAACCGATATTGTGAAATGAGTGTAGTTGAACTAATTAGGTACCCAATAAGGGAATCTGTCCATCCGGGTTTAAATCTCAGATTTGACACGGGTGCTCCTAAAGGCTAATATTTTCTCAGTGGTAGCTAGGCGACGTATGTACCTGTTGACAGTCAGGTGTATGTGGTGACTTCGTCAATCTTATGATATGCCGGCTAAGGTCTCATATATAACTCATAAGGATATGGTTTGCATATGTGCATTTATAGAGAGAACTGTGCGCGCGGTTGTGGGCACATATGTGTATCGTGTTTCTTAAAAAACTGAATTGATAACGAAACAAATTAATAAATGTTTCTCGTCCCCTTAATTGGCCACCGTTATATTTTTTTTGGTAGTGAATTGCCCACCATAAAGAATTACGTATCGTATATGTACTACGATAGTACGTATAACAAGGAGAATCAATAAGGCAATAATTAATGATCGCATTACACATTGCAATCCAAAGGTAAACTACGAAAATGTTTGAATAATTAGACTGAAATCCACCGGCGTACTATCAGAAGCTGTTTGAAGGTAAACCACGCAGAGTGACATGGTTTCACTGTATCTGAAATCTTTTGGCGATTATCATGTTCATGTCAAGAAACCTGTGTGTGCAGTTTTTCAGGCAAGTTTTTTCACCAGAGCTGAATTTTCTCCCGGGAGTGCTGGTTATGCATTTGTCCCAGCACATTTTTGTTAGCTTCCCAACCATTTGGGCTACCTGCCTCAAAAAAAAAACACCTGGGTTACCATCATCTTTTGGTTCATGCTGCATAAACACATAAATCATGTTAAGACTTAATGAAAAGATAGAGTTTTTCTGGTGTATAAACATGAAAAGAAACACTAGCATTTCACTTTGGTAGACAAGCCATAGCCACGTGAATGAACCAACGGAAAATTATTTTTAATAAAACTTTTACATACATACATACATACACACACACACACATATATATATATATATATA
>CM002487.1:12639268-12678539 GCA_000325765.3 Leersia perrieri
TTTTGTTTCTATAGATAAGCTGTACACACTTGAATGAAGCGATGGAAAATTATTTCTGAACTTTAAATCCATATCATTCATAGTTTGAAATCCAAGGTTGAAAAAAGACTACGATAAATAAACCTTAAAATTATATCTAAATTTAAGTTTAAAATTTCAAATTTTGGTTGTGGCTGAAAAGCCACAACCAACCGATGGGACCCTCGGTACAGACCTACGATAAAAACACTACGAGACAAAAAAGCACATTTCCAGTTCCAGTTAACCTATGGATCACTGGATTGGCATCATGATTTAGTTATGATAACATTTCACAGTGCTACCCATAATGAAAAGCAGCAAATGCATAGTCTATGCGTTGCATGCAGCGGATGATGGCTACTGTAGGTTGGAATGAAATGAAACAAGCATGCAGATATTGTTAATGATTCAGCTATATGCTCTTTAGATTAATTTGCAGTTCTGTGTGTATCTACCTCTCTCTTCAAAAATATATAGCATCTTCAAAAGAACTTAACAAGTGAAAGGGGCAAAGTTTGACAAGCTTTTTCACAATTCTTACTACACCACTATATGTATAAATTAAAGAGAATTATCGAGCACTAAATAATTAGGGGTATTAAAACATTTTCTTTTTTTGGTCTAATATGCAACAATAGGGTAATAAAATGATATAATAGTATATATGTAATTTATTTCTACTCATATAGTTGAATTGTGCATTGTACAATAATTTAGTTTGCATCTATTATGATTTGGTAACTTGGTAAACTTAAATAAATAACAACAGATATTCAGCTATGGTTGATTAAAACAGCACCCAGATATTCAGTTAAAACTACAGATGTGATTGTATATATACCCTCCCAATAGATCGAAAATTGAGGATTTACCTTTACCATGCCAATGACATGCATGTGGGTCAGAAGGGTAAATCCTCAATTTCCATCCAATGGGAGGATATATGTCCGTATGATCAAATTTCATACCAACTGATGAATACAGCACGTTTAATCATAGCATGACAACAATTATTCTTAAATAAAAATCCACTACTAGCTGATTCACAAGCTAACTAACCAGAAACAATCAACTGGAAAATGCATACTAGTATAGTCACCAACAACTGCCATCGATTAATAAACGATCGAAACCCTCACATCAACCACATAGGTTAAAAACAAATCGCCTCCTAAAAGCAACAAATCCCAGAGCAATCCAGTCCCAAGTGCACATACTCGCCTCAAAACAAACAAACGATGCACATCCATATCAGACTACCAGATAGAGATAGAACTGGGAGATTCGTCGTGGAAGACGTACTGGAAGGGCTAGCTCTCTCTCCTTATCTCACCTCGAAAAAACGTTGCATCTCGGCTGAGTTCTCCATGCCTCCCTCCGCGGAAGAATTCGCTGGAAATTCTTAGCTCGATCTCGCGGCTGGATTGGGGAAGAAGAAATAAGCTGAAGCGAGAAGCCTCACGGAGGAAGAAGAGAGTTTTATTTAAGCAGCGGCCATTGCCCGCTCGGCAAGCCAAAATTTGGGCCTCTGAGGCTAACATAGTGGGCCTTTATCTTTCTGGCCCATTAGGTAGGAAATAATACAGCATCAGTTTTTATGGGCCTCATTCCGGCCCATCCACGTGTGTGAGGTGAGATGGGCTTTTAATCCTTGCCGCATACGTTGGATGATATGGGCCAGGATTTCGGCATATCTGAACAAGGAGGTTTCATGGAGATTGTTGAAAGTCTCATCTGCTTTTGTAACAGTACCCATTATATGTGTATTTGTTATGATGCTGATGAAGCAAGATCCGGAGGGATTTATGAGGAAAGATAAATAGTTTCAGTGAGTTTGTCGTCTCAACTCTCGAGGGCATGATGGTGTTCATCTATGATCTTCAGTGTAAAAGTTTGGTTACTGCGGTACTACCGTATTCTGAATTTGCATTGTACTCAGTATTAGAAAATCTTGTACTTGTATTTAACAGATGATCTAGAGAATTCTGAATTATCTTGTCTTGCAGAAGAAAGATCAGTAACGTGTCCATCTTATTCATGAGTCATACTATGAATTTATTACTACTGATGACTATTGCAGCTGAAGAACTTGTGATCCAAGTTAACAATGGCCGGCAGTGAAGCTAATCATTCTGTTCTATGTTTCCTACTCTCTCTTAAGACTGAAGGGATTACTGTTCCAGATCTACATTTGCGTGCTGCAATACAATGTGCAGCAGCAGCCTTCAGCACATGGAGTTCAGTACTAATGTACTTGCATGTTCATGGCCCCCTTGCCAATCAACTGAAGAAGCAAGCAACTTAGAAGGAAAGCTAACCCTGGTTTACCATCATAATAACCATCAACAAAGAGCTTGGATTCATGGACGCCTCATGTGCCATGCATGTGACCAAGCAAGACTTACCCTTCACATGGAAACAAGTCCCCCCAAAAGTGAGACACATCACATCATAAATGATCAAACAACGAACAATGTTCCTTTTATGACAATTTGATTTTTTTTTCTTAAAGGAGGACAAAAGGTTTGCCTCATATATATTAATAGAACAGAGAGTTACAACATTATGTACAAGGCTTCACAAAGGTGTGAGCCCGCAAAAAAAAAGAAAGGCTACGTGATATCTCCCAGACGTGTTTATCTCTTGCAGACACACCACCCCTGCTTTAGCTCATGCTCTGGCCTCTTCTCTTATCTTGGCCTGCAACGTTGTTGGCGTGTTTTTCGGAAAATCCTAGCATTCGCTCACACCAGATTTTCCAGGCGACTAGGATGACAATCGATCTTAGAGCCTTCTTGGAGCTGCTCGGTCCAGTAGTGATGCACTCCCACTAGCTTTCAATCGAGTAGCAGTCCGACCACCTGTGCATTTGGAGATCCATCCCAGTCCAGCGCTGGACTGCCTCCGAAAATCTCTTGGAGAGCATGCATTCGGCGAGCATGTGTATCGCCGTCTCCCGTGTCGTTCAACATAGTGAGCAAGTCTGTTGATTCTGCCACCCCTCTTCTGTAGTCAGTCGGCTGTCCATACACGTTTCTGGACAACTAGCCAGACAAAGAACTTCGCACAAGGAGTACACCACGAGGTCTTGTTGAAGATTGTTCCTGCTGTCCCTAAGAATTGGAGCCTGTAGGCTGACCTCGTGGTGTACTCCCCGTGTGAAGTTAGCTTCTAGATGACTGTGTCGTGCCGAAAGTCTGACATGTTTGACCCGTATCCACAACTCCACATATTATCGAATGTGCTCTACCGTCGTGAGCCGCATTAATTGGATATCTTTTATCCAATTGTCGGCCTGTAGCGCGCCGTGCACTGTGCGGTTCTTTCTTTTTGAGGCCGCTAAAATTGCCGGTGCAATTTTCTCCGGACTTTGGCCATCAAGCCAGTGGGAGTACCAGAAGGACGCCGTCTTGCCATTGCCCAGGGTAATTGTCGTAGCTACCGTCTATGACAGTTTGATGACTGCTTTGATACTTTGTTCAGCATATAGGGGGAAAACAAACTATAGTTTAAAGTTAAAAGTTCTGAATTCAGGATAGGATCTTGCAGTGCTAATCTCTGCGTGCAAACTTCTGAACCTTTGGATGAATGGAAACCTGCTGGATTGAAAGAAGAATCACTAAATCAGTCAGCAGCCTTCTGACCAGCCGGCGACCAATTAAAGGGGCGAGAATGTTCAGGCTTTGGCCAAAGATAAGATGAAAAAGAAAGTTAATTTAAGGTCACTTGCATATACATCAACTTATCAAGCTATTAGTAGGCAAAAGAACCCTGCCTAACCTTGCCAAACATACTGGTAAGTTTGAGTCCTTTATACTCAACACATGTTCAGAAATACCCTACTGATTAAGAAATAATCACCTCTAGCTTAGAGAAGTTTACATGTCCTGATCACTAAAGTGACTAGGTCCTAACTCCTAATTTACCAAGCCGAGCTCAAGGCGGCCAAAGCGGATGAAATCATTGTACATGCAGTTTCCGTGGTCTTAGCTGCTTATCTGGGGACAGAAGGCATCAATCCAAGCAAAGATCTTTTTTTCCATACTGATCCTTGCCATCTTTTCAGGCCAAAATAGTAGTAATCAACTCAAAGATCAGTATTAATTAAGGTTGGCAATGCAGTGTTAGTGTAGCGTTGCTTCAGTTCATGGGCAAAGGTCTCACCACGCACAAGTCAGAGGCATCCGCACTCCAAAGGCATTGACAAATCTGCTACACAATAAGGGGGCCCCTTGCCTTTGAGAAAGCAACCCAACCTAACCATAACATGACCAGAGATTGTTCATTCAGAATCAGAAATCTGAAGGGGAAGTAACTGGATCAGTAGTGTACTAATTAGTCTCTAGCTTTCAGAAATAATTCAGAAAATGAGTGATGAACACCACTGTTCACACTTGCACACACGATCGATCATAATCAATTGATCATGGGAGACATGGATCGATCGATCGGCCGGTTTCCGATTTCCTACGTTAACACCGGAAGGAGAGAAGGACGTACTCTGCAATGGCAATGGCTTGTGTTAGAGGAAATGTAGGACACTCTAGCTAATTGATCTTTCTCTGCTTACTGCTGCTCATATGATTGGTCTGTACCTACTGCTGATAGCTTTTTCTTGCTTGATTGCTTGTGCTCTGCAGCTATCTCTATACTAGCAGTCTCTGAAACTTCACTTGCTGTTTGTTTAAGGAAATGGAAGCATGACATCAATGTGTGAGATGGACAATTTGACAGATGCAATTGCAAATTGCTCTCCTGATCCACTGATCCAAGCTAGATAGGTCTGAAAGAACCCTCATGACATACTCAATGTTTCATGGAATTCGGTCGGGATCTGCTCGAGCTGATGCGACCTCACGACAGCAAATCGACGAATGAGCATTCTGGAATAAAAATAAAATTTGGTGTGGGGTTGTTTGTTTTCAGGATTCCTCCTATTTATGGTCCAGCATCCTCCTGATTGCCAACCATGTGTTCTTTGTGGGCATTCTGTCCGTCCTCAACAAACTGCATTATTTCTTGTTCGAAAATAAAACAATTTGCATTATTGAAATATAGTGCTTGGAGGAGTTGAAGGGGACCTGTTGCTTGAGCACTTCAACTTAAGGCTAATCCTGTCCTCATTTCTCAAGTGTAACTAATAGGCCCTCACCAATTCTCACTCTCATCCACAAATGTTTGAGCGATTTTACGGTTCTTGAGTAGGTATCGTGAGGTGCATTATTTTCTAGTAGATCAATTTTACGGTTCTACTGAGAGATATTAAAATTTTAGTGTAACATTTGGTACCTCGTAATACTTGAGGTACCAAATTTACATTAAAATTTTGCTATCAAATTTTACACTAAAATTTTAGTACCTCTCGGTACCTATAGAATTAGGAGGCGCCGAAATTTTCAGTACCTCTCATGGACTGTAAAATTTCTCCAAATATTTTCACATATGCTTATCTTTCTTCTAGTTACATGCACCGAAAAGTCCGAAATCAATGGTCATAAAAATACATGGCTGTCTATTTTCATCACATAGACTGGTATACATCTAGGTGCCGTTAAAGGTTGTTACACTGAGCAAGTTACCCATTGGGGTAAATTGATTCTCTTCTTTTGAACACTCAAAAGGTCGCCGAATTTGATGGGGGGCAAGGCAAGCAATTCCAGTCCGCAAAGGCTCCTCTCCTCCGGATTCTGGATTTGTCCAATCCAAGCCTGTATTTGTCATGGTAATGGCGACAGGAGGGGAGGCCAGAATTTAACCCTGTTGCTTACACGAAGTTGTTCTGTGAGCTATGATTCGACGTCATCTTCTCTATCAGTGTGTGATCCTGTGACGTCACCATTCGGTTAACCTGCTGCTGTTAGTTACATGTGGCTTGTGGTTCTTTACCTCCAAAACCATTGGACGATACATTCGTGATCTCGAACCCATTTCGTGTAGATTTTGCCCTGCTGATGCTGATGATTCGAGAGGAGAAAAAAGAGTGTCTCTGAACCAATGGTCATTGGATGAGCCAACTATTTCTTCTTGTGCATAATCACACAAAGGAAACTTCCATTTCTTCAGAAAGTTCAGAGAGAAACATAGACAAGTTAGTTATACACATTGGATCAGGAAGTCAGATTTGTCAATTGGAAAGTCAGATGCTGATGCAGGTGAATCCAAGTCAGATAAAATGTTTTGACAGTGTCGCTGAAATATCTGACAGTGTGTGGGACCCATGAGCCCCTAAGATAGGCATTGGTGATGGTTGGTTGCTTGGAAGGAGGGGGCAGGAAGCAACTAATAAGCATACTCCCTAAGTCCCTATTAAGCATCGACAAAAGAGGAGAAGCCGCAACAAGTGTAGGCCGTGGGCTAAATGATTACAATTAGAAGCAAGAAAAGTTGCTAATGATTCCTTCTAATCCACACGGACCACAGGAGCACGTATAACACATGGTGATAATCAACTCCGCCGAGTGAGTTGATTAGCTCACAAGGTATCACTAACAAAAACATCTGCCCTGTTATCTTCCTGTCAATCACTTGCAAGTTACAGTTTGCATAGGGCACGTCAGTCTCGAATCCTATGTGCAAAAACGAGCAAAGTGCCAATCCTGGAACTTTCATCATGCTTTATTATTATTTTCTTTTTGAAAATTCGGCACCATGCTTATGATCAGACAAAAATGTCCCTAAAAATATGGAATCATCGAGCAAACATAGCAACAAAAATACTCAAGTTTCAGTTGCCGATAAGGCAGAGTTATATAAGCCAAGTCATCGAGTCAATTGGAGTGCTTGTATGGCATGAGTCTTGATTAAGAATTGACGATAAACATCTAGTCTCTCTTAAAACAAAAATCAATTAATTAGATCTCTTTTAGTATACTTGGATTTTTCTTCACTCCCCCCGAACTGAAAAAAGGGTGAGAAAAAAGGTTGTATACTTGTATATGTATCAATCAGGATTTAGGAGACATGTCTAGGGAGAAACAAGATTGGATCATGTCAAATCAAGAAGGAATCATACTATTTAAGCAATGGCCGATGGGGGCAGGATGGAGTCCGCTCCACGCTACTGGGATCACTATAAATTCCCCGCCTTTTCTTCTCCACTCCACTCATCAAACCCCATCCCTTCTCCCTCCCCCTCTCTGAAACTCTGTATCTCTGAAAAACTCTGAACATTCCAAGAACTCATCCTCCTTCACCCTTCCTACCTTACTAGTAGTAAAAACCAAGAAATTCAGTCATCTACTGCTGTGACGAACTCACAAAATCACTCGCGAATCACTTGTGATCTTGTGAAGCTTGAGCCGCAGCTGTGATCACACTGTTTCTCTCCGCTGTCACTGTGCGTTTAGCTAGCTGAGCTGAGCTGAGTTGCAGAGTGAGGTTATTGGTTGTGAGGTTTGTGTGGCTGAAATTAATGGCGACGGCCGCGAGGCAGCAGCTGCCGCCGGGGTTCAGGTTCCACCCGACGGACGAGGAGCTGGTGGTTCAGTACCTCCGCCGGAGGGCGCTGTCCCGCCCGCTTCCGGCCGCCGTCATCCCCGATCTCCACCACGCCGCCATCCTCGACCCATGGCTCCTTCCCGGTGAGATTTCTTGGTTTACCATCAGCCACAAAGTTCAAATTTTTGAACTTAATTTTGGGGGTTCTTTTCCCGGCATTGAATTTCAAAACTATGAATAATACGAATACAAAAGTTGATTAGAGCATGCAATGATCGATGCTGGATCGATCGAGTAGAGAATGATGAGAGGTGGTTCTGATTTTTGAATTCTCTCTCTTTGTGCGCAGGCGCCGGTGAGGGGGAGGCTTACTTCTTCAGCTTCCGGCGATCGGCGGCGATGGGCGGCGGAAGAGGAGGAGGTCGCCGGAGGAAGGCGGGGAGTGGGTACTGGAAGGCGACGGGGACGGAGAAGCCGGTGTTTCTTCGTGGGTTCGGCTGCGGCGGCGGCAAGCAGCAGCAGCAGCTCGTCGGTGTGAAGACGACGCTGGTGTTCGTCCGCGCGAAGCCGCCGTGCCGGACCGGCTGGGTCATGCACGAGTACCGCCTCGCCGCCGCCGCCGCCATCGCCGGGCTGAAGAAGGGTGGAGACCATGTGAGAATCGATCACCACTTTGACATTCTGAAAATTTCAGTTGATCTTCAGTGATAATACAGTAACTGACCAAGAATAAATAATTAGTAGTTACTACTGGTACATATTTACAGGTGATTCAGTAGAATTCTGTTATTTGGGGAACATCAGTATAATTCTGTTATGAATCATTAGTAGTTGAGATGTGTTCAAATTAACCAAGTTTAGTAGTTTTCCTCAAATTCACTAATTCTTCAGTAATATACAGTAACTGATGCATAGCATGCAACTGCATACAGATACAGGTGATTAGGTCTAATAATGCTATTTCGAATCATTAGTAGTTTTCTTCAGATTAACCAAGTTTAGTAGTTTTTTAAATTTCAAATTAACCCAAAAAAGGGCGACGTGAGTGCACAAACTGAGAAAAGTTTGCAGCTTTTCGAAGGCTTTCCACAGAACACGGCAGCATCTCAATCATGCAGACATGAGAATCTTGCCTCCTTTCAAAGTAACTTAATCTGCTTGGCTACGTGGATTACGACCGTTCACTTTGTGGCCACTGTCTTCCATTGTGTTCCATCAAAATTTAATTTCAACCTCTTGTCCACATCTCAATATATCAATATCTCATCTTAGGAGTATCATGTATGCACACATCGCTGTAATTAAACATGCATTCAGTTCAGTTCAGTTCGGACTTCAGAGCTAAAATTTGATCTTATGAGTGCCATCCAAAATGTTTTGCAGAGTTGCATGTCTCAGACAGGAGAATGGGTGGTGTGCCGGATTTTTCTCAAGAACAACAGATCATCATCAAAAAGGCGACTCACCGATGTCGACAGCCAAACGCCGGTCACCGGCGTCCACGACGGCGTTCTAGGTCATCGTCGGCAGCCGTCGCCGTCGCCGTCGCCGTCGTCTTCGAGCTGTGTCACGGTTGAGGTTTCAGACGAAGAAGAAGCAGAAGTCAGCAGTGGCAGCATCAATAGTGCTCCTACAGTTGCCTCTCAAAGAGAGGCCTAGCCATGCTGATAATTTCATTGATATTTACTAGTGTTTCTTTTCTTCTTTTTATATTTTGTCTCCCCATTGCTTTTCTTGTACTTCTATCTCTTGTACCATAATGATAGGAGTTTAAGCAGCAGGTTGAAGAGAGAAGGCCCAGCTTAAGAAAGCTCCTAAGTAAAGATTACTGAGCAGCTGTGACATCTGTGTCAATTGTAACTTGTAAGTTTCTCTTAATCATTTATTAAGACAAGGGAACCCTGATTAAGCAGGAACATCAGATCAGCCGTTGCCAGCTCCTACTACCATCATTCAGCTGTCATTTCTGTAACAGTTAAATTAATTTTGATCCAAATTTTCTCTGGCCCCTCTATCTACTACGTACTACTCGCTCTGAACAAAAACCATTAAAGTATTATTGCACTCTCCTAAGAAAAAAAACAAGTAGACAGTTGAGCTGTAAATTAACTTTTTTTAGACATAAATGGAAGCACAAATCTGTACCAGCTGGTCAATGCTTCCAAGATAAGAGCTGGCTGGAGATGAGACAAGTGGCCTGAATTGGAGAAAAACTTTTCCAACTTTCAAGTGGCGAAATGAGATTGCCTCTGGACTTTGATCAGCAGAAGGAACGACGAGGGGCCCATGTCCCCAAGTGACAGACACCTGCGAATCCAATGCAAGATCTCACGTTGAATCCCGGTGCCTGCCGATCACGTCGCCAACAGTTGTGACAGTTCAGCAAAGATGGCGATTTGCTCTCGATAGCTATGACTCTGAATTTTCTGAAGTCTGAAGTTCTGAAACTCCAAGTTGTTGTGAGTTGTGACCTGCATACTAGAGGTTGGCTCGTTGCATGGCTCTGATTTTGAGTAGCCTTGCTCATTGAGACTGAATAGTACGGTGTGTAAATTGGGTGTGTAAATTGTAGGAGTATTTACCTTAAGAAGTGTCACATCTAGAAAAGAACAGTATAACTTGAAAAATATAGGACTAGTGAGCACTGAGCACAAGTAAAGTTTGTTTCTAGTAGTATAAGATATTGAGGTATGTACATAATCAAACTGATTCCCCCCTTTATCATGAAGATAATACAATCTCACAAGCTTATTTATGTTCTTAGATAAAATTACTCGTTAGTACTATTAGAAGTCAATCCACAAAAAATTCTGAATATACAGTTATCCTCGCAAAATTCAGACTAATAACTAGAAGAAACATTTCTGCTAAACAGGCCATTATAAAATACGAAAGTTATTACCAATCCCATCTACCAGTCTCGCTTTTGACGGCCCGGCCCAACTTACCCCCACAAACAAGGCCTTATCTCTGGGCCAAAATGTAATTACGTACAACTAAACCAGTCTCAAAGCCGCACTAATCTGGGGGGCCTTCCTGCAAAAAAGCGCGCAAAATAAAAATCTCGCCCAGAGACGTATCCACTCATCTCCCCACCTACTAATCGCGATCTCCTCTCTCTCTCATTCTCTCTCTATCTCTCTCCTCCATTCTCTCGCGACCGAGGCGGCGTCTCCTCCTCCCCCCGTCTCTCTCGCTGCCCCCAAATCCGGCGGCGAATCCACCGCCGAGCTTTTCCGCGCGCCGATCGCGAGCAGCAGCAGGAGGAGGATGCTGGGCGCCGCGAGGAGGCAGCTCGGATCCGCGCCCGTGAGTGCCCCGACGACCTCCTCCTTACCCTCGGTTTGGTGTGGGATTGGTTTCGATCTGTGATGGGTTGACGGTGTGCGTGGTTTTTTGTATGGTTGCGCAGATGTTGGGGCAGGTGCTGCGGAGGCTACGGCCGGCGACGTCGGCGAGGGCGTACTCCGCGGCGGCGAAGGAGGTGAGGGTCTGGGTGGATCCTAGTTGTTTTTTTTTTTGTCGATCGTGGTCGTGGCATTGAGGGGAATGGATGTGATCTGGTTGGGTCCGGGGAATTGTGTTCTGTTTGTTGACTTAGATTGGTTTTTGGTGGTTGGTTGTATTGTTGATGCCGTGTATTTTGTGGTTGAGGCGGTGTTAGTGGAGGAACTGTTTCTAGTTTGTTGTTGAGGTGGTTGGATGATTATGGAAGTGGCTGGCGTTTTGATGTGTGCACATTTTTTTTGGTGAGATGAATTTACGATTGATGCTGATGTCTTGTTATTAGGTTTGGCACAATGGAATTAGATATTTGACGATTACTGATTAGTTGCCACGTGTAGAATTGATGGTGGGGTGAATATCCGTTCCCATACCATACGTTATAGCAGTTCTCATGCCCTAATTTCCCTCGGACTCCATAGTTGATACTTTGTACTCATGATTTTGGTAGTCATTACCAGCAGTGGCGATTAAAAATGTTGTGTATCATTTTCTTTGGGTGCAAGCCTTTTACAGTTGTGCTTGTGTTGCATAGGAATGTGTATTGTAATTACATTTACATGTAGGGGTCAACACTATCATCATAATTCGATTACTTATATTGTACTTATCCCTATGTTGGGTGGTTCGTACCAATTTTATTTGAAATTTGCTTACGCTGGAAGATCCTTCCATGTTCCTTTTTTTTGTGGCAACTGTAACGATTTTTCTTTATTTATAAAGATGTACTGTTGTCTTGATCGACATTGCTCAATAGTCATGGCGTCCTAGGCAACCACAGTACTGATTATCTTGTTGTAAAATTGATGTTGGAATGAACTGACATGTAACTGCTTATAGATGCGGGCCGTGTGCCCAAATTTCCCTCGGACCATGTCTAAACTCGTTTGATCTACATTGCTCATTGATCATGGTTGTCATGGCGTACTAGGCGCCAATGGCACTGGTTAACATGAAGCAAGTTCTATCACATCGTATACCTACATGCTTATTCCTTCGCATTATGTTCTTACCCTTCTCATTGGTGTGTATTTCTTGCTCAATTACTTACAAAGTTTGTGGCAGTGAATAGATGGTAATAATAATAGTGTGGTAGTTATTTTGATTGATTTTATTACATCTGTGCCCCTCTTATGTCCTCTGAGCCTTTTTGGGGGGCCTGGGGCTATTGGTCGCTGAGGTCCAGTTCTGTAGTGATCATATCTGTGTACTGCTTTGCCTTTTGAGTCCTGATGTATCTGCTGTTTGCACTGAAAGGATCTTCATAGGTTGTTGGGTGAGCAAAATGGCATTGCCATACTAAAATTATTTTTTCTTTGTTGGTCACCTTGATATGACATTTGGCAAGTTATCTGCAACATATTTTACTTGTTCAGATGACTGTCCGTGAAGCGCTGAACTCTGCACTCGACGAAGAAATGTCCGCTGATCCTTCTGTTTTTCTGATGGGTGAAGAGGTATGCTGGGATCTCTCTCTCTCTCTCTCTCTCTCTGATTTGTGCGTGTAGCTTATTTTTTTCTAATATTGTTCTTTCGTGGCAGGTAGGAGAGTATCAAGGTGCATACAAGGTTTGTAAAGTTCAATTCTCATGCCTTTTCCTCAGATTCATTGTAAACTGAATATGGTATGAACTCTTATTGTTGTTCATTATTTGTATTCTGTTGCAGATTACAAAGGGCTTGCTTGACAAGTATGGTCCTGATAGGGTTCTTGATACACCAATCACAGAGGTTCCATTCTTAAAACCTTCTTACCTACCTTCCTTTTTCGCCCATTTATATTTTTTTCAAGCTGAAGGAATCATGCATTTATGTTCAAGCACTTAACTGCTTCACTTCTGCTTTCCAGGCTGGCTTTACTGGTATTGCTGTTGGCGCAGCATATCAAGGTCTTCGACCTGTTGTAGAGTTCATGACATTCAATTTCTCAATGCAGGTTGGTCATTTACTTATCATAAATATCTTACTATGAGAATGGAATAAGTTTATATTGTTGCTTGCAGAAAGGATCTCCGTGTGAATTTTTATATTACTTTTCGCTTATTAAATTATTTGGGGGAACACTTACTGTGTTCATCGTTTGTAAATCAAAGTAACTCATAGGAAAGTATGATGTACAGCACTAATTTGTGGATTTGCTACTGCTTCCATTTTTGGAATACAACTCTGTATGCCCTTTCGTGAAGTGATTAAGGTTAGGGGTTGAGGAATGGTTGTGATTGGTTGAGATGAGAAAGTAGGCGAAGAAATTAAATGTGGGAAGGTTGTGATTGGTTGAGTTGTAGGTGGAGAAGTAGTTGTATTTTGAGACAAACTTGAATCCTAGAAGTAGCTATATTTTGAGACGGAGGGAGTAGTACTTATCTTTCCTGCATTTTAGATAAACACACATTATTATATTATACTGATATGCTCCATAAGGTGTTCATCACTCGGGATCTAGAATACTGAGGTCCACCCTCTTTGATAAGAAATCCACTTATTTCTACTGAAGTTACATAACTTGCATATATTAATCAAGTGAACATGATTAATGTTTACTATTCCATTATTTATACCAAGGACAGATTTCAGTTTTTGCATGCTGTAATTTCATTTTAATTATTTATACTACTTCTTTTCAGGCAATTGATCATATCATCAATTCAGCTGCCAAGTCAAACTACATGTCAGCCGGTCAGATAAATGTCCCTATTGTTTTCAGAGGACCAAATGGAGCTGCTGCTGGAGTTGGTGCTCAACACTCACAGGTTTGTGAGCAGGGAATAGCTTATGAATCAGTTTATCGTAGTACTCCATTCAACTTTAAGTTCCTTGTTTCCTTTTTGATGATCCCGCAGCCTCTTTGCTAATGCTGAAATCCTTCCCTCCCCCCTAAAATGCTGCTCTTTAGGTGTAGAAACGGAACCAAAGATCCACTGCGGGAGTTCTTTATTGTAGTTGTAGCATGTGAAGCTGCAGTAAACTGAACATTTGTGAAGAATAAGCTTTCTGCTAGCTCCTTTAGCATCTGTTGTTTTAGGCCTGTTTTTGATAAGTCATGGTTGAACTATTATGCCGCTTCAATATGGCATTATAACTGTAGCCATTAATGTATGAACTGAATTGGTTTGCAGTGTTATGCGGCTTGGTATGCACATGTTCCGGGTCTTAAGGTTCTGGCTCCATATTCTGCAGAAGATGCTCGAGGCTTGCTCAAAGCTGCAATTAGGGATCCTGACCCTGTTGTTTTCTTGGAAAACGAACTGCTGTATGCAATATCTTATATTGTTATGTTATTTTGGTTACTGCCTAGCTGGCATTTCCCTAAGATGCTGATATACTATTTTCTGTAGTTATGGAGAATCATTCCCTATTTCTGCTGAAGTGCTTGATTCTAGTTTCTCTCTGCCGATTGGGAAAGCAAAGGTATGTTGCACTTGTTCTGTATACATGTTTGGAAAATTGATATACTTGCCTAGAATTACCTTGATTGTTTCACAGGAGTTACTTTGATGAACGCCTAGTTTTCTACATACTAGTATACCACCATACCGGATATCTTACTGATATTACTCATGAATACAGTCAGTGAAGTTCTATGTACTTACCTGTGTGTCTCTTCTTTCTGTAGGTAGAGCGTGAGGGCAAAGATGTTACAATTATTGCCTACTCTAAGATGGTTGGATATGCTCTTCAGGTGGGTCCTTTTGTATCTGGTAAACAGTATGGATAATTAGTATGTTATGTGAATAATCCTATAGATTTTGACATAATTTGTGCGTTTTCTATGATGTGGCATATCATCTCTTGAAATTCTGATTCCTATTATTTCTGTAGCGGCGCCCTTTTGGAAATAACACTTCCTCCTGTCCCCACCCACCACCACCCCTACCCCCACCCCCCCAATTTTTTTTTCTGAGAGAGGGTTTTTATCATAGAGATAGTGTGCCAATAACATTTGTCTAATAGTTGGATTGATCTGCTCATATTAGAAATTAAAGTTTCTTTCAGTTTGTTTTGGATCTATAGTCTATTTACTATTTCAGTTTTAAGCAGTACTGATGCTACATATATCCTTTTGATATTTCAATATTGTTTTTCTATGGCCTCATGCTTAATTTTTTTCAGGCTGCAGAAATATTGTCCAAAGAAGGAATCAGTGCTGAGGTGATCCCTTGTTAATCATCTGTAGTGCATCTTCTTTTCCCCCATTTACCGTGAACATTCCCTAAATATCCTAATGGTATTTGCCAACAGGTGATCAACCTTCGGTCAATTAGACCACTTGATAGAGCTGCTATCAATGCATCTGTTAGGAAAACAAATAGATTGGTGACTGTTGAGGAAAGCTTCCCACAACATGGAGTTGGTGCTGAGATATGGTACCCTCTCCCTACACATTGACATATATGCATATGGGCACACACTGTAGGCAACGACTTCTGGGTCTGACACTTGTGTTCTATGCAGCATGTCTGTTGTGGAAGAAAGCTTTGAATATCTTGATGCACCGGTTGAGAGGATAGCTGGAGCGGATGTACCCATGCCCTATGCTGCCAATCTCGAGAGAATGGCTGTTCCACAGGTCTCTTTTGCTTACATCCAAAATTTTCTATCTTGTCTTGTTCACAACTTATGTTCATGGTCTTTTATCTGACATACATACTTGAGCAGTAGGTACTTTTTGTGGGGTAGACATGTATTTGTTGCTTCACGCTGAACATATTATAGAACTTGTGTTTATCAACAGCATTTTGTAGAATCGGGATCTTGTAAATGGCAAATCATAGAATTTCTTAGACAGGAACAACATGTGATTTCGGCATTATAGTGATGGCATCAAACATAATTTTATACTGTACAGGGAGATTCGATAGCCTGACCTTGAGGTGCATCCCAATCTATGAGTCTAAAATATGAACATTGGACGTTTCTTACATACAGATTTCATGTTTTCACCACCTTATTTGTTTGAAAAAAAATGGTTTACGTGTTGGCCATGCTGTGTGTCTGGATTGTGGACTATTTGCAGGAGAAACGTTAAGCAATCAGTTGCGAAGGGAAATAATGGGTGGGGGCTTCTTAGTTTGCTAATCCTGCATATGGTCTTAAAACTTTTAAATGTTTCCTTAATTGGCCTTTTCAGTTGACAACTTGATCAATAGATATTTGACCATAAGTTGGAAAGCATATGCCACGCTTGTCATGGGATATAGCCTAACTGTACTATGACTTTAGTTAGGACTTTCTGGTGAATGTTGTCTGCCACCCAGTTATCCCTGGAGGTGTTCATTATTAAGAAGTTGGTGATCACTGTGATCAGGGTGGCCATAGCATTTCTTTATGCTTGATCCTTTTTAGAATGATGGAAGTACTTTAGCAGTGCAAAAATTCATAGTGGATTTCTGCACTAACATTACTTTGAAATATATATTCTGTGCACATGAAATTCTGCTTTCATGAGTTTTGAATTGGACATACGCGGGCATGTAGATGTGAAATTCACCGCTATGCCTTATATCATGGCTTGTAGTTGTAGATAGTTTGCTTATCCTTCTATTTTAGATGAAATTTGTTTATCAGTCTTGCTTAACAACGTTGCTGTTGTTGTGCCTGCAGGTTGACGATATTGTCCGTGCAGCGAAGCGTACGTGCTACAGATCAGTACCCATGGCAGCAACTGCCTAATCGAGAGACTAAATATCATCTTTCTTTTTCTTGTCTACCCAAAATATGATTCATAATGGTGTCCAACAATTGCCCAAACTCAAAGCGAGCTAATTTTGCAGATTTCCATGCCCCCCCTCCCTCTTGTTCTTTTAGCTGCAGTTGCATACTTGCATCACTGCTTTCGTTGTTGCCCACCATTCCCTTTTTTTTTCTTGTGTGTGAATTATGCAGCTTATGGTGATTGGTTCATACCGGCAGCTAGTTATTACATAAATGAAAGCAAAACCGAGGTTCTTAATGGATTTTGCTGAAAAAGATCACGAGGTCAAAGAATGGTAACTGATGACAACGATTGTGCATGTGGCATGTTTCTATTTGCCCAAAATCCGGGGTCTAAACTCTCGATAGTCAACATTCTGAACTTGTCTGAAACCTTTCGCTTTCGATGTCGATGCCTCTGATTAATCGTTTTCCGCGGGTCATTTTTTTAGTTTCTTTTCCTCGAATCGACTTGTCTTCCTCTGTTAATTGGCCGTTATCTCTAATCCAATATTTGCATCCCACAATTACTAACGATGTGATCCCCACCGAATTGCTGGTACAATAGTGACTTAACCTTTTTATAATACGATCCAGCTATTAATAACTAGGAAGACCTAAATGATTTGGTCAAACCATCCGTGCTAATTGAGCACACGGATCTGGTGCACGTAAGCATCAATCACTATATCAATTATTGTAACATCTCTCATCACCTAACGGAAAATCACGTTCCAATACCTGAAAAAAAAATCAGCTCTGAATTTCAGCTCGAAAAGGTCACGCACTTGCAGTTGCACAGAAATGCATATATGTACCCTTCCTTTTGCTTTTCCCCTCAAATCTCTCCCTTTGACTAGACCAAGGAGGCAACGACTGCAATAAGCAACAACTAAAGAAAACAAGACATTAATAAAGTAGCAAATAAAAGAATGGTCCAATTAGAAACAAGATTAAAGTGCAAACATCAGCTAAATCATTTATTATTATAAAACAAAAAAGAAAATATCAGTAGTACCAAACCGAAGCAAGAATGTGTGCAAGCAAGGCATAACCAAAACCAACCGCTTTCCTTTTGTCCACCGATTGCTCTCTTTGACCAAACAAAGACCGGACCCATTTTTTCTCAAAAAAAAGTAGGACCCTCTAATTACTTAATTAAGTCACCTTAAACACGGCACGCGATTGCGATTAGCGCTTAAAGAAAGCGCAACAGTAGCCCACCCGCACTTGAGCTCGGAAAGAAAGAGGCAAAAAGAAAAAAAAAATCCCCATTTCCTCTTTCTCTGTCCTCCTCTCTCACTGTGAAGAGTGGTGGTGTAGCTAGAGCTAGCTAGGGTTTCGCTCGGAATCGGGTCGCGCTTCTCCGCCGAATTGCGCGGCGATCTGGGGGAGCTCGGCGGCTGATCCGGACGCGAGATGAAGTCGTCGCTGCGGAAGCTGCGGGGCTTCGCGCTGCAGCGCCACGAGCAGCGGGTGGACCGCCGCCATGGCGGCGGCGGTAGCGGGGGAGGGAACTCGCCGGCCGCCACCGCCGCGAACGAGCTCCTCGCCGCCTCGCAGGTGAGGGGATTTGGCTGCCTCTCCGTTTCCTCACTTCCTCTTTCTCTATCTCAGCGAGGTGGGTGAAGAGTGTGTGTGTGAGCGCGTGGGTGAGTGAGTGAGTTGGCGCGTGTGGAGATCTCTCTCTCTGGTTGAAGTGGTTCTCCGCTTCTTCATGCATGTATGTGTTTGGCGTCTGCGTGCGTGAGGATTTTGCGAAATCGGTTCGCGATTAGTTGTTTTGGGGAATTTTCGTTGCTGATGGAGTGCGATGGGATGGTGTGTTCGGATCTGTGCTCCATCTCGGTAGGGAGATTGCTGAAGCATGGTGTTAGTAGGTCCCCGTGGGGTGTGCTTGAACTGTTTGTTTTCTGGGCGGAAACTGGTTCGCTCGAATTTCGGACTCGTATATGCTCACATTTGCGTTGTTATGAACGGAGTTTCATGTAATTCTGAGAGAGGATTTCGTTTGATCTACTACTCTGGAGTATGGAATGAGAGAATTCGAACCAATTTAGAAGTTTGGCTGTACTACCGTTGTAGCCAGCATAACTCATGGCTAAGTTGTAATGCAGCATTTTACTCCAATTTAGGCATTATCAAATCTAATTTGATATGAGAGATGAGCCCGGCACTCGACATTACCTAGTATTAGTTTCTAATTGTTGGAGACCAAAATGTTGGATCAGGGGCTACTCTGAATAGATAAATGCAGTGATGACATGGGAAGCATGTGGTGTGTTTTCTGCATTTACCATGTAGAGCTTAGTCTAAATTCCCACCTTGTGTCCTCTGTTAAAAATTCCCCCTGTATTTGGAGTTTCTTACTTTTTTTTTTTGCTTTAAACTACAATTTACTTTTAACAGGATATGGCGGATATGAGGAGCTGTTATGACAATCTGCTTGCTGTTGCAGCAGCGATTGCAAATAGTGCATATGGTATGTTCATTGGCCAGTAATAACTTTTGCGTTTTGAGATCAGTTTAAGTGTATATGCTTGGTCCTGTAAAAATGTTTCTGTTTTCTCTTGCCATTTCGTTTTACACGTCCTACAACAGACCTAACCACTTCCCTTTTTCAAATGGATAAAAAATGTTAATGTTTCATGGTTAGTTGAGACTTGAGGGAGCATTTGAAACCAATATTGCATGGTTGTCAATTAAAGTACAGAGGTTTCAGAAACTTAGGCGTTTATGGGGGTTGTTCACCAATTCTGACATTCTGTGGCCTCAGTTTATTTACTCCATTTTTGTTATGGTAGTTTTATAAGGTTATAGCAGCTAAAAACATAGGTGTCTTTACTCTTTTTTGGCATATCAGTGATTATTTTATGCATGTATGCACGCAGAGTTCTCGGAAGCACTGCAGGAAATGGGGACCTGTTTACTTAAAAGAGTCGCACCAAACAAGGACGGGATTAATGGTAATTATGTTTTGTTGCACTTAATGGTTCTCAACTCCATTTCATACACACATATGTTGCAACTACTACATTTAAGCTCTTCAAAGAAGATGATAAATTGAGCTAAGGAAGCTGTTTGTGCTACATATTCCCTTCTGCTAGTCAATAGTCAATACATCATATAGTGAGAAAAATGAATAAGAAGAGGATAGTAAGCTAATGTTATTGATCATTCCATGTTACTTTCGTAGACAGTAACTTTTGCCTATTAGACATTTTTTTCCTGCTAAATGCTTACATTGAACAATTTTTCCCAGATAAAGTTTTGCTGTTACTCGGAAAGGCTCAGTTTGAACTGCGGAAACTTGTAGATAGTTATGTAAGTTTTGAGTTGCTTATTTGTTGGAGTGACATCCTTATTTTTTGTGCTCATTACCTTCTACTGCTAATTAGTGTCACTTCATTTTTCCCAGCGAGTGCATGTTCTTAATACCATTACTACTCCATCACTTTCCCTTCTTAATGAACTTCAAACTGTAGAGGTATGTTCTTCTATTCTGATTTTAAGCATTATGTGCAATTTTTGTGCATGTTCCCTCTTATGCTGCTGATTTTTTCCTGGGCTCTATTCCTGCCTTGTCCTAAATCATTTTACTGTTCTTTTTTCCTGCTGATCACATGCACAATACATGAGCTCACTAAAAAAACTAAACTCCCAGCTAATAAGCACTTGTTTGTGGCATGGAGGGACTCTAAATAAATTTGCAGTCCACCTCATAAATTTGGATTACATTTTATTAGAAAGTGTGTTGCTGGCCATTCAAATGTGGTTCTACATAAACTCGTTGCAATTTCAATGGATATACACAATAATTTGAATTCTGTATTATTTTTTACCTTAGTATATCCGTGTTTAAGGTGGGCATTAGTTTACAGACAATCTAGTTTGAATCCCTTTTTTTTGTCTACTCCTATGCAGCTTAACTCTGCATAATTTTGTTTTGTCATGTTTTCCTTGTTACATTTCTCGTTGCTTGTTAAAGTATTTATTATGTAATGGGTGCTTGCTTAAAGAATCCTAGTTACAATGTTCATTAGACGATCTACTTGGAACTGCAATTAAGTAGCAAGTTTTTTTTACAGGAGATGAAGCGCCAGTGTGATGAAAAAAGGTGAGCTGGTTGTACAGAATATGGCCTATATTTTTCTCTGTTGACACAATTTTTGAGTCTCCAAATACTTTTTTCAGAGAATTGTTCGAATTCATGCTAAATGCGCAGAAAGAAAAGGGAAGATCTAAGAATGCCAAAAGTGATTCTGGCGCGTCAGAACAATTGAAACAAGCTCAGGAAGATTATCAAGAGGAAGCAACTCTTTTTCTGTTCCGGTTAAAGTCATTGAAACAAGGACAATTCAGAAGTCTTTTCACACAAGCTGCTCGGCACCATGCTGCTCAGGTGCACATTGTCACTTGAAAATACTCAATTCCTTTTCCTTTAGCAATCTGCGCAAAAGCTAATTTGTGTAAATCTGTTAATGTATTACTCCAACCAGTTAAATTTATTCAGAAAGGGACTCAAAGTTCTTGAGGCTGTAGAGCCACATGTTAGTCTTGCTGCTGAGCAGCAACACATTGATCATCAGTTCAGTGCACTTGATGAAGAGGATTACTCTGTTGACGATGAAAATGATGATGATTACAATGACAGTCATGAAGAGTTATCCTTTGATTATGGAGAAAATAAGGAAGTCACAGTTGTTGGTCATGCTTCCAGGAGTCCTACAGAGGTACCAATGTGCATTATTTTACATGGTCTGTTACTATTAGCAACCATTCATAGCTCACTGCACAGATGTAATAATATTACTTTCATGAGATTAATGCATGACTTTTTATTCCTCACCTTTTGAAAAATGGATGTTACCATTCAAATTTTTGTAAGACAGCTGCTACAAACTGAAGATTACTGATGACATGACTAGGCAGAATGGGTTCCATCTGTCAAGAGATTTAAATAGATAAATGGCATTCATATGTTCAATTTACAAAACATAATGTGCTTCCACATGTGCAGTTTGTTAAGCTGAAGTTAACTGTATGCAACTATACATTTCATTTTGTTTGTTGGCTTCCTTTTCTTGTCTCAAAATGTCTGTTTCTTTACAATCATCCTTCTTTTTTCAAGTCTTGAGAGGTCTTCTAATTCCCTGGTTTTGCAGGAACTTGTTGATAGAAGCAAAGCAGAGTATTCCTCTTTTCCTGTTGAAAGGCAGAGAACTGGAAGCCAGTCAGCCCCGCTTTTTCCTGAAAAAAAACTTGAGGCGGCAGAGAAAATAAAAGAGTTGCGGCGTTCTGCTACGAGGAAGCTAAATACTTATGTTTTGCCTACTCCAAATGATGTTAGAGACACCTCTCCGACAGTTACAGGAAATCCTACTTCTGGATCTCCTCTTGGAAACAAAGGTGCATCTTATTCATCTCCACTCCAGCCAAGTACAAATGTGGGAGATTTGAGAGACAATAAGCTACCAAGTCCGACCAGATTATCTAATGCACATTCAGTGCTGAAAGAGAGCAATACCAATACTACAGACACAAGGACAATGCTGGTGCTCCCATTGGGTGATCTCGCTTTACCTGGTTATCATGACCCAAAAACTTCTGACAACAAAAAGGTGAAGAGAGGATCCTTTTCTGGCCCTATTGTGCCCAGGTCAAGGTCAACAGAGAATATTGATGTTATTTCTGTACCGCCTAGGCACAGCTCCTCACATCAGCCATCAGTCCATGTCAGAGTTTCTCCCAGTACCTCACCACCACTCTTGTCCTCGCCCAAAATCAAAGAGCTTCATGAGCTTCCTCGACCACCTGCTAATGCACCCAAACACACACCATTTCCCAGTTTAGTCGCCCACTCTGCCCCATTGGTGCCAAATTCTGCCCCTTTGGCACCCAGAGGACAGGATCATTTTAGGCCCAGGCAAACACCACCAAGTGCTCCTCAAACTGCTTCACCTCTACCGACACCACCTGGGCCTATATCCCGCAGCTTTTCGATTCCTTCTAGGGGCATGAGAACATCAGGTATTTCAGATGGTAAAGAGACAGAAGATCATCAGGATAAAGGGCCCTCTAGAATGAGCCTGTCTAGTCTTCCTTCAGCACAAACATCGTTGGAAGATCATCATCGGCCATTGTCAGGAGCTACTGAGTCAGTTAGCAAAACATAGGGTGAGTCTGATTTCTGTAGTACTACATCGATTTTGGTGGCAAACTTCTTATAATCAGTTATTTATATTTACTCCAATATCCTTAATAAAGCATGTAAGCACATTCAAGTTTGGATTAGCCATGGAAGATTTTTTAGTCCATCATCCTTAATAGTGCATGTAATATCATACTTCAGGGCGAAATCGTCAGTATTGCTATATAGACTATATAAGTTTATAACGTTTGCATTTATTTTGTTGCTGTTGCTGACTGATTGTAGAACACTGGTTGCTTATATGCACACATTAATGCATGTGGATACACCATCTTTATAGCATTATTTCAAGTGGTCTCTGAACTTCTTTTGAGAGTCAAGATGAGCTAAAACAGGTCCAAGTAGAAGGTAGTTTGGCTAGCACTTCCATTTTATAGTTGCTGTGACAAATGTAATACCATGGCTTAAGCTATATCAGGCTAACCCTTTTTTCAATTACTTTCTGTGCAGAATATTTGGTGTTGAGTTGAAATTTTATTTTGTATCAAGGGGCTATCTCGTCATGGAAGAATATTGTACATATTAGTATGTGAACTCAGCAAATATTGCAAAGTAGTTGGTGTTTCGTTTGTATCCCTTATGGTTAAGATGTAATTGTGCAAATAACGAGTTGTGGAATAAAATCTCCATTTTTCTCTCCACCGATTAATTGATGTAAGATCTGTTTGTTTTGCCCTTGAGATGCCTTGAATGACACCTGTTTTTCCACTTATGTAAACATCCCCCATCTTGGTTTTTTAACAGAAGGGCCTCAATTTTGCCAAAAACTAGTGCTGTTATTTATACAAATCTGCATATATCGTGTATCGCCTTATTACAATATGTATCATTTATGTGCACTTCTGGGAAATTAGCTGTGCCTGATAAAATTCTTCATGAGAGTTTATCTACTTCTGTCCAAATATACTGCAGCTTGTACAGTATTTTTTTTAGCTGGAAATATGTGTTCTGTTTGAGGTTTTGCTGGAAATGAGTTTTGTGTCATTGTGTGACTTCTGTACCATCATTTCTGGATATATAATTGACAGCGTAGAATCTGAAGCGTACAATTGTACATTGCCTTTTGTAAGCTGAAGTTGTTTTCCATACAATTATGTGCTCTCATCTGGGATTATCCTACTAGGGTGTGCCTAGCCCTGAAGATTGATCACATTATGACTTGAGACTTGGGAACGTACCAGTTGTACCGATGAATATCTTCAGAAGTACGAAAGATTGTTTCTTCAGCTGGTATTTGAACAAACGATCAATTAACTATAAAGTCTAGCCGGTGCGATCAGTACATACATGGACCAGCAAGCTGGTTTGTGCATCTTTGTCACATGCCTCAATCATGAAGACAAAGAACATATGCTACTAGATCAGAAGCTGGAATTATCTGACAATTTCCAATCTGCATTTGATGGTTTTAATTAAACCTATTTGCTTCTCAGGCATGGCTATCTCCAGCTGTACATGTTCAACTCTTCTTGTTACAAATGTCTGACCAATTGATACTACTTAGAAAACAGTTTGCAGAGCAGAATTGAATTGCAGAAAGCTGTTAAATAATCTTGACATGTTCTACCAAACTCTTCTCTTCTCTGAATTGAAATCGCTCACATCACAGCGATCTCATTGATGATGTCTTGATGCCGAGTACTAAAATAAAAAGTGAAGCGTATCTTTGCCCTGTTTGGCTTTGGCAATCTGAATATTTAGACGGCGTCAGAGACAAAAGGAGACGTGGCTGCCGAGGCACGCAAACGCGACACAGCGAGAGCAGAGAAAAAAGCCTTCGCTTTCACGTGCCTGGTCGGTGGCCACAGTTGCTGCACATTTGAGATTTCTTTTCTCCTTCTCCTGTGCGCATTTGAGATTTCTTTTCTCCTTCTCTCGAAATGCCAAAGTTGGGGAGGACCAGAAGATAGCAGCCACCCAACGAATGAAATGAATGGAATGAATGATGCGGCAACCGGCCGTAGTACGCGATTCCGTCCGGCCTCATTATACGTTCGGCAATGAACCACGTACCCTGTACCCATAGGTGAACAGAGGAAAAAAATAATTTATACGAACAACTTTTTATTATATTTGTATTATTCATGGTTCAAAATTTAAGGCTTAAAAAACCACGATAAAAAACTCCAAAACCAGCTTTAAAACTATGTTCCAAAATTTGAATTCTGGGTTTTGTTGATAAGCAAACATGCGAAATTGCGAATGATGGGAGCCAAAGCTTGAAAGAAACGTGTGTACCAATTAGGTTAGCATGGTCGTTTGGAATGCGTGAACACCTAAACGCACTCTCTAAACACGCTCAATGAAGACCTCGTTGATTTTTTTTTTTGTTGGAGATGGAAATACATTATTTTTTCCTACTCAATTGCATAAAATAAATTTGCATAAAAATCCTACAAAAATTCGTGGGTTCCAAATGGAATCCACACCTCTTGGTTGAATTGGAGCCGTCCATCTCTCTTTATGTACGGTTAGGATCGCCGGAAAATCAAAATAAAATATTTCGCTTCGAAAGGAGATCTCACTTGCGCAGGAAAAAAATTCCAGAGGAGAGAAAATCCTGGGAAATCCGCCTGCCTATTTAACCATCCATGGGAGGAGGGAAAAAATGCGGAGATAGGAGAGAGAAGAACGCCATCGCGAAGCGGAGGTGGGAGAAGAAGAAGCACAAGAGGAGGAGGAGCCACGGGGAAGGGGGAGATTCTCGTGGCGGGAATGGGCCATTCCGTTTTCCGGTAATTCGCCCGCCTCTAGGCAGATGAGATGAGACTCCGCGTGGATTTTCCGGTGATGATCGGATCGAACTAACCTGACCGGATTGTAGAAAGAACAGGCCCGATTTGGTGCGGTTTGGAGTCCGGATTGCTGTTTCGCGTCCGATTTTCCAGTCCGGTCTCGCGATTTGGTTCGCGGAGTGAGGGTCATTTGGTTCTTGATTTCTGCGGCTTTGGTTTTTTATGTGGATTTTGTTGAGATGGTTGGGGATCTTGGAGGTGTAGATGTGGTTCTGTTTATGGGTGTGTTCCGATCATCGATGTGGCGATCGCTCTGGGATTGCTGTTGATTTCTCGATTTGGGGGCGTGCCGGGTCGATTGCTTCAAAGATATAACTGCCATAATTTTGTTTTGTTCATTTCAGATTTTTCTAGTCTTGTAGCTGTTCTTAATAAATTGCGAGACATTTGTGCTTAATGCATTGATACCTCATTTATCAATCTTCATTGTGCCCCCAATTCAATGTTGATGTGCTGCTTGATAATTTTGCTGCATTGCATGATGTTGACATACTGATAATCTGTTGTTCTTTGGTAATAAATGGTCAATGCTACCATGTTTATTGTGATAAAAAGTTGTCATAGCTCATTTTACTGGGTGAAGTGTGGTGACATCCTCCGATTTGTGTCTGCAGGACTGTGATCTGATCTTTTGGAATGGTTCATCCCAGGTTCCTTGTTGCTTGTTCAGGCTCCAAATTGTGCTTCATCTCCAACTGTTGCAGTAGTTATTGGAACATGATTGGTGGTGGGATGATGAGATTCTTAGTGTTGATGGGGTTTGAATCAGAAACCTCAGTTTAGTTTTAGCATTCTTGTGTCAATATAGTTTAGCTGATTATTCCTGGAACAGTTGGTAGAAACATTGATTCTGAAAGACAACTGCTAGAGCCTAAAGACTTTGATGCTGAAAGCAGGAACTGAAGTGGATCATGGCAAAATCTGAATAAGATCAAAGTGCGGGCAAGAGGAAAATTGTTTTCCCTTTTGCCAAAGTAACTCTGCTGAGTGCTGACATGGGTTTGCCTCAGGTTCCTGCAATTGTGGAGGAAGTGGCTCCTACAATGAGTGCATCTCTTATTGTTCGTCCTCATTTTGGGGGTAATGGCACCTGTCATATGGGTAAGCTTCCTGCAGAAAGCTCAAACTGGGCATTGCCATGCCCATCCATTGGTGATTTCAAGAGGAATGATGTTTTGGATTCTTTGAGTGGATTTGATGGCCATTTTAGAGACAGCCATGCTGCTTATGGGCCTGTAGGCTTGCAAGGTCTAAAACCTGATACAGGGGATGTAAGTTCCAGATCATGCCCTAAATTGGGATCAAATATTCAAATGGCTGCAATGAGGATTGTTGGCTTTGAATCAGGTTTTCCTAATTCCACTGGAGGTCCTGATATGATGGTAGCTGACAATATTGATTCACCTTTAGTCACTGATAATTGCCATTCATTGGTGGAACAACATAGGTCTCAGGCAAGGAAAAGGGTGTTGTCGCCTTTGAACAATGCACTCCCTGGACATTTCCATGGTGAAACCCTGAATATTGGTTGTGATGATGCCAAAATTCAGCATTCTGGTTGTGCCAGGAGACTTTATACTTCTGGCTTCCAAGATTGTAAAAAAGCAAATACTGCAGTTCTTGATTCTTTTGAGGCCCCTACTTGGCCAGCTTTGACATACTCCAACTGGAGCACAGAGCAGGGTGTTGGTAAATTCAGTGGTGGTAGTAGTACATTCACCGATGGTCCTTTGCTTGAGAGCAGCGAGTCATTTTCTTGTTCAGGTCACCTGGAAGCTGAAAGCATTATGAGTCTTGAAAGTGTTGCTATTCCAATTACAAAATTAGCACATCCTCCTCTGCTTAATCTATCTCCTCTCGGCCCAAAATGGATGCATGGAACAAGTACTGAAGGAGCTCATGGAAATTCAATGGGAGAAATTGAACCTGAGGGATCAACCTGTGAAGGGTATTCAGAAGGTCATAATAGGACAAGGATAAGAGTCATGCTAGAAAAAACTAACACCTTACATGATGAATTTAACATGACGATCCCTAAGAAGAGTTCAGATAACAGAATCCAGAAATGGGGCCCAGAATCTGCCCCTGTATCCCCAAACATTGGATGTATCCGGAGTATTAGTCTCCTTCCTGTACGAAGATCATTGATTGGCTCTTTTGAGGAATCTCTTTTATCTGGTCGCTATTCCTGTGGAAAAGACAATCAGGTTTGTAGTGTTTATACACTCCTAATTTTGTTTTTATTAGTGTTCCATAAGTTGATATTTACCATGTTCTCCAAAAGTGCAGAATATTGATGGTTTCCTTGCTGTCCTGAATGTGACCGGCGGTAACTTCTCTCCCCCAACTCAGAAGCTTCCATTTGCAGCGACTAGCATTGATGAGGACAGCTCCTTACTGTACTATTCATCAATCGATCTTGCGGGAAGGTTGTCTATGAGCAGTAGCAGCAGCAAAAGCCCAGAGCTCAAAAGAAGCCTGAGTAATCATAATTCACGATCAGTGAAGAGTCGGTTACGTATCCCAGTTAAAGGGCGTGTACAGCTGGTACCAAATCTTGACTTTGACATTGCATTAGCTTTACTGTTTATTGTGCTGGATTATTCCTGATGAACTGATGTGTTTATGTTAGCTCACATGCATGTTAGTCACATGATGCATGTAACAATTATGCACTAAGCCTAGCTATTATCATGGGAGAATTACTTTCATACCATTGTCGGGACGGGGAAGCCACACTTGTAATGATAGTTTTACTAATCTGCGTGATTTGTCTCATCTTATATACTCCTGTCATGGATAGCTTTCTTTGTACTTGATTGCCTATCCTCAAATAGTTCTTCCATCGGTTGGTCTTTGAAAAGATTTGTTGAATTATCATATGCTTAGATGTGTCTATTTCACCAGAAGCATAACTCTTTGCTTTGACAGGTTGTCAGTAACCCTGAGAAGACACCACTACACACCTTCTTCTGCAACTATGATTTGACTGACATGCCTGCTGGAACCAAGGTATGAGAAACTGAGACTTCTATAACACATATTATTTTTGCTCATAGACTTGTATACCAGGTATAACTGCAAATATGGCTCATGTTTTTGTTGAATACTTATGATGGCATATAATTGCTTCTTAGCTGATACTATTTGGACAATGCTGACCACCATCTAATTTATGCTGGGCACATATATGTACTTCACACCATTCCTGAACTTTTTATTTTTGGTTGCAAACTTGCAAAGGTCTGATCATTTCATGGCAATAGTCTTTCCTGGAGGTAATAATAGAAGTGGAAATAGCAGTCATCTAATTCATTTTTTATTGCTTTGTAGTAGTAATTTTTTCTGAAGCAATGGTATTTTAAGGATTTAATAATTAATGACCCTGTTTGTAGTCACTCCACCATGTACAACGTGATTTTCCCAGCCGCATGAGTTTGTTATTTGCAAAACAAAATTTGACTGGTGCTTAAATTTTGGAGGAATATTCGGTGTTTTAAAACAATTAACAGCAAATAAAAATGAAGAATAGGAAGTGGAACAATTCTTTTTTGACCAAAATGGTTTCTTGGACCCTCCTTGGAACAGTACTGTTGCACTGGGCAGCAAGGATCTCATCATGCATGAAAGATGCTACTTAAAAGAAGTATTTCTCTGTTTAAAAGTATCGGGCATCAGATGTCTACGTTTATGGTTCAGAATTTATAGTTTTATTTGTTTACTTTTTCCCCCTGAGGTCATCTTATTTCTGTTATTGTAAAATGGGACAGACTTTCGTGCGGCAAAAGGTCATTCTGTTCCCTATTTCTTCCTCTAATCAAATGAAAGAAGGAAGCAAGGCCAGTGAAAAAAAGGTTGAGTCGGTCAAATATGGAAGTGAACTTAGAGAATGCGGCACTCTATTTTCTGAATGTAATGTAGTCAATACCTGTGATAGCTCAATCCAAATTATAGAATTCATAGATGCTTACGGACTGTTTTGTCTACGCAGGCTGTGGACTGGGGCAGAACTGCAGCTTGACTGATGACTCATTGAAGGGGAGCTGTGAGAACATGACATGTTCTATGGAGTGTGATATTAGAGAATCAAATGAGCCTAGCTCTCTGCAAAGTTCAGAAAATTACAGTAATGGCAATGCTTGCTGCTGTCAATCAGACACATTTCCTTTAGGTGAAAAGAAATACTGTTGTAGATCATCCAAGATCAATGATGCAGCTGGAGGTGCTCTTCGTTATGCTTTGCACCTGCGCTTTCTGAGCCCATTTGCCAAGAAATCGTCAAGATCTTTGCAGCGTTGCAAATCTGAGGTATCATCAGAACCATACATCCACAATACAGGGACTGAGGACCACAGACGATTCTATCTCTACAATGATGTTCGAGTTGTCTTTCCTCAGAGACACTCAGATGCAGATGAAGGCGAGGTATGTAGCGGATGTGAAACCTACACAACAACCTTTTTGAGCTTAAGTAATTGTGAAAAATAACATATATAGCATGTATAGGTTTCAGCATTTAACATAGATACCTAATGTTGTTTGCCATGTAAGTTGTTGTATACTTTTATCTAAGAACTGTTTTCCTATTATTAATACAGTGATGTGCAATTTTTTTGCTTATTCCTTTGAAAAAATGAAAGAAATTCGTTCTGACCTTCCTAGAAGAGAATTGATTTGTTTATTTATCTATTATTTATTTCCCCCTAACTCTGTTGCTCAAATGGACATTTTGTTTTCTTGCAGCTGCGTGTCGAGCATGACTTCCCTGCTGATCCCAAGTATTTTGACATAAGCAACTGATATTCGCCCACACACTTCACATGGAAACTGTACATATCATACCCTTGCTAACTTGTTCATTAATCAGTTAATCACCCATCCCTTGTATTTATAAACATTTACCCAGATGTACAGAACTAATTGTCCAATGAAATACATTATTTCGTTCATTTTTTGTGCATGGTCTCTAAATTAATGCTTTTGCAATATAACTTGGCGATGTCATCTCTGTTATGTCAGCATATTTTTTTACCAGCAAATTACCGTTCCAATTCCCAGATGCACTCCTATATTTCAGCCACTACCTTCTCTAAACATCAGTAGTTTCCACAGATTTGTCGTAAACGAATCAAAGATTGTGGACAGGGGGTTTCAGACATTGCTCTTGGTACAGCAATTAGGTACTTGATATAATGTACTTTATATTGACATATTGAAAGCAGTAAACTCAATTTTATTGACCTCCATGGTGTGGGTATTGCTGTCAACTCAACAGGCATTATTGTTGAGAGTATAATAGCTTAATAACAGATCATTTTGTGAAACAAAAAACATGAAACCATATAAACAATTGATTTGAATCTACTCCTATCTAATTCTGCAAGTGAACATCTTAGTTCTCAGGGTTCAAATGTGGGTACTTCTGCATCAAGACCATGAACCATCTGATAGAGAAGCCTGGGCAGTATACTCCTGTAAGGGTCCTTCTCTCTTTTCTCCTTTAGATACTTAATGCAGCTCTCTACTTCAGACTTAACATTCAGATAGAGGTGTTGGGCGTTCTCTTTGTTTCGTAGTTCCTTCTCTCTACCTATGAAAACAAGCAAAATGAGATTGCCAAAAAAGAGTAAGCATATTTAACCTGTCACGAGACAATATCACATGTATATTAATTGGAGATTACTTGTGCATTTCTTTAGAGATGTACCTCTTGTTTCAATAGGCTTCCCAAAGATGAAATAAAACCTCCCTGGTATCTTTGGGGTAGCCACTACTGCATGGATTCTTTGATCTTTTAACTCTCCGGTAGAATCAGTCCTATAAAACCAAGAAATAAATCAAGCTCAGTAGATTCTTTTGACAATATTTTGGAGACATCATGAAACTTTTATGTATAGGCATTAAGAAGCTTACCTTAGCTTCACACCATCTCCATTTAGCATATTGTCAAGGATGTCATAGAATGGGATCTTCATAAGATCGTCGTAGTCTAACAACATCTGTAGTAGTACATATATGATATATCATTAACCAGCTGAATAACCATAAGACAATGCAAAACGTGCTAACTACAATCTGAGCACCCATGTAAGGAAAATTTTCCTGCCAAATCTTATCAATCCTAGTGATTTTCTGAATAGTTAGAATACACATCCGATAGTGTAAAGCATAACTTTCTATGATTAGATGAAGCAATTAGACAGCAAAGAAGATCAGCATCTAATAATTTGATTAGTGTTTAGTAAAAATGTACTCACATCACATATATCATCCTCTCCAACTACTCCAAATGGTATTATTGTTGCTCCGAACCTTGAAGCCATCCTCACAAATTCAGACTGCTCCGGCCAAAATAACTTGTACTCCTCTCCCTGAAAAACAACCAGTCCTCTAGCCAGTAAATTTCATAGGCTCTATCTGCCAAGTTCAGATTGATTTCATGATCTCACAGGCTCTTTAATCTATCTACCAAATTGTTGCTACCTTTCTATGAAGCGCTTCTCGCGCGCCTCCTGGGTACAGCAACACGAAATTCTTCTCTGCAAGAAGCTTGTAAAAATTGGCCGCGGTGACAGGCACAGCACCCATGATCCGATGCATGTCATAGTAGGAAGGATCTGGCATGATCTCCTCTTTTTTCTTCTCAAACATGAAGGGATGAGCCAACCCTCTGATGTGAATTCCTGTGCTTCCCAGCACTCCTGTCACCAGCGGTCCAAGCTCAAACCCCATCAGCATGTGGTACCCAACAAGCACAGCAGGTCCTTTCTTGGGTAGGCCTGACAAACCCCTCACTATCTTTCCATCAGGCAGTGTTGATAGCATCACTGGGCTTGATATATACTGCAGCAGCCTGAAAGTTTCAGAAGTTCAGTATAAAATGTTCAGCCTCATGATAACTTTTATTAGTTACTCCAATAGTAGGAAATTTGTTCCTTGTAAAGGAGAACTGCATGGACCCTCTGAATTGATCAAGTGTAAGTTGTTAGAGAAATGGTACCTGTTGTGATCAGTAGCCTTCTGAAACTCATCAGGAGTCAGTGGCAGATAGTCTGAAACAAAGTCGGTGTGCAAGGAGCGGCGATAGTACCCAGCTCCTTTGATGGCTGTTGCCAGATCGAATTCAGCTTCCTGTCCAATATTGTGAGTTAAAGTAGGACTAACATGGCCATAACTCATAGTACTGTAAAGATGAAAATAACGATCCAAGTTATTTCTGAAGCGTGCTCGAAGTGTAGGAGAACAGGTTTGAAAACTGAATCGACATATACTAGAAAACACTGTTTCTCTCATTCTCTGCCTTGGGCCTGAGAGAAACATGAGATTCCATACCAGCAATATTTTGTGGCCGTTGTCTTTGAAATTACGGATTCTGCATTTCTCTAGTGTGTCACGTAGTCTTTCAGCTTCTTCTCGGCTTGGCAGCAGTTCATCATTCCAACTGGAAAAGAAAAGAAGAATAGATTCAATAGAATCTTCAGTGCGAGATAAACATTCCTCTCGGCTACATTTGTCATTGTTGCCTGTTTACCGCGCATACCTAGCAAGAACCAAAGTTTCCGCTTTAACAGCATGCAAACGGGAATTGACAAACGATGATGCTGTTCTCAGCATTTTCAACTTCCAAACAATAGATTCCTTTGGCAAAACATCAAGCAAAGACTGCATAAACAAGGACATAATTCAGACATGAACTGACCAAGAAATTGAAGCAATGTCAAACAGGGGCATAATTCAGATATGAACTGACTAAGAAATTGAAGCAATGTTTTGTTGCTTTGAGTCTGACCATAAGAGAAGGCAGCATACTAGTGGTGATGTCTGATAATGCTTGACCAGCTTCTTGAAGGGAAAGACCATGCCCAACAATAGTGGACGGCATCTTCATGAAGTTGCCTAAAAACAATGAACTGCAATCAGTAGATAATAGCCACTTTTCTGTCTTTTCAGATTCTTGGCTTCCCCCAAATGATTCTACTTATTAATTTCATAAATGCTCAAACTGCAGAAAGTTAGCTAAACATGCAATGCTATATCGTCCTAATTTGAGTAAAATCAAATCATTTATCCATCACGACTCATAAATATTCTTATAGGGAAGTTAAGCAGACCTGTCAGGAAATTCAGCATCTGTGGTGTGGTTAAATGGAACGGTTCAGGGACCAAATCCAAGAAGGATGAAAGAGACTGCAGTTGAGACTTATGGAAAGATGTTCCTGCGAGAAACCATACAGAAGATGAGCTTGTAAGCACAATTTTGTCACTGAAAGAAGAGAAACAGAGCAAGGCAGAAACTATGGCTAATGGCAACAAGACCTGGGTTGACTAGGATCAATACCAAATCGATATCTGGATTTCGAGCCGCCACAGCGAGAGCAATGCATGCTCCAAGAGATTCTCCAACAAGATAGACTGGTCTGTCTTTTGCTCTCTGGCCCTCTGCTTTCACTGTCCTCTCCACATATTCAACTACCCCTGCATTCATCAGTACAATTTCAGATCTTTTATAAGTAATCACTATTAAGCTGAAAATTAACTTGGTGAATCATATTCTTATAAGTAATCACTATTAAGTGTAAGATTATTAAGGTTATACTCCCTAAATTACAACTTTACAAGCACATCAACACTTCCGACCATTCTTGAGTAGGCATCAGCTGATGAGCAAATCACTATATCATTCTGAAAAGTACGCATAGAGAAGATGTACCTTGGAAGGACGTACGGTCTTCAACAGGTATATGTAAGCACCACATATCGAACATCCTGGAAAACATAATTAAGTATCAGTCGTAATGAAGATAAAACAACCACACATTTTTTATAGATATAATTGCCCATACTTTGCCAATCTCTCATGATGTCCGATCAGACCTAAGCCAACTCCATCTATTCCTGCAAGACCAGAGACAGAAAACAATTACTCATTTTCATTTTTTTGTTATTTCCTCAAATGGTTGAAACAATTTTTTTATGAAAGATACGACCATATATATGTCCGGAGAATTCAGCCATAATACAGACGTTTGCGGTTTTGCACTTCTGATGGATGGTTCCACTGGGTGTCTGGGTTTGTATATGATAAAAAACAAATATCCTACCCAGCGATCCTAAGCCTGAATGCAGGCTTTGCAAGCATGTCTGATGCATCAAACAGTCAGATTACTACGGAGTAGCAAGCCTCTGATTCTCTGTCCATCCATCTAATTCATCCACTTCCAGTGCCCAGTGGCCATCAAGGCATCAACCACCAGCGAACTGCTCCCTGTTCGTCTTATTAAAAAAATATATATTTGTAATTATTTTGCTATAATTTGATTCATTATTGAATATACTTTAAGTATGAGATGTAATTTTGCATATTTTATTTAAAAATTAATAAGACGAATGATGCAAACGCATCTCAAAAAAGTCGACGACATTATGCATTTTGGGATGGAGAGAGTATGTATTGAGCTGGTGAAGAAAGCCAGCTTTTTCCCCCATGTTAATTGTAGTCTCCACTGTGAGTTGTCAAACTGCTTTAATTTGTTTATGGTTTCAGCAGCATATAGATCTTCAAGCGAGCAATTAGAAAATTGTCTTGGCATGATCCGGTGAGTCACCAAATGTGCTGCACCGTTCTTGATGAGCTTAAATAATGCCAAATGCCAAGGTGGTTGGTAAGCCAGGCTTACCCTACAGCCTTTTGATATAAAGGCTAGACAATGTTGCATGCATGACAAATGGTGTAAAAAATGAAAAGGAAATCAGAAAAAAAAACTTATTATTCAAAACACAATTATCATCTTCAGTACACCCACATGGTATCATTATTCAATATCACGCTTTGTCAGAGCTTCCCAAGCAAAACAATATTCAGACACATATACATGTTCTCTTCTTTCTCTTGACAAATATAAAAAAAAGAGAGAGAAGAATATGCAGACAGCTCTACCAAACCTAACAGCTCATATAAATTTGAACATCTATATTATTATTTGGATGACCATCTAAAAAATATTCTTTTTATATACCGTTGTACTCTATCAATTCATCCATACTATATCTTCCATACTCCAATCTCTTATATTTTAATAATATTTTTTAACAACCTCACTCTTCTTTTCCTATCATGTTGCTTGAAGTAAAGAGAGAGAACATCCATTTGGATAATCTCTCCAATATGGATGATACGTGATGGAGTATCTCCTGGAGCAATATTTTTTCTCACATGTACTCTATATTTTAGATAGAGGATAGGATAGATGACATCACATGATAAGGGAAAAGAAAAAAAAAAGAAAAGAAGGGAAATTTCTTTTCACAAGAAAAGTTAAGGAAGCTTCTTTCCTCTCTTCTTTTTTATTCTGTTTTAGAGGGAGAAAGAAATTAAGACGCTCATCATACCGGGCAAGTAGAGCATTGTCGGCGCGCCGGCCAGCCGCCCTCCGCCGCAATCCATCGGCGTGAACCACCTCGCCGGCCCGCCGTCCGGCCGCCGCACCATCTCCCTCGCCTCCTCCACGTACTCCCTCACCCCTCTCCTCGCCGCCGCCGCCGCTCCTCCGCCGCCACGCCTCGACGCCGACGCCCTCCACCGCCGCGGCGGCGGCGGCGTGTGCGCCGTCCTCCGCCGCAGCCCGGCCGGCAATAGCGGCCGCGCCGCTGCCTCCACGGTCGCCGCCATGGTTGATCACTCGATCGCTTGCAAGCTAGCGATCGAGCGTGTTGGTGGATGGGGAATTGGGGATTGGAGAAGATTAGAGGAAAGTAATACTACTACGGCTTAGTGCACTGACAGCACTGTGTAGTATTCGTATATATCAGTCTGATACAGAGGGAGTATAATATATTCACACGCGGCTAGCAATGGAGTCAGAGAACGGTAGATTAATCAATGTGTTGAACCAGAAATTATATAGAAATACTGGCTTCAACATTTGAACTAGGAGTAGAAGTTTGCAGTAGCCTTGTAAGAGTATTAGGTGAGAAATGTCTACATGTACACCAGATATTCATTGAAATCAAATACTACTTGCTCCCACAAAATTTTGAAAGTGAAACTGAGTAGCATGTGGTTCTGGTCTACATCAATATATAATCCTATTATATACTCTATTTTATTTGTCGTTAGCATAAGTTTAGTCTTGGAAAGACTGGAGACGCAATCACGTTTGCAGGATGCACGCAAGTTCATATAAAATGGACTTTTGTTTTGGATTTTGGCAGCGGAGTCAACATAGAGAGTTGCTCTACGAGGCAATTAAACGGTTGCCAATTGTGTGAAGTAAAGAAAGTTGAGTCACTTAAACCTAAGTAACATGGGCTGGTCTGACTAATGACTTGGAATCTTCTGCTCCTTTCCAATTCGTTTTGGTGCAGATATATACAACAACTACTGTAACTCTCTTCCGCCAAGAACTTCACAATCACCCAGGAAGAAAGCCGGAGACGTCAGAAACAAATTGCGAGTCGTGACTGCAATAGGAGTCTGAAATTAACAAACTCTGAAGCCGATGTCACTCTGCAATTCTGCATTGCAATTACAGTGCCGACCGCCGTGTCCACGCCGCTCGGCGGCGGGAATATTCAAATGTAGATAGACCGACAGGTGGGCCCCGCTTACCTGGTCACGGCGTTCCTAGCCATCCGATTAAGTTGGGCCACATAGGCTTGGACAGAGATCTACTGGGCCCTTAACTGTATTGCCACGTATGGGAGGCCCATTTTTGTTGGGCTGGAACCATATGTACGTGGGCCCGTTTTCATTGGGCCGTGTATTTCAGGGGCCCAATTAGAACTCAGAACGACGAGGAAGGCCTCAATACTACAAAATTGTCATATTTCAGGGGCTGTAAACAAACCTCCCAGTGGAATAATAATAATCATACAACAATAGACGATGGACCATGTCATCATGGATATAGCACATATATTTATGCCTACTTCGTGAAGCTAAATTCTTTTCAGATATTCACAAGCGGTTTATCTCCAGCACATCTCGGTTTTCCAACCTGATGATGTCGATGGAATCTGAAGATCGCAGCACTTTCAGGTTTCAAGTTTCAACCACCATCACCTCCACTGACGTTGAGGATGTCAGTGGACTTGACGAATCGCCCTTTCACTCGCCTCCTCGTGTCCGCCCTCATCTTCCTCGACTCGTACCTGATGTGCTTCTCATACCTGCATCACCAATTCACCAATTCACAATGTGTTCAATGTCATCTAAACAACGCAAGTGGAGTATCCATGGCAGGTTATGCAGTTTTTTTGTCAAAACATGGTCAGATGATGAATTAAAAATTAGTCGTGCCTGCGAGTCTTCCTCTTCTCCCTGTATCGCTGCATCGCATTTCCCCTGTTCATGGCGATCGTTTGGCTGTCCATTTTCAGGGAAGAAGGAACTTCAGATATAGTTTGATCAGTGAAAGAGCTTTCCCTGGCAAGAACTGCTGCAACTTCTTCAGGAGAAGACCTCAAAGTTCTATCACCAATCCTTGAGGATGATGATGGTTCATCAATTGTCAAACCTTGTGAGTCATTCTTTTTGAGAATACCTTGTGAGTCATTCTTCTGTCGCCTGTTGCTGGATGCAGCAGTGCTCATCTGAAAATAGGTCACAAGAACAAGGACTTTAGTAAGTCAAAAGCAAATTGCAAATGTCTACTGTCTACAGTGTAACTTTTCATGATTAAGTTGGCTGTCAGTGTCACATTGAAGAGCATGAGGCGTACGTTACTGAGTAACTGAGAGCAAAAAGAATAGGATGAGTATGTGCATGTATGGTGCCCCAAAATGGTGACAGAATATAATGCAGCTAATATATTAAATCAGATCTGAGCACATGGTCTACTCTGTCATTATCAATCCTTGAGAAGATAAGGTTCATTGGTAAAGAAGTCTGAAAAATGATGGACTGTGCATCAACATCAGTAATGACCTAATACAATCTTACAGAAAAGGTATATATAATGGTCTAATACTAAGATCAAGAACACTGCACATGAATGGTACATTGATACATCCCTGAAATCAGACAATACTTCACTTATGTTTCAGTATGATTTTAGAGTTTATACCTGTTACAAAAGCATAATAATACACAGAAATTTTAACTGTTCATGGCAGGGTAATATGGATTACCTGTTTGGGTGTCAGATGGTAGATATTTGCCGACACAATATCTTCCGTACCAAAAGAGTATGTCGAGTCATAGACATATTGAAGATCTTTCCTTGAGCTAGAGGAAACTTCCTCAATCATTTCATTATAACTTTTGATCATAAAGCCTCCATCTTTCGAGCCGAAATGAAGTTGGAGTGCAGAGTGCTCATCTTGGTCCCTTGATTTTCCTAGGTTGAAATCCCATACCTGTCATGAAAATAACAAACTCCAATTTCAAAAACCGATCAAATCTTTCTTCTCCACGAAATTTCAACCGTTTTTTTAAAACAAAAAAAAATCGAATCTTCTCACTACCTGACATGCCGGATTGGAGAGCGCTGTCTGCTGCCAGACGAGTTCGTTGCCTTCGGTGAAATGTTTCCCGTCGCCGACATCGCCGGAGCTCGCCGTCGGCGGCGCTGGCATAGACGTGTACGGCAATGTGCCCCTTTGCATAGCCGCC
>CM002487.1:12687130-12754601 GCA_000325765.3 Leersia perrieri
AAAAAAAAAAAGGTTCAACAAGAAAATCAATACATAAACCAGGGGAAAAAAAGACCAGCACAAAACTGAACTTCTTCCAATAAAAAACAATACAGAAACATGCAAAAAAAGGGGTTCAAATACAGTAAAAATTATAGTGGAGAAATTATACTGCAGAAAAATTCCTTAAAATTTAAACTAGAAAACTGATTGCACATAAAAAAATTCGAAATTAAATTCAAGCTCTGTATATAAAAAACTTGAATTAAATGTTAGATGTGAAGAAACTACAACGACACAAAAAAAAAAGTCCCCTGAATTTATAGTAAAAAATGAGACGTAGTTAAAAGTTGAAAACAAAACATTGTTAAATTTAGATTCAAGAATTTAGACAACAAGTTTCAACAAAAATTCAAAAAATAAAACGCTAGAAGGAGGGCTTGAACCTCCGACCTTGTGGTTAACAGCCACACGCTCTAACCAACTGAGCTATTCCAGCTTCCGTCTTCTCCCCATCTGCCAAATTATTTATCTGTTTTATGTTCCGTGCTTCCTCTGTGGGCCGGCCCAACAATCTCCGTTATACGCGTTGACCCCCGTGTCCGGTCAACGGTCGTCGGATATAGTAGCACACCAGTTACGAATCCGCTCGCATCCAAAGTCCACGGCGCGATCGGGAGATAAGAAGAAGAGATCCGAGCAGAGCAAGCAACCGTCGCCGCCGCCGCCGACGACGACGAGGAGGAGGAGACGATGAGCTACCAGAAAGTGCCCCCTCCCCAGGACGGCTACCCTCCTCCAGGCAAATCCCCAATCCCCTAATCCATCTCTTCCTGATCCCCATCTCCCCGGGTTCAGAATCCGCGGATCGATTTCGATTGGAAGCGCGTCTGTTGGAATGTTTCCGAATTTGTGAATGAATCTTTGATCGATTCTTGGTGTGGATGCAGGGTACCCTCCGGCGCAGTACTACCCGCCGCCGAACCAGCCACCGCCGGGGTACCAGGGCTACTTCAGCGAGGGGCAGCAGCAGCAGCCGCCGCCTTACTACTACCCGCCGTCGCATGATCCGCACCACCATGGGCATCACCATGGGCATGGTCACCACCACCACGAGGACCATCACCACCACGACCACGACCACCACCATGGCCACCACAACGATGATGACTGCTGCCTTGGCTTCCTTAGGGGATGGTAATGTGTTAACGCAAGCTTTTGTTCGTTTTCGTGTCTTGAAGGTTCTGGATGAATCCTTAATTTCGGTGCTCGTATATACTGTTTGGTTGGGTGTAGTTTACCATGTAGAGTAGTTTACTTAAGGTGGAATAGATTGTGCTAATTGTCTGTTGTTTATCATATTCTTACAGTTGTTTCTATGAATGGATAGTTTAGTCAGATAATCTCTCATTAACAAAAAGTTAGTCAGATAATCGGGTCATGTAATATGGCCTTAAGTTAGTAACTTCACTTGATGTTTACGAGAGGGATTTATTCATTATTAAAATTTTAACATGCAAACTTTGGATTTGGATATGCTACTCAAGTATTGCATCAAATGTCTAACGAGTTCGAAGAGTTAATTTTGTAGCTGAGAGATATGTCAATGAAATAGAGCACTCAATAACACTGTAATTATGAATGGCCTGTAAAGTATTGTCAGAGCTCAGTATATGTTACTGCTTTTGCTAATTTGTTTGGCATAAAAAGAATTGTGAATACAATATGGGACAAAGTAGAATATACACCTAGCCAAGGAATTTGATTATGAGGTTTTTAAGGTGGTAATCCCTGTACCTCTTCAAGGAATGAAAATCTCTAAAAATAACATCTTTATCGTTGATAATTGGAAGTAAATTATATATTGCTTGCACATCTTTGAAGTGCTCAAAGGGCATTACTTTATTCTGCAGTACCAATTAAAATTTGCCGATAAATCTCACCTTTTCATGTCAAACTCTATGATATATAAAATAAAATCCTCTTCAGCTGTAAAATACGCTGACAAATTGAAAATAAGTGGATCATTATACCTGATATGATCTGAAGTAGCTTTATATACCTGATCTACGATGCACCGACACGGATACGTCGACACGACACGTTACGACACGGATACGGGGATTCGTCATTTTCTGAAAAATGCCGACACGGCTACATATTTTAATAAAAAAAACTATATGTATATTTCTACAAAACCTGAATTGATTGGCTGATTGCCACTGAAATAAAAAGTAGTGCAATATAATATACTTTACTTTGTTAGCAATTAGTAGAATCCAATCAGTACTTAGCAATATATTCTATAATCTATTAACCCAAATCATAAATAGCATGACCATTTGCTCTTGCATCTTCATGGTTAAGTTGAGCAAGAATGTGTGGGGTTTCAGGCTTTTGGATTATGTCTGCTTAATGGGTTGTGCCGTGTCACAATATATGTCGGAGAAGTGTCGGCGGTGTGTCGGAAAATAAAACTATTTATTTTAGCTGTTTAATTTGCCGATACTTCTCCGACGCGTATCGGAGGCGTGTCGGCGAAGTATCGGTGTCGGACATGTCATTCGACACCGACACACAATTTCTCAGAAGTGTCGGTGTATCATAGTACCTGATATGTAAAATACCTCATTAAAATACTTGATATAGATATGGAAGAGAAAATATATAAGCTCTATGGATTGTCACTTTCCACCAGGAAAGAGTATGTAGTCTTCAGACTTCCATATCTATCTCAAGTATTTTAATGAGGAAGATTATCCATCTACCCCTCCATCTAAATAAAAACAGCCTCTGAAAATCCACCTCATTTTTTTTTGACGAAATAAAACCCACCTCCGTGAAAAGTCTAGAAGATTAGAACTGGTTTGGATATATCTGAGCTTAAGTTGATACTGGCTTATATTTGATAAAGTGCTGTAACAGAAGAATTATTAAAGGATGAACAATTTTATATTGAGAAGACTGCTGCGAGTAGGGATCTTAGCTTAAAATTGTTTAATCTCTCGTTTTTTATTTTGCAGGCTGGCCATTCTTTGCTGCTGCTGCGTTCTTGAGGAGTGTTGCTGCTGTTGCTGCTGATGGCCTGAATGCTTTCGAGTTCATTATTATCCGCTATTCTTGAATGTAATTTTTTAGTTGTGCATTTGACTCTTTACTATTGATGGACAATGTATGAAGTGCATATTTACTACTCCTATTTCTCAATAAGCGGATTCAGTTATATGTATATGCCGCTGTCAAATATGAAAGGTGTTCACTTTGTTTCCAGATTATTTCGTCTGACTTGTTATGTTCCCTCCTTTCAGAATGTAAGACGTTTCCGTTCAAAAAAAAAGTAAGACGTTTTGATTTTTTGCTTACAATGTTTGATCATTCGTTTTATTCGAAAAATTACAAAAATATCATTTATTTTGTTTGTGGCTTACGTTACTATTAAAAAGTACTTTAAGCATGACTTATTTTTTTAAATATATTTGCACAAATTTTTTCAACAAAACGAATGGGAACATTAAAAGAAAAGTTAGTCAAAACGTTTACATTATGAAACGGAGATAATATTATCCAACAAACATTTCAGTGGTGGACTGTTCAAATAGTGTGGGCCGTAGAGATTCTCTATGGCAATACATCTGTTCTTTTTTTCCCTTTCCTTTTTGATTTCCCAACGATCAGATTCTTGATGTTCATGTCAAAGTGAAAAACCTTGATAACACGACACTATATGGTGATTTTGGTATGTGCAACTGAACATCGGCACTGACGGTGATTTCAGTTTTCGTTTATTTTTGGCAAGACTTTCGGATGAGCTCTCGTTTATGCAAGACTTTCAAATTAGTTCTCATTTGAACGACAACTGTTTACTTTGCAAGATTTTCGTATTATCTTTTGAAGCGATAACACTGTTTAGTTTGGAGGTTTTCATAGCTTGGCGATACTTTGTAAGATGAAATCAATGTATATAAACAAGTATGATAACAAACACAAATGGTTTCGTGGTGTAGTTGGTTATCACGTCAGTCTAACACACTGAAGGTCTCCGGTTCGAACCCGGGCGAAGCCATAATTTTCTCTTTTTTGTTCCCACCTAAAACCCGTGCCTAATTAGAGCCCGTTAATTCTTGGGCCGGGGTTGATATACAGACGGAGACGGCCCAGCCCACAAAACTACCCCCCGACTCCGAGCTTCTCAACTCTCAAGGCCGAAGCATCTGGAACGCAACCTCCCCACCGCGTCGCCGCCGTCGCTGTCGCCGTCGCCGCCGGCGGGAAGCACGCCGCGTGTCGATTCTCTCATCGGCTCCCCTCTCCTGGCTCGCGAGGTACCCCTCCACCCCTTCCCTTCCCTTCTCGGGACGGCTAGTTCCTAGCTCCGCGGATCGAGGGTATTGGGGTTCGGCGATCCCCTATTTTTTTATGAAACAGGATATCAATCCGCGTATATGGAGGTTTATTACGTTTGGGTTGGGGGGGGGGGGGAGTTCGGGATGGTGCGCGGCCCCCAAATTTAGTTTGGAGTTTGGGACCTTTTTGTGATTGTGTAATGGGGTGAATTACAAAGGAGGATTGAAGAAGAAGAAGAAGAAGAAGAAGAAGAAGAAGAAGAAGAAGAAGAAGTTGTGATTGTACTTGTTTAATTCGAAATGTAAACTGTGTGATGCAATAAATTGCCTGCCTGTTAGTGAAAGATATAAAAATCTAGGGGATTGTGTATCACTGTGTTCTTCTCAAACTGCTGTATTGTATACTTACTTGTATAGTGCTCATGCATCTGAAGTCCCTAGTTGATGCAGACGAGTTTTGAATTATAGAATGGATTCTCATACTGTTCTTATGTCTTGCAGCTTAGTTGGACTTGGAAGATTTTGGAACATGTTCAAGAATACATTTCAGTCTGGATTTCTATCCATTCTTTACAGCCTTGGGTACATAGTGTGGTGATCTTGTCTCGTAGTATATATATCATGTATTTTCTGAACTTTTGGATATCTCATGCTTCACTGTTTTGATTTGGTCAGGACCAAGCCATTGCAGATATGGGACAAGGAAGGTGTGTCGTTGTTTATACTTGGGATCCTTTTTACTCGTCCTATACTGCAGACAGTTTTTTCTTATATATTTCTTGACAGAATAAGAACATTATTTCATATGTTCATGACTGATCGATCATCTCTTGCATTATCTGCTTTTGACTATTGGCAAAGTCAGATCTGCACATGGGAAATTCCTGTTCCTCTGTCTAGCTTGTGTGATACAGGGATATAGGCATTGAATATTTGTTGAATAATGTACATAACCAGCTTAACTGCCTAACTGAAGCTGAGTTACATTTTAAAAACCATACATATGCATAGCTTAGTTTCGCATGGTTTTTACCTATGGGAGTCTGAGTAGAAGTAGCTATTGATACACTAAGTCACTAACTAATGGCTTATCCCTGTAAGGGCAGCTATATCCTGTGCTACTGGAAAAATGATTACGTATTAAATACACATGCGTCATGGATTTACTATAATTTGTTTGGTAACATGCTGACCTGGTTATTTACCTTTTGCTGAAGAGTCTTATGTTTAGTTAGCCTTCTCTATTATGCAGTTGTAGATGGGCACATCAAAAGACCCCAGGATGAAGATATCCAGTCTAATGTACTTGAAATAATTGGAACAAATGTGCAATCAACTTACATTACCTGCCCAGCTGATCCTGCTGCTACTCTTGGAATTAAGCTCCCATTTCTCGCCTTAATCGTGAAGAATCTGAAGAAGTACTTTACATTTGAGATACAAGTTTTGGATGATAAGAATGTCCGCCGACGATTTAGAGCATCAAATTTTCAAGTATGTATAATCTGGGATTCAGTTTTCTACGTTGAATTTGACTATCTATGATTGATTTTTTGTTCCTTCATTGAACCCCTCATCATATTGTTCTGCTTTATAACTTGAGTTTAGAAAGTGCTTTTGTTAAAACTTAAAATTTAATAATTACCCTTTCATGTTATTTAAAAGAGCTTATTGAGAAATAGGCTGACTAAAAGTTAACGTTTTGTACTTCTCTTTATTTATTCGAGCAATTCCACTCATCCTACAAAAGTTGTTTATTTTAAACATTGGGAAATAACAAAACAATATACTTTCCAGATTTGAATTTGTCAGGCACATACTGAGATAAATATCAGGTTCTTGCTTGAGCCAGTCACAACTCATGAATATGCGGCATGTCAGCATTGTTTTAATAACACCCTATGATGCGGTTGTAGTCTTGTAGACAATTCGCTTTGTTTCAATTCCCATTTTCTAGGATTCTTTTCCCATTTCAGGTGCTAGCCTATAGATATGTATGTTAGCATGGCCTTATTTTTGAAATACTTAACAGGCTTTCTACACTTTGTTTCTACATGGAATTCGTATTGACTTGTAACATTTACTGTTTTCCAGTCTGTCACTAGAGTGAAGCCATATATCTGCACAATGCCATTGAAGCTTGAGGATGGCTGGAACAACATCCAGTTGAATCTCTCTGATCTGACTAAAAGAGCTTATGGCACAAATTATGTTGAGACGCTCCGAGTGCAAGTTCATGCAAATTGCCGACTTCGCAGAATTTACTTCGCTGACCGCCTCTACTCAGAGGAGGAGCTGCCACCTGAGTTCAAGCTCTACCTTCCTATTCAGGTGAGAACACCACAATCTTTCTACTCGGTTATGATACATTTGCTTGTTGTTGACCCATCTGTTCCAAGTTGTAACCTCTTATTTGAAATTCAGAAACCATAGACCTTGGATCAATCATGGAGATGGCTCTTGATCACGATAGGAATCCCAGGAGATATTGCTGCACATCCTCGCGACAACCGGTAACGCAATGCCATATACTCCTACGAGACGCGCTATTCTGCATGAAACCTCAAAATGAATTCAGGATCCTCCTGCTTGTTTGATAGCAGAGTAGTTGTCTGCGACTTGCCGGGGTACCCACTGACCCTCATCTAATACTACTGTTACTTTGTGTTGTATCTTCCCTACAACTGTACCTGATGGTCCAATTGCATGTTGCTAAATCGAACACCTACCGCTGTTTCAGCCATTCAATTTACACACCTTTTCCCCATAGTATGTGACCACTTGTGGTATCGTATGGATGGGTATATGTCAGGCCGGCGCGGCCGCCATAAAGGCTTCTTCAGACTTGTCCATCGCCGGCCATGCATTTTTTGCATATTTGCATGCATGCGCATCTCTGCTCAATGCTGGAAAGGACGCAATGAGAACGACTCCACTTTCATTTTCATAATAGTAAAGAGATGCCGGTGAATAGGGATGCAAATGTGATTTCTGATTCTAGCCCCATATAGTCTGTTCTGAGGGCCCCTATTTGAAGCTGAAACGTGAAACGTAGGATTGTAAAAACAAAATAGGAAATACATAGGAAATAATGTCTCATCTATAAAATTCCTAATCCTACAAGAATTCAAAACACAATAAAGTTTCGGAACTATCATTTGATTGGAACACATAAAAAACACAGGAATTGTGAGTCATAGAAATAGAAAACATGAGATAAGAGCTCATGTTTATTTTCTTCCAAAACTGCACTACAATAGCCTACTCCATATGAATTTTGTAGGATTGGATAGAATTCAATCCTTTAATTTAAATGGCCCTATAGGATTATTTCATGTATGATTTATATCCTTTAGAATTCGTATGTTTTTTCCTTTAATTCAATGAGGCCTAATACAATTCTCATAGTTGTATAGCAACTGTCACTACTACAATAGTTAGTCAGTAAGGGCCCCTTGATTCAAAGGATTTTGCATAGTATTTTCAAAGGATTCAGAATCCTATGGATTATTTTCTATATGTACCTTTGATTCGTAGGAAAAGCAAAGGAGAGTTTATAAAGGATTGCAATCCTGTGTTTCCCTTTTATCGGAATTTTAACATGAGATCTAGCCTCTTTGTTACTTTCCTTCGTTTTCCCCATGATTCTATCAAATGCCTGTTATTACCGTTTCCTCTGTTAAATTTCTCTAGGGATGGACAGGAGTACCACTTCAATTTCTATTTCTATGTTTGTTTTATTCCTATTTTTTTTTCTATGTTGTAAATAAAGGGGTCCTAAACATGGTCCGTATACAACTCCTGACGGACCGAGAACTGTTTTCGTTCCTACCCCTGATGGAGAAATAGATTGCAGAAACAGTAGAGCAGATAGTGGCGCCGGCCTGGAGCAGTAGCAGCGCTGGTAGTTTGGGAGGTTGGGCCTGTACGGCCACGAGGCTCGGCTCACGTTGCAGCGCGCCGCCCGCGCGCGAGCGGCGGCGCACATGCGACGCGCCCCACCGGCGTACGGAGGCAGGGCGGTTGGTTTGCCGTTGTGGCCGGCCGGTAGTTACGCGCGACCTGACCGGGCTGCTGGTGGGCTCAATAAATGGCGGTATCTCGCTCGGCCCACACGCGTCCGGGGATGGATGTATGGACCATGCTGAGATCCTTCGTGATTATGCCGCGTGTTTGCTGCCGGCCGGTTTCCTCGCATTTCTTTCGTCTTCTCAGCATAAAAAAAAACTTAATGAGATCGAAGCGAGTGTAGCTTAACTGATCAGTATTCGGTGGAGCAGCCTGTTCTGGATGCTCGCATTTACGGCTAATATTATTTCAGCGATAAACGGCATATCTATTGACAGCGAGCCTCCTATTACGATTTCGTTATATGCCAGTTCAGTCTTCGGAGGTGTTTATAGGGGTAGGTTTATGTGTGTGCGTTTATAAGGATGAGTGTACGCGTATTTATGGACGCCTGCGTATGTACTGTGTTTTTTTAAAAAACTACTCATTTTGAGAAGTTTCCTTAAAAGAAAACTTATTGAGGAGTTAGCTTGTTTTGTTAATAACTAATTAACTTTTTAAAATTAAGAATGACGCTAGGTTGAAGCTACATCATTCAGCTCAAGGATGCAACAAGATGCACAATGGTATAGCACTTCTGCCTATGCTCGCGACACGTGCCCTTGACGTACATTGCCATCAAAAAGAGAACTGTCATATAACTTTGGTCAGCCCCAAACGTGTCAGCACTCCATTGGCTCCCAACCCCATGTGCCTTCGTGCCATCCCCTACATTTTTCTCCAAAAGGGCTTTTGCATTGCATCACTGATCATTGATTGACACAGTGCAATCGATCGATCGGTATGTCACATCGATCTCACTCACGCTGCCAATCGCCAACAGGTCGCCGCCGCCGGGGTCCGGGCCTGGGTCCCTATTGGTATGTGCATATGGCACGATGGACCCACATACAGTTGCCGATGTCGTCCCTACGTGCCATACGTGTGGATGTAGAAATGGAGTACCATGTCGATAATTTTGTTTATATTTTTTCTAGAGAGGAACAAAAGCAAAAAAAAAATGACAAAAGTAAAAAATTGCTTATCGACTTTTATGTTATACTAGAATAGATCAGTAGAAACAGGGGCGAAGCCAGGAGAGGGCTTGGCCTCCCCCAACAGCCCACTAATTCCTGGTTAGGTCCAATTAACCAACGTGAATCATCCGTTCCATAGACAGGCCATTTCACACTTCTTGTTTGTCCTTTCACACGTACAATGACTACAACCATACTGCTATTGTTGTTTGGTTAAGCAAAACTTTAACTAACCATACTGTTATTTGGTAAGGAAAACTTCGACTGTACAAGATCAAAACATGTAGGTATACTTCGTTACTCTACTCGATCCCCATGTACATAATTTGTTAATACAATATCACATTTGTAATAATCAACTTTACCACATTTCAAGCATTAACTGAAACTCTTTCTGGTATAATTTACATCTCTCAAATTAAAACTTAATTTTCTAAAATATCAGTTACTCGCTTATTATCGTGTATCTTTTCATATCAATATATATGATCTATTACTTATATAGGAAGTGTTGAAATTTTCATATATTTTTACACTAAGTTTTGATAATTGTAACTATTTGTTTAGTTGGCCCCCTTATACTTATATCCTGACTTTGCCACTGAGTGGAAATAGATTAATCCACCGGTATCCGTACTGTTAGGAAAATCAAGGCACAAAGCAGAACATAGATTTTACGTGGAAAACCCTTACCACTATCCCAGATCATTTTTACCTTGGCGGCCGTAGAATTTTCAGTAGTAATGAGTTGATACAAAATGATGGGAATAGTACGGGCAGTTGCACTCTTTCCGTGCAGCATACAAGAGGAAGTCCCAGTAGGAAAAAAACTATAACTAATAGAAAACTAATCTAACTAGTAGAAATATAATCCAGATACATGATATGTGCAAATTCAGATCATGTCTCTAGCACCTACCATGTGAATGAACCTTCTGTCAAAATCAAAATCTAACTTCCGATCGACATACCTTGATTCGTAGCCCAAAGGTTTTTTTAGGAAGGTTTAAGGGGTTGATTGGAAAATCCTTTGACATATGCCTACAACTTATCTTAGAATCTCCCGCTGCTAGAAGCTCGCCAAATATATAACCTAGATTCTAAGAATATGTAGTTATAAAATTTTGAAAACAAGAAGTGTGTAGAGAATAACCTTGATTTTCGTCCATATTCTAAAATATGTAGATATAGGATTCTTAAACAAAAAAAAAAAGCTACAGAAGCTAGGTTTATCAGCTGCTTCGTATTCTCGCTAACTGAATACCAATTGGTTCTCAGTTCTCCAAACAAGCCTCGCTGAGTCCCTGTTTTCCTTGTTGACCACTTGTACCATTGGGTAGATCATTGAACCCTAAAATGAAGAAGTTGAACCCAATTAGCATCCAACCACGTTCAACTTTACAGGCGATTGAGATGACAACACGTACCCATCGCTGATGCTGTTGTACGAATATCCACCTGCACGATGAACCACAAAAATGTAATCTTTCGTCAGGTTCAGAGTACGCGAGCATTAGACATTAGTGGCCCCATTAGTGGCATATATACTGGCATGATGACACATCAATGCATCATCATATACTCATCATCCTGCGTGATTGATCGATCGATCGATCGATCAGCTATCGCTTTTCTGATAAGACGTAGTAACTGTTGCAATCGAATCGGATCTGATCAACGCATGCGAGCTAGTACTCGTAGCTGGCTGGCTCTGGCTGTATGCTGCTGGGTGGGGTTAAACAACGCAGTGTTCTTCAGGCTTGAGGGAGCGAGAGATGGAGACGCACTGCGTGCGTGCATGCATGCAGATTTGCAGAAGGCGTAGTTGGAAGGTAGCTAGATTGATCAGCAGCTAGCTTTGGCGTCTCTGAGAGCTGGAGTAGCTAGCTAGCCGATCTATGGATATATGATTGCAGGTTTGACCAGGGGCAGAATGGAATGGAGCACCTGACATGAACAATCATGCATTGCATATATCGTCTTTTCTTCAGAGAAATAGGGAGATCAGAGAGGGGCATATACAGCAGCAATATTATGAATATTTATGATATCCCAGAAAAAGAAATGAATATTTATGATGTCCCTAAATAATCTTCATCATCTGCACGGCACGTAATTATTAGTTATGTAAAAAAAGTTGAATACACAAAAGAATTGTGTAAGCGTCTTAAGGAGAAATGCTAGTACGTGAGATTTTTTATGATGTCGATGAAAGGGAGAGAAGAGAAAGAAGGATCTCGTCCGTTGCTTAATAGATGATCGAACATACATGTTATAATACCTTACAATATATCATTAATTATGTTAAAAAAAACTGAATACACAAAAGAATTATGTATCTTTATGTTAAGAGGAATAAAGAACATCACACAAAAAAAATACAAATTTATCATATAGTATGGGCTGTCTATATATCTTCTCTATGTATAACGTGGAAATGTTATATGGACAACAGTTGTCTAAATCATTATTTCATTGAAAGTCTGGTCATATATATCATCACAATCTTGGGGGAGCTCCTGCTAGAAGCTGTCCCAAACGGTCCACGGCTTCTAAGAATATGCAGTTACAGAAAAATGAACGAAGAAGTCAGAAGCTGGATTTCAGAACTTTTTCTGATTTTCAGAAGTTGGCTACCAAATAATTTCTTCTCATAATGTAAAGCTCACCGGCCTATAAAAAAAATCTAAAGCACATCCAAACGTACCTTAATTTCTCTTGATTTTTTTCCATTTTTCTTTCTCTAATTACATTATTACATGTACTCCAGCTAGCTTGGCATTGAATTGACAGAAACGACGAAGGGGAACCTAGCGTTGGACATTCATGGAGTGCGCTAGCTTTAACAGCCTTTTCGCGTAAATGCCTCTGAATTTATTCAGGTCACTGTTAATGCTACTCCTGCTGCTTCTACCTACGCAATCTGCTGCTGTTTGCTGGTAATGCGGCTTTAACCGGCGGCCGGCCGCCGTGGATCGATCGGATTCTGCATTAACCCGGCGATGATCGATGGATCGGCAGAGAGGGATGGAGAAATCGTTGTGTGCATAGTGAACATATCGCTGCATCTCAGTGGCTTTTTTTCTGTCATTGATATGCAGGCATGACTGCAGGGTACATGCATGCATGTGTGTGTCTATATGGACATGGATACTCTGACTGTACATGATATATACGCAAAAGTTAGTGGCTACAGTGATGGAGATGGTCTCAGGATAGTAGTGAAGAGTCAAAATTTGTCATTTGACCAAGAAACAACCTTAAAGTTATCATAAGCGAAAAAAAAGGTGATGATCTCGGGACAGTGGAGAGAGTCTAAAACGTCCTTAATTAATCTCTCTACAATAACAGAAATTTTCCAATACAATTATATACTACAACTGCAACATATTTCCTCCATTTTTAATATATATGTCATCGTTGGCTTTCAAACAAATATTTGACCATTTGCCTTATCCAAAAATTCTATACAAAAATTTGTTATTATGAATTTTTATCTATAAAGATATTTTAAACATCTTATACTTTTTATATATACATAAATTTTTGACTTAGATGTGTGTTTAAAAATTAACGACGTTATAACCGGAGGAGTATATATATGCCGACATATGAGCATGTTAATCAAGTATCAAAACCGCCAGCGGGCAAATGGGTTCTTCCATCAGCTTATTGACATGTGAACGGGATCGACATGGTCGATTGCGGCCCACCCTATAGTTTGGTAGACACTAGAAAATCATAATTTCTAAGTAGACGACACTTTTTACCAAAAGGGCATAGTTGAGTAGTACTCGTATTAATCAGACAGTGTCATTATCGAGCGGCAGTGCATGTTCCTGGCCATTGAGACCCTCCGAGCCCACAGCTGATCACCTGCTAATTCAACTCGTTTCAGACATCTCCCCTCGTCGGCCCATGCATCTTTGCCGGCCGGCCGGCCGGCCATGTCGCCGCCACGGCCGGCCGTCGCCGTCGATCGATCGATCGCTGTCAGTGTCGCGTCACATATTGTTCATTAATTCAGTTGGTTGTGATTAATTATAGTTTGGGATGAGTAAGGTGATGATCATTTGGTTATTATGATGAGCTGGGAGGAGAGGGTTTCTTTGATCCTTCGTTGTTTTGGTTGGTTGATTAGTTGATTTGGGGATGGATAGCTGGAGATCGACAGGTCATGGAAATAATTTTGATTATTAATTCTTGCAGAGAAAGGTTGATGGAAGTGATGTGATTGCGCGGTTTGTGTTTGGAGTTGGATTCGGATTGAGTTTGAGTTGAGATTGATGGGAAAGCCGTGGGGTTTATATATGCGTTTTAATCACAAGGCATCATCGTGAGAAATGGGGTTTGATCCAATCGATGGAACCTACCCTCTTGCGTACAATAATTATATAATAATAAAAGGTTGGATATCAATGAAGGGTTTGGTATAGATGGAATTAAGAGAGAAGAGCGAAACACGCACGCTGACCGTCGAGAGCGGGAGTTGAACGCCTAGCCACTACGCTATGCTATGCGTAGTTCTCCATGATAATAATATATAATAATGGTTGTTAAATCGTATAGTCGACTGATATTTTTCATTGAGTACGAGATTGCTCGCACCGTGTATCTAATCACAGCCACAAATGATTTGGTGTTCATCCATTTTCATTTGTTCTGGCTCCATTTTTCTCTATCAAATATGTACACTCTCCGTTTCGCATTGTAACATGTTTTACCATTTTCTCACGTGTTTAGATCTACAAACATCCATATGAATCTAGATGCATTGATCCATTTATGAATCCATTTAAAAGCTAAACTATCTTACGACGTGAAACAAAGAAAGCAAAACTTATTTTGTAGGCTTATTTAATATTGTTACTGTTATTGTGTGTGCTAGATCATGATGAAAACCATGTTGTCGGATCCATAGATCACTTGGCTTATACCCGTATATCATGAAAAGTAACCTTAAACTTGTAATATTTATCGTAACTTCATGCCACTTTTCTTGCGGGAATATCGTTTGCGTCTAGAAATATTCTTGTTCCTCCCTTGTTTGAAATAAAAAAAATAATGTCCTACATTTCTCGATCTCGTTAATTTCTCATCATACGTTGGGTTTAAAAAATATTTGAATTTAGTGAAACATATCTACATTTTGTCAAAGTTTATTCAGAATTTAAATTATTTCAGATCGAAATATTTCAATTTTTTGGATCCAAACCTTCCTCTTCGGAGCGGAAACGGACACGCCCTAATCCTCGTAGTACTAAGTCGTGGCTTACAAGCTAGCCCCTACTCCTTGTTTGGGCAAGATCTATATGGTTTAACTTTTCTGAGCAAGTCTAAGAACATCTAGCCAGCCAACCAAGCAGTATTGACATGTATATGTATAATGTACATGCTCAATCCATTATCTTTATCTCTTCTTTTTTTAAAAAGAAAAAAGGACTGTACATGCTCACGGCATCCAACCTGAAACCGGCATGGCGCTTCGCTGATCTGATCCTGACCTTTCCTTAGCTGTCTACGTATGGCTCAGGTAGCAACTAGCAACCAACTACTACTCCACTATATACCCGTGCTTAATTGGGTGCATGCATGATGCATGTCATGGCTAGCCACTGAAACTCTGAACCTGCATTGTCATTTGGACTTCACAGATTCGATTCTGTTCTAATCTTTATGATGATCTCAGTCAAAACGAGTACTGTATTATACTACTACTGGCTGGTGCTCATGCTTAATTACATCAATTCTTAGTCTTTCATTTTGGGTGCAGAGACGGTATGAATGTGTAATGAGTAGCCGACATGATTGTTGTGTTTAGCTTCTAGTATTACTATGTGAGGTGAGTATAACTGTATTATGAATTAGAGACCGGCAACAGTGTGGTCACTAGGGATTAATTGGGCGTGTCAGAATAAACGGTGTGTGTGTGATCTTGCATTTAGCGTCAGACAATCAGTTGGGCGAGGTACAGCGCCCAATCTGAAGAAGAATCTGATACAAGCTGATAAATGTTCATGCAGGGACCAGTACCTAACTGCACAGCAACATTTACTCCTCATCAGGATTAAGTTGCGTCTTAACAGTATAGGTAGGTATGCGCATGTAGAGTGTACTCACTAGCTCTTAACTTCGTGAAGATTCAGATATTTCTGATGAAAAAGTTGCAAAGATTCAGAGAAAACTGTGAGAGTTGTTACATCACTAGCTCTTGAGACAGCAGAGATTCAGTGACCCTTTCATATGAACAAATGGTCGCTTGCTTTTGTCTAAGTAGAGTACAATGGCAAATGACAAAGAAAGACTACTGCTAATTGATCCTAGCTCTAGTACAACTCTTTGCTGCATGGTGCATGCATGGCACAAGATAAGGGGATGGACTAGATCCAACATCTCAAACTCATCTGGTGCTTCCACAACCATCGAATCATAATATTATTATTCCCTCCTGCTGAACATACAAAAACAAGAACAAATTAGAATCATTAAAACAAAAGTAAGTAGTAATACTATTAATCTTGAACTTGAAACTCAAGATTGTCATATGCAATTTTATGAAATTGAGTAGGCTGAACTTTTGTCAAAAGAAGAAAAAAAATAGCCAGAACTGAACATAGCAAAGGACTTTCACTTAACTTTGCTACATTACCTATTGTCAATGTAGGGTCCTTTTTCTAGCCTTTTGTCTCTCACCCTCTCCTCCCTACTGGAAAGAGCACATGTAATTATTGAGCACCAATTGATTGAACAGTTCTTGCCTTGGCTCCCCTACTGTTTGCATAATGTAGCTGCCATTGTCCTGAAAAGTATGCACACAGTGAAGCCTCAGCTGGGAACAGTGCTTTGGAATTGAGACCTGAATGATCATATCTCATAGAGAAGAAAGTTAACAGAGGACACAAAACCAACCTGGGAGAGAGAGTTGTTGCCTCCCTGGACTTGAATTGAGTAGGGTGTAGGAGAGGAGTTTGATGTGTCCATGATGGCCTGAGAATGAGATTGAGCTGGGCTACCTCTGTTCAATACAGAAGCAGGTATTGCAACTGCCTCATGGAACATTCCTTCAATCTTCTGAAGAAAAAGAGTCCCACAGAGCACATTTAACAAGAGGGAAAGGAAAGCTGTGGCAGTCAAAATTATGAAGTCCAGACTTCAGAGCATTGTTTGAGTTATTGTTTTTGCCAACCTGAGAGTGGTCACTGAAAGAATCACTGTCTATGCCAAATCCATACAGCACAGGGCTCAAAGAGGCAATCCTCATGGAAAGGAACTGTGTCACAATCAGAAGTAGAACTTGTTATAGTTAAGCAAAAAACTGTTGTATGATTTAAAATTTTTAAGTATGTTTATTACCTCAACTTGGTTCTGCAAGGACTGCACATAGTTGATGATCTCATCCAAAATAAGAGCCTTTCCAGTGACCTATACAGATTAATGCACAATTTTCACTATCAAAGTTAGTACCATACATATACAAAAAAATGATACTTTAAATACTGCTAGTTTAATTAGTGGCTAACTAGTTATCTAACCTTGTCACAACCAGGTACCAGAGCCTGCAGCATCCTCATCCTTTCACTGATCCTCTCCCTCCTGACCTGAAAAAAAAATGCCAGAGCAGATAAGAAAAAAATGAGCCCCAAGGTAGATACACAAGACACAAGCAAAAGATCAAAGTAGGTGAAGAAATTTACTCTCTCTGCAAGGCTGTGGCTATCTGTTGCTTGTCCTCTCCTTGCCCTGACATGGATGAATCCCTGAGGTGCCTCCTCTTCCATCTGATCCATGTTGTGTTTCTTGCCTCCCCTCTTCCTGCTATTCTCCTTTGCCTCCTGATTGTTCAGAAAACATTGTGATGAAACAAAGAACATGAACCAAAGATTTCATCTTGAAAAGTTATCTGAAATGTGTCCTTGAAAAAAAAAAGATTCAGAAACTTTTTCACTGTAATGCTGATGTGCTACTATGTTTCTACCTTGGAGTGAGCAGAGTTGAGGCTAGCACTGTCTTCTTCCCTGGGCTTCCTCTTCTTGTCCACAGAAGCAGTGCCCTTTGGAGATGTGTCAAGAACCGCAGATGAGGTCTCCAATGAGGCGTCTTCAGGTATGGCTGAAGCTGTGGTTGATGCTCCATGGCCATGGCAGAAAAGGAAGCCATTGGTGAGGCCATGCTCCATCTGCTGTGGGAGGTGTGAGAAGCCTGCCATTGCCAATCCCTTTGATGTCCTAGATACTATCTAGCTAGAGCTACCTGTGGGCTATGATGTTGTGGATTCCTGGTCTCTCTGAAGATGAAGCTCTCTTGAGTCTGGCAACAAGTTGGCTCCTTGGTGAGCCTGCTATTGGTTTATATAAAAGTTGGGGGATGGAGGATGGGTGCTCTGTGTGCAAGAGAGATAATAAGACCAAATCATTACATATATATTAATTGATGGATAAGTTGGCAATGGCAAGTGTTATTGTGTTAAGAAAGGGCCCTCAGTGTCACTTTGCTGTAGGATGAAATTGTAACTGAAGAAATGCCCATCATTTTATTTTATACTGATAGGTAGGCTCCCCTGTCTTCTCTTTTCTAGGAGTATTTGCTACTCCCTCCGTTAACAGTAGTTTTATACAAGTCAAACTTCTCCAACTTTAACAAGTTCATAGAAAAATGCACTAACATCTAAAACATCAATTGATGACATTGCGGGCGAGGCTAGAGCGTGGGCTGCAGCTAGTCGTGCGGCGCTTGAGCTTGGTTGATCGCTTTGTCACGTTTGTTGGTCGTTTTTCAATTGATGACACGAGTTATCGCTCTAAGTTTTGTAAACCGTGATTGAAACTCTGGTATCCCTCGTTCTTAATATAAATGGTGCACAAAGTTTTTAAGCATTCCCTAAAAAAACATCAAATTAGTCTTATTAAAATGCACTATGAAATATGTCTTGATAGTATATTTATTTTGTGCTATGTGTGTTCATTACTTTTCTATATACTCGGTTTAAGTTTTAACTCAGGACAAAGCCAAAACGCTTGCACTTTGGAATGGAAAGTCGTCAAGTGGTTGTGTCATTGTCTTTGTAAACACTCCTTTTTTTTCAAAAATAGCAGCAGCTAATTATGTAGAAGAACACATCAAATTGTACACATGTTGACCATATATACCGTGCTAGACTGATTAATTAAGAGAGAACTAGCTAGTTACAATTGGCTGGTTAATTCATATGCCCTTGGTATCTGCAGGAGAAAACTAGCTTTAGGTATGACGTCTTCCTTATAAGGTCATAGCTTTGGATAACATTTTCTTCTAGGATATATACGTAGAGGGGAATTTTTTTAGAACCTATGTGTATGTGCACCTACCTATTGCATGTCATCTAAATAGTTATGAACAAATTTCAAAAATTTTGAGAAGATAGATTAATATGAAATATATCACTCCACAAAAATACAAGATTAAATTTGATCTCTACAAGTTGTAACAAAAATAACAAATTGAACTCGTATTTTTAAACATATAATGATAGTCATATTTGTTATGACTTGCGTAGGTCAAATTTAATCTTGCATGTTTGTGCAATGATATATTTCATACTAATCTATCTTCTCAATTTTTTAAAATTTTTTCATAATTTTTTAAATGACATGCAACATGTAGATGCATATGCATCCGAGTTCTTAAAATCTGCTTCCAGACAGAGAGCCTTCATTTTTCTGTGCATGTCGCCAATCTTTAGGCCCTGTTTAGTTCCAAAAATTTTCGCTCAAAAACATCACATGATATCTTTGGATACATGCATGAAGCATTAAATATAGATAAAAAATAAAACTAATTGCACCGTTACGCTGTAAATGACGAGACAAATCTTTTGAACTTAATTAGACCATGATTTAATTAGGCTCACATGTGCTAATGATGACTTAATTAGGCTAAAAAAATTCGTCAAGCGGTTTCCGAGCTAGCCATAAAATTAGTTTTTTCATTCATGTCCGAAAACCCCTCCTGACATCAGCCGAACATTTGATGTGATGTTTTCGTCAAAAAAACTTTTCACCAACTAAACAAGGCCTTAGTCTGAAGGAGAAAGCTTTTAGAATCTGGTGCTCTACATTGTGCAGACCTTACAAATATATAAAGCCTGTGGATCATTTACTGCAAATTTAAACCTCCTGCCAGTAAACATTAACTACACTCGAGTGTTGGGAGTAACCGATTTCCTGACAGCAGTCAAAAGAGGCTTTCTGGGTGAACTGCGAACGCAGTCCTACGATACAGTGTCAGTTTTCTTGGGCCCGTTTATCGTTTTCATCCGTTTGTGGTCGGTAACACAATTTAACACTGCATATGCGATCGATCAATTAGTTGAACAACTCCTTAATGGTTATTGAGTAAACCTTTTTCTTTTATTTTGTGAATAAAGAGAGTTTTTTTAGGTAAGTGAATTATAAAGAGTTTGGAGAGATCTAATTAGATGAAACCGCGTGTGTTGCGAAAAATTGAAAATTCAGATTTTTGAGAGTTCATGGGTTTGAAATATCCAGGTTTAAATCCATAGCTGATATGATTTTCAAGACTTTAGTTAAGAGTACCTTAGGACTGAGCTGAGCTAGCTAGCAGTACTATACATTTTCAGAGATAGCTGGAGTACTGGACTACCAGTTTAGTACTCTGCCAATAGTTACCTAGCTCTCACACAGTAGTTAACATCCGAAATTTTCGAAAAAAAATAACATATGATGTTAATTTTGTAGGTATCCATAGTATATTATGAAAGAAATTGATGGTCATATTATAATATTTGAGACCATTTAAAAAGCTAATGCATTGCATATTTTTAAACAACGTGTGAATATAATGTACTATACTAGATGATATCTCATATATTGCTGCAGATATATAGTGGAACAATTTCAAATTGAAAATTAATATGAAATAGTGAGCGTAGCTAGAAATAGTAATCAAATAAAAGGCTGAGGCTGCTATAATGGTGGGCTCAATTGAAGTCTGAACGGACATGTGTGATGAAAGAATGTGAAGAAATTATGTCATGGTGTGTTTTTTTTAGCTGTGTGCATCCTAGTTATGCAGAGGCCGGGAGTGTTCTCAGTGTGATTGTATCACCTTGATATAATTGACTAAGTGCAATAAAAGCTTTCTTTATCAAAAAAAAAAACTTTCGAGGCTTAGGGCTGAAAATAAAAGTGATGATGCGGCTGTATATACGAGAGGACAGAAAATTAGCGTTAACTGCAGTGAAGTGAAGTGAAGATCAACTTATTTTGTTATATATAGGATATACTCTGCCTAACCACAAAAGTACAATAATTCTAGAGATGCATGCATTTCCAGCAAGGATATGTTACATGTACTCTTGAAAAAAATAAGAAAAAGAAAAGGCAAGGAGATCGATGTCAATGCATGCTGGACCCATAAGGGCAAAAGCAGCTAGATAATTCAATGTATATATATGGGGCACCAGTTAACTGAATTGATACAGTGAAGAAGATGACAAAGGCATGGATGCATATAGTGCTGTAGCATGCATGCATGCACTACTAAAGTGGCAATAAAATGAATATATCTTGTAGGGGCCCGGGCATATGTACATATATGGTGGATATATAACACTGTATCGAATTTGCCGATATCTCTCTTGCTTTTGGTAGTTTTTGTTGCAAGCTGGTGTCACCGAGTTGCATCGGCTAAATATACATGCTCTTGGTACATATAAAGATGAATTTTATACGTGAACAAGATAATTGTGAGATTTTTGGAACAATTTCATCTATGTTGCATCCATATAAATGTTTTTGCATGACAAACTTGTATTCTATAGATGAAAATATGAAATGTGATATTAACAGTATGTAACATATATATAGTCGGTGGAAAAAAAAAAGTACTAGCAGAATCGGTGATTGAAGAAATCCATGCTTCATTGCTTTCTTTTAAAGGATTATCTATATATCTTTTCATGATCGATGACTATTCATTGATTATAACCTAGTGCCCTTTTACTGACAAATTCTTCATGTACTTTGTACTTTTAATGTAGGCGTGTAAGAGTAGAGTTCATCTCTAACCCGTACATCCATAGTAGCTAGAGCATTCAGTACTTGAGCCTTTAGACCGAGCCTGCATGTGTCACTGTATAGATCACTGTCTAGCTTTAATTTGCTTATAAGTGTTTATTCTCTGTACAAATTTTATTTTATTTTTTGAAAGATCATATTCTCTGTATCCAAGTGTACATTTGTACTTCCATTGACGGGTGACACGGCTCATTAACTGCTACAAAAATTCTACTCTCGTACCGACGTACGTACCTCGAGATTATGTTTATACTTGCAGCTTAATTAATTTTGTACTGGCTCAACAGTTCATGCATGCACAAACAAGCCAAAGGTCAAGAATACTACTCCGTATATTACTAGGCTTTAAGATCTTAATTAACAATATGCATGCCTGTTCGTGTACGTACGTTCTGGCCGTACATTTGTACGTATACGGCCGTAGCTAGCTTTGTATTCTTCTACGATGGATACGTGTATACGTACGTTGCAATTCTGCATGCCACATCATTATACATGTACGCGTAATATGTACGTGCAATATTGTACTCTGCAACCATCAACTCGTTACAGCCAAGAAGGGAGAAAAAATGGCAGCATGCACAGGCAAATTGAACTTGTCTTATTCAGATTATTTCTCTGGAGATTAAATTTCTAGGGATTTGGTGGATGAGGTTCATTTTCTGTAGGGATTTGGACAATTTCTTGTGTTCCTACTTGTACTGGGAATATAGATAATTCTTGACTTGAGACAAAAGCCGAGCTTAATATTGACCTTGTGATGGTACTGTTCTTGGCGGAGCTTAATTAATTAATCAGCATTGCTAAATGCTAATTATTCAATCTTGGCATTGACATCGTGACAACCCTGCTTGGTGAGCTGAAAACGACTTTGCCGGATGAATTTCATGAGCGGCAGGCAGGCAGGCAGCGGCTGCATGCACTGCAATGTAGCTTGATATATATTGCCGTCTGATGCTGAAGCATTCATCTCCAAGCACAGCTGAAATTTTGGAGCATTTTGCATATACATACACAGCATGATTGGGATGTGTCGGCATGTGGGTATATTGGGTTGTAAGACAGTAACAGAGTGTGTCACTGTCCATGTAGATGTCACTCTTTGCACAAGGCAAAACTTACACTGCTCAGCAACAGAAACATGAGGGTAAAGTCCATCAGGGGGCTCTGTGTTTTGAGCTGAAGGCATTCAGATCCTTGTAGCTGCAAAAACTGAGAGCAGTTCAGGCTGGTTAGTCACATGACAATTGTGGCACCACGTGTCGACAGGAAAGATGTGCATGATTTTCTTTTTTTCGCCAAACTAGTAATGCTTGCAGGAACTCATAATGGTACATGGATCACTATATGTACATCATCATCTGTCATCAGAAGGGCAGCAACTTCATGTTGGGGAGTTGGGGCCAATGCAATGTACAAACTTACAGTGCATCATCTGCAAACAGAAAAGAGAAAAAACAATACCAAAAGAGCTTTGCAAACTGCAACCACAAGACAATGGGGGTCTGTCACTCATCACGCTAAGACGAGACCCGAAAAACGAGAAGGCACAACGCTGCTCCAGAACACTATACTGTTCTCATGACAGACTGGGATCATCGGCGACACAAACTTGGAGGTTGCTGTGCCGGTTGACTATGGCAGGAGGCATCTGAGCACACAAAGCTTGCCCTTCTGAACTGAAGGTATGGGTAGCTAATGGATTATCTACTTGTGTCTTCTAACAAAACAAGAATCTCTTCATCGTCAATAGTTCCACTGTCAATAGCGTACTGTAATGCTGTTCTACCATCTCGGTCCATGGCTTGTGAATCAGCACCCCTGCATGAAAAGTCGAGCAAGTAGATCAGGATCTCCATGTGTTCTTTAAATAAAAAAGTCTCTAAGTTTTGCTGCAAGATATAATCTATGACAATAACATCTACGTGAATAAAGCATTTCGTTTTGACTATTAAGCAGTGCCCTGATGTTACTTGCTTCATTAATGCTTGTTTTACAGAAATATGGGTGCAAATCTGCATCATGAAGCAAGCATCGGTACTGTACCCCAAGGCCAAAGGTCTTGTGCTTACCAAAAACCACTTAAAAACCAACTACCACGGATCATCTCTTCATGTACACTTCTCTAATTTGATAGTGGTAATATGGGCACATTCCCTTTACATCAATATTTAACCCAACATGGTGATTTTCTAAATCATAAGAATGCAATAAAATCCAGGTCACAGATTATTAATTTCTCCATACCTGGATAGCAACAGCTTAGCAAACGTGTGCCGTCCTTTCAAGATGCTGTGATGAAGAGGCGTTCGACCTCTAGAGTCTGTAGAATTTACATTGGCACCATATTGCAAAAGAAGTTCAACCATGCCCACATCTGCAACGCGGCATGCTAGATGAAGCAATGACAATCCCTCGACACAATCATCCAATTCATCTATACGTGCACTTGTGCTGGCAGGAGAAAGAGAGTCCCGGGGAGAAATCCTTTCAAGCGTACTACGATCAAAACATCTGGAACTTCCCTCTGATGGTGAAGCTGGTTGCTCTTGTAAAAGTAGAGCTTTTCCCAGGGTTAGGGCAGAATTAAATAATGTCTGCCCATAAGTTGAATTTACATCGGCGTTTGACCCCACGATCAGACTGTAAACTCCCTTCTTATTGTTTGAACTTACATTATCCCACATCTGTTGAGCTAGCAGGATCTCATCCATATTATGCTTTCGCACAAAGTCTCGCTCAGCATACTGAAATTTTAAATAAAACAATTGTCAGATGTTAAAACATTCAAAATTTTGTAAAGCGGAAAATCCAAATACCCCCCTATAAGTCACTCCTTTTACTTTTCCCCCTACAACTCAATCTTGTCCAATCTCTTTCAATTCTCTACCCCTACTGAGTCATAGGCAATTTCTCCTTGTACTATCGATTTCTCGTGCTCATGGGTCTCCAGCGCGCATATATCTCGCGATTGCCACTGCTAGTTCGACGGCAACGGCAAAAGCATGTGTATATATATCTATTTCCACATTCCATCTTTCCATCGCTTTAATTCCGCAAGTGCTACTGCAGTGCGTGGCAGAGAAGCATGGTGATGATCGCATAACACAAACCATGGTGATGATCGCATAACACAAACCACAAAGCACCCAGTTCTTGATCTCCTCAATTCCTTGTACAGGTTCATTTTTCTTCCCAATTTTTTCCACTGTCGTGTTTTATGTATGGGCCCGTTACACGGAGTTACGCATGCTCTTGCGTCACGAGGGGTAGCCGTGCCCCACGTGCAACAGATTGGAGGAAGGAGAAATTGCCTATAACTGAGCAGGGGTGGGGAATTAAAATAGATATTGACTTATAGGGGGGTATTTGGACAAGATTGAGTTGTAGGGGAAAAGTAAAAGGAGAAGTGACTTGTAGGGGTGTATTTGGATTTTCCCCTTTTGTAAATGATAATGTGCATTACCCTTTGAGAGAAACATTATTATGCAGAGTCTTGAGCAATTATTATTTTAGGAAGAAACTTATTTTTTTGAGAGATAGTTATCACATTAATATGCATCATGGCCAATGCAAGTATGCGACACGGTTTCTGTGATGGTTCAAGACAATTTGCTGCCTACATCAAATCCTATTTGGTTCTTGAAATTGAAATCTTTTGATAATTAGCAATGGTTGGTTATTTGTTGAGAAAGTATAATTGACTGAATAAGTACCTTTGCATGAATAAATTTCTCCTTGACAGCAATAGGATCCGAGTGTTTAGGCTTACTGAAAGTTAAGTTATGTGATATATTTTCTTGTATATCAGCCCTGCAAAAAGGTGTAATTTACAAGTTATTTGCACGATAGTAAAAGGATGGTGATTCTGCAACTTCTGAGTGGTCAAAAACAGCTTAGTTACCTTGAAATATCACCATGATCAACACTGCCTAATGAAGGTAACATCTCTTCCCAGATAGTGTTGGCAAATGTGTTGCCTAATGACTGGAAGAGATTGATTACAGATGGCTCCCAGACCCTGACATCAAGCGTCAGAGATCTTACCTGCCAATACAAGTTTAAGTTTTTAGGCAAAATTAAATCTGCTAATCACACTAATCATGATATTAACCAGAAAAGAACAAATATACATTGATACAAGTGCTGCAGTTATCCGTGGATGTCAGAAAATGAGTCTACAAGAAACCAAACTAACTTAAATATGCATGCATAGAGGGACATCAAAGCATCCCAAAAATCACCATGCTCCTATAGTTAAATGTGCAGGTACTACCACATACAGTTGTTTGCACAAAGGTGTCATTCACAGATACACAACCACACCAGGGTGCAAATACTAACATATAGAACCACCAATGTCTCTATGTTCTACACTTGAGCAATGGACTTTTTCCATGCACAAATTGATAATAGTGCTTGCTTACCTTAGATATGTGCACACCAAGATTTCTGTGCACCCCAGAACATTCTATGCATAGAAGAATCCCAATGTTCAGGGATGCCCAATCAGGCTCTGCAGCACCACAATCAGCGCAAATATTATTGCCAACCACTTTCCTAAGCAAGTCAATTGGCTTGTCAGGTTTCATGCTGGTTCGGTGATGCTGTGTGGCTCTGCCAGGGTGCTCAAAATGCCCACTTCCTGAGTTCCTTTCCATCATGCAGTCTTCACTTATGGAATGGTCAAGTTCTGTAGAGCTACTGAAAGAACTACTTTCACTGGCAGTTCGATTATGACCACTGCCCTTTGGGCTCAGAAGAAGACGCTGAAAGAAAGTATGTGTCACATAAATTAAAAATCCAGATATGTAAGTAATCCAACCTAAGTCATTTATCACTAACCCGTTCAGGCGATTGAGAACTCAACAAAGAAGCAATGACACCAGTTATTTTTTCAATCCAATCCATCTGGTCCATCGCGCTCTCTGCCTGCCCAAATAGAATTGCATGTCACCACACAGAGGAAGCCACTTGGTATATATTAAAAATTCATATAACATCATTTAGTCTAAAGAAAATACACACAACAGATGTCTGAATAAGATTTGTACCTGCAAAGTGTAGTTTTTTGTTGGAGAAATTATTCTGAAGCAGAACCGCAGATCTGATTGGTCTGCGTCAGCTTTTATGGTTGATGTTAGCAAGTTCACAGTGTGTCGTGCTACAGATTTCTCGTCATGTACTCCACCATGATAATGAGAAGAGAACCATCTGCTGAGCAACCCAGAACCATGCTCTGAGGGAGTGCTACTTCTTTGGTTAGTATAACCACTCTTCAAATTGAAAAAAACAAAAACATTATGAATTGGAACACAACATAATCAAGTCAATAAAATCAGATCAAATTGAGTATACATAGTTTAATTCAGGGGAATAGGGACCTACAGATGGTTTACTATTCTGCTTGCGATAATAGTATAACATTCCTCGACTATCAAGAACAAAGAACCTCCTTTTCCAGTCACCTCTCAAGTTTGAAGATCGCTTTGAGAGATAACCTTGTCTAATGGTCTGTACCTGAAAAAAATACTCATGTTTCAATATAACATGATTTCTGAAATGTACGCCTGAGTGCATGATGAAAATTTAACTTCCAGACCAACCAGAATGTGCTACCTTGCCCTTTGAAGCTGATTGCATCACTGCCTCAATCATTTTATGTGAACTTCTACCAATTGCTTGTATCCCATCACCATTTGGGGAATCATTTATGCCATTTGGTGACCAACGACTTTCCCGATCAATTTGCCTTTTAAACTCTTGCATCCTCTCTACAAGAGCAGCTTGCTCATAGTTAGACCTTTCTCTTGATTGCTGTGCATAAGCAAGAACCTGCAAAAGGAAAAATCCATAAAGTATTACAACAAACAGCATTTGTTAATTAAAATGAGGGGGCAGAAACACACATGCACAAAATCAATCAGGCTTTAGAAATGGGATGGATGTTGCTGAAACATCCAATACTTAGCACTTTAGCAGGTTATTTTGAAGGAAAACAAGAAAGCATTTGTGTCTGACATAAATTACAAGAATAACTGATGACCCATCAGTGACATAAGATATTGGTGTATCCATTAACCATAAACGTGCATCAGCCTCAATTAAGTTAATAACTAGCATGAAACATTCAGATATAGGTATATATATAGCACAAGAAACATTATGAAAAGAATGGCCATGGCTAAAGAATTATACTTGATTGATATATGGTTCCATCTGATGGAGCAGTTCATATCCCTGAAAAAAAAAAGAGCAATGGTAGAAGCTTGAACCACATTCATATGTTATTAAGGGTTTCAAAAGGCAAATCATGATTATAGACTACTTGTTTGAAATAGCGAAGATGTGCATCCATTGTTCCACTGACAGCCTCCAAAAATTCAAATCTTTTCTTTGCCTCAATATTTGAAAGTGCAGTCACCTGAAAATTAACATAGATAAGACAAAGCCATGGTACATACTAAATACGAATATACAGATATCAAAACGATTATATAGAGACACGGTGTATGTACCAGGTTGAAACGAGCTTGCTCAAATGAAGATCTGGCACTGTGGAGCTCCTGGTTATGTCACATGCAAATCAGTGAGGACACTAGTCTACTTTATAAATACAAATATTAGCCTACTAGGTCAAATAATGAAAGGAACCTACATCCTCAACTGCAGTTGCTACATCTGTTCGTGTGCCTTTCTTCAACGCTAAATATCTTTCACGAGCCTGAAAGAGTAGACAAACAACTAGAAGTCAGTGATAGATTCTTCCTAAAAGGTAAGCATTAACTTTACTTTTTTACATTTTGTAAAAGATGCAGCATTAAGTGGTGAGAGCATGGCCGCATAGAGCAGACAGACAAACAAATCTACCAATATCAGTGTTAAACTGCAGTAATTATGCATATCCTCGAATAGATTGCATGTCAAAGAGAATCACTTCATTATCCTTTTCGCACAGTTCCTTTATTATCAATTAGCAGTCACCAGATTTAATAAGATAAAATTACACCTAGAACATAAAATTGGTTAATAGGATATTCAGGTTTTATCATATTGAGAATAAGGGGTATAGAACCTTTCATTGTCTAGGATCTACTGTTGCAATAAACCAGCATATCGGAAGTATAATTGAAATGGCATAGAAACAATATTATGATTACCTGGTCATACAGAAGGCTAGCCTTGTCAAAACGCTTCCGGGCATCCTAAGCAAACAACATCAAAGATGAACATTGCATGCAAATCCAAAGTATTTATCTTATGTTAATAGAAGATTATGGCAGTACCTTCACATCATGCAAATCAATGTCCACAAATTGCAGCAACTTGTCATTCAGCATATGCTCAACCTAGCAGAACAGTATATCAGAAGCAATACCACCTAACTGGAAGTATAGTTACAACTTCTAATAATCTGGGATTGTTTACACTCTCAGTGATGAAAGCTTATAATCATTAACTATGATAAAACCACATGAATGATTCCAACCAACCATATTATCAACTACTTAATGGAGAATCTCACATCTAAGAAGATGAGCCATACAACTGGGTGAGAAAAAGAATGTTTAGATTTTCCAATGAGAGAACGCATGTGCAATACTGTAAATATGAATGTTTACCTGTGACCGCAATACTTCCTTGTAAGTTCCAATTTCTCTCAAGGCAATAGTAAATTTGGTCATGACAGGTCCTGGAAAAGAGTAGGATGACTAATTTTAAAGCCAGAAAAGCTGGAAATGAAATCTACTGTAACATATCTTCTGCGAGTAGTTCTCATTCACACGTGCCAATTGTCCATTGAAAAAAACAAAAGTACTTCTCAATCCCATATGTATGTGAATGAGAACTGCATTACTAACCGCCAAAAGCAACACTGATTGGATCATTATGACCCCCTCCAAATGCTTCCAGTGAACTTGCAAACGCGATATCCCCATCATATGCTTCCCCTAGCCCTTCACTGTAATAAAAAGCGCAAACATATATGTTTTCAACGCTAGATACCAAAGCATAAGGACAAAACGAGGAGGGACAGGTTTAGAGAAAGAGAACTGCCCAAGAGTTTTTGAGCTTAAAGTCCAACCCATATTCTACAACGGTATTTCCGGCAACAAAGGACAGCAGAAACTTTTGTTTTTTGTAACTAAAAATGGAGGCGATATTACCACTTACGTGTATTTCCGGCAACCTTTATGAAACCTCAAACATCTCTCTCTCAGCAATTCAGCACCTTCTTCCAGTGATTGTATCTATATATTGCAAGGATAACAATTTAAACAGTGCTCATGAACCAAACTGTATTATAAGGTATGATTCAAATCAAATACACCACATTTTTCCAAAGTGCATAAAGTTTCTAGCGTATTTTCTCATAACCCTTGAATAGATTAGTCACCCATTTTTCTCAACAAATAACTATAGTTTTTTTAGGGTAACAAATAACTATAGTTCACAACCAACAAAAGAATCAAACAACCCAAACCAACCAGAGGGGTGCAGGATTATGTCCTGATGAAATTGAACAATTTCCTGTCATTCCTGAATTTCAAACAGGGCCAATACCATTATCATATTATTCAACCGATCTACCCATAAATAAACAATCTTTGATATCCCATTTGCATCAGAATATGCACTAACTGCTGAACACACACATAAAAAAAAAAGGAAAATGGCATCTAACAGAATGCAAAATCTACTGTAGTTGTTGGAACTCAAGCCGAAAGAATCCTTAAAGGAGAAACTTTCCCCATACGTTCATACCAAAAATACTGAACTAATGACACTACATTCTTCTATCTAAGTACGAAACCATCAAAACAACAAAAAAATTAAGAAAACCTAAACTACGACAGCTCTATTGCAGTTTCAAATCCACATACACCCCAGGAGAGATCACACTTACTCCTACCATTCCCATGACCATCACCGCAGCCTCCAAAACAATACATAGATCCAACCCACCACCCTCAAAACACAATCCGCAATCGCCACCAGCGGCAAGCATTACATTTACACCAAAACCCGCAACATTTTTTTACCCACGCCACTCCCACTCGCCTGACTACCAACCAATCTCCCAACCACGACGCATGAAACGCCCAAACCCTCACGAAATCGAGATCTCCAACTCACCTGCTTCCTGAACATCGGCGAGTCATCTAGCCTGGTGAAAAACATCTCTCCCGCCGCCCTACCACCGTCGCCGCCGCCGCTTCAACCCCACCAACACCACACTTCCTCCTCCCTAACACCACAATCTCATCAACCCTAACTCCTCCTCGGCAACCCCCACCGCAACCTGCACCTCCCCGGCCGTCAGAGCCGCTCCTCCACCACCGCAGCCGCCGCCACCTCCTCTACCGCCGCCTCGAGCGCGACGCGGTGCAGGACCGGAGCCACACGCCGCCGCGGAAACCCTAGATGGACGCCGGAATTGGGCGAAATGGCGGCAAATCGAATCGAATGGCTCGGCGAGAGGAGAGGAGAGGAGAGGAGAGGGGGAGGAGAGAGAGGTAAAGCGGAAGAGAGAAATAACGGTGCGCTTTTTTATTGCTTTTTTTTTCTTTGCGAGACGAGTTTTAATTACTATTATGGGGATAATTAAGAGGGGGAGTGGGGGATTAAGGGCTAATCGTGTGGTGTGCCACGTGGTGCGCGTGGTGTACTGTTGGTGGGGGAGTGGGGCCCATTGTCAGTGACCGGGTGTTGGTGAGGAGGGTGTGGGGAATATAGAGGTGGGGGTTTGGACTCGGAGGTGGCTGGTCACCTGCTGGTGAGTGTATTGGTGGCTTGCCCTAACCACATTTCTTCTGGCTTTTGGTTTGTTCTTTGATGAGGAATCAAATGTGTGAAAAAAAAAAGTTTGATGTTTGACTCATCTTATGAATTACTACCTACTAGTATATGTTTTTTTTGCGGGGAAATATCTACTAGTATATGTTGGTTGAAATGGATGCATAGCTCACCACATGCTTGAGAGGCATTCTTTTGGCCACGAAAAAAATCAGAAGAGTCGTCCAGATGCACAAGGCTGAGTAAAAAAGAGAAATTTCAAAAATCAAAATTCTGTTATGGATTATTGTACCAGTAAAAAAAAAATCCAAACTTGACGTGTCAAAGTTATTAGCACAACATGACCCAGTACACGAAAAGTATGAAACATGTACTAACACAGCCTCACGCGTGCTGCTTGTTGTACAGCATCCTCTTTCTCCATGTGTGATAACAGTACACGCTAAAAAACCTTTGCTCAATTCCATCTTTATTGCGCTTTACTCCTGATCAGTAATACATGCAGTAGTTAAATTGGTGTGGCGAAACCATGGTAAACTGGTAACTGATCCTATTACAGTGGTCAAACATAGGCATTCACTAATCCAAATTGGTTGGAGAGTTGCTGCTACAAATAGCTAGTAATTAGTGTGGTCCAAATGACGTTACCAGTTTATCTGAGAACCAGTGGACTGAAGGTTGACCATGTTGACATCAGCTTGATGTTTGTATACGATCTTTCTATGGGCAATTACATGGGAAGACTACATGAAGATCTCACACGATATCAATACTGCAAATATATATGCATTGTACACACGTCATTACGTTTGCCACCCCATTAACCCTTGCCGATACTACCTACCATGCATCGAATGGAATTATATTAGGAGTAATTTGCTTGCATGGATACTGGGATTTTGTCGCGGCTGGCCTGCCCGGGGTCAAGAACTGTGTGTTACTAGTAGTTGGAATGTGGCGCTCTTGATGTTGCACGTACACACTGTTAACTTTAAAAAGAAGAAGAAATCACAGCGTACTCCTCTGTTTTAAAACAAGTGTTTCGAGTTTAGTCATAAGTCAATTGATTAAGTTTATAAAGAGAATCGAATATTAATGTCTACCCTATCAAATAGCTAAACTACAACCATATGTATCTTAATGGATCTAAATATGCTCGTTTGATATCATAAATATTGTATTTTATAAACTTGGCAAAATTTATAAAAGTTTAACGGGGAACAAAATCAGAAATGCACTTATTTTGGACACAAAAAGTATGCATCTTGTCATCTTTCTTTCAAATTATTAGCCGATGCTAAAATTTAAATTCAATACTTAATATTAGTTGTTTCAAATTGTATATTTACGTTTTATGTTGTTTCAACAATAAGGCAAACAATCGGAGCGTATACTGTTTCCTTTAATTTTGCGTAACACACACAAATATTCTAGTTGGGTAATATCTCACAAAATATTTTCTAGGTAGGAATCATATAAGCTAAAATAAAGATCTATTTAAAGAAAATCTTAGAAAGTTGTTATTTTTGATTGAGTTCGAAGCACCATCACACGTTGTTTTCATTATAATTTTCCTTTTATGATGTGTATATATGCCCCCTTTTTTACCGACTCACCATCCATCTGTCATCTGTGCATGCTTATTAGGTCGAGCATATATTTTTCCCAAAAGTAAATCCTAAAAAAACTAAGAAGAAAAAAAAAAACAGAGATAGAAACACAAGCTTAGAAGAAAGGTGACGGAGCTAGCTCGAGAGGGTAACCTCACCTGCCGGTGTCATGACCAGCAGCATCTATCGATCGTGAGCAAGCGCGACAGTAATCATGGCACGAACACTGCAGCTTTTAATTTAAATTCTTTTGGTTCCAGGTACTAAAGAAACGCCAAGAGCTAGCAGGCTAGCAGTTAGATTTTTCGTCTATTTTAATCGACATGTTTTCTATAAATACTCCTACATGGGAGAGAATTAATAAACTCACCGAAAAATATTATTATGAAAGAAAATAATTAGCAGGAAGGGAAGACTGTCTGATATGGTCATGGGTGGGCCGCAAATGTTGTCTCTCCGGTTTTTGGCTTTATCGGATGCCTCTCCTGCCGGGTCCACACAGCCCCTCAAAAATGCTACGCACCTGATGTTTTGCACTTTAGTTATTTGGTTGTTTGCGTTTGTGCCTATCTTAAAAATGTTTTTTTGTTTTAGTATTGTTAGTACCTTAATGTTTCGACAATATGGACATTGACCAAAAGCTTTGCATTAGATATGTACAATTTGTTGCCTACAAGGTACAGAGTGTTCTAATCCTATATAACCCAAATTGTTCACACTTGTTTCTCAAGAAAAGAAGGTCGAGTTTATTCACTAAGCTAGATATAGTAGCATTTACAACATTAATAAATCAAACAACCCTTTTTATATAGAAAATATGCACACCTGATTGATCAGTATTTCTATCTAAGATAACTAGTTTCCATATGAACCTTTTTCTTTAAGAAGCACAATATAGACACAAGCGTCCGCAAACACACGCAAAATATTTCGTTCCAATAAAAAGAATTTTACTAACACAAGATATAGAGGAGGCAATTTTCAAGCAACCAATTCAAAAATAACATGATCGTTTGTGGGAATGGATCTTACCCTATCATGCAGCAAATTTGTTTCATAAAATTACGCTAAAGAAAAAGAATTTTTAAAAAATATAATCTCTACAAAGGATGTTGTAAAAAGTTGTATATGTGTCCTTTCCCAATGACTGTGCTGGCATGATCATTGTGCTCCTTTGCTAAACTCTTGTTTATTGGGCATGTTTGGGGAGCTTCTTCCAGAAGCTGCAGCTGGCAGAAGCTGCCCCAAACGGTTTACAGCTTCTGAGAAGCTGAGAAGCTGTAGTTACATATTCTGGAAAATGAACTAAGAAGCCAGAAGCTGGAGAAGCTGGGTTTCAAAGCTTTTCCAGATTCTCAGAAGCTGGCTACCAGACAGCTGCTTCTCAGAATGTTAAGCTCCCCAAACAGGGCCATTGTCTGTTTTGGCCTAACTTTTAGTTTCTTGTAAAAGCTCAGTAGTAAATCATCCATCATTTACATCTACATTCGTGTAAAGCTTAAAACGGTGTTTCGTTTCCAACATGGTTATTTACTTCTGTAAAAAACATGGTTATTTGCATATGATTAAGCCATTTTATCCATTTTTGCTTGTAATGAAAAGTTGACTTTTGAATTTGCTAGTTGCGGCATATGACTAACTTTCTTTAACAGACTTCTTATTATTCACACACAAAAAGTCAAGGCAAATAGGGAAACACCCATGCACAATCATGATCACAAATTCCATCCCTCCCAAACAGAAGTACACTCGAAAAAAATCCAATGTGCAATTTAGTAAAGCTCGTATGTATACTAAAGAGAGGAACCAACCATGCATGTGTGTACTTTTATAAAGGTAGTAGCAGCCTTTTGTGGTCCATATATAATCTATTTAGATTGAAGTTTTTTAAAGTTCTGATCATTAAGTACTATACAACACTGTCAACTAGGCTCAATAAGTCTTAAACACACCCTACGCAAGTGCACTAATCTTGGGTAGGAAATGTGTGTGGACACAATGACAGAGTGCAATGGAGGCTAGATGGGAGTATGGGACATCATTATGCTCAAGGCCGTCACAACTCACAAGTCAGGCTTCCATCCTCGTTTTGAGTAGGGTTGGCGCCCACTTCTGAGTGTCCGTTGTTCTTCACGGTCATCTTACCTCTCTCTGATCAGCTTTTCTTTCTTTTCTCAAAACAGATTATTGGGCGTTTCGGTAATAATTGAGCTGAGAGATTTCTTGTGTGACTAAAGTTTTAATCTTGGAAAGCTATTCTTTTGGACTTATGAGAAGGTGTCGGCATGTATAATGACTTTCTTGATCATCTACCAGCTTTTATGTGAGACAAGCTCTCTGTCTCTTTACCTTTGTCTCATCTAGCTTTTCTGTTTTAGCTCCAGTTTCAAGGAGACGGAGACACTGATTTTTCATGTAAATTTCTTTGAACATCATAACAGAAGATATTTTTCATCAACTACAAGGTTGCTCTAAAAATGATCCATCTACTGCGAAACCGGACATTGTATACCCCTCATCTATCAAAACCGGACAAAATACCCCTAAGGACAATACAACCCAGTTTTAATGGTGATTTTCGTTAGTTTAATATATTCAATTTTCCTTTTTTTTACATCAAGTTATCTTTTTATCTCTTGTTAATTATGCATCACATAAGTGAAGAATCTATACTATTTAGATTTTAAAAGCATTAAAAATCACCATTAAAATCAATCAGGTTGTATTACCTTTTAGGATATTTTGTCTGATTTTAATAGTTGAGAGGCGTAAAATAACTGGTTTCGTAGTTGAGGTATTATTTTTAGACCAGCCTAGTAGCTGAGGGTTGGTTGTAACATAAACTTATCCTTTTTCATTCGTGATTTCCTTTCAACATATTTGACAAAATTGAGCTTTGATATGCACTTTAGTTTTCTTTTTCGGAATTAAACGTTGATGCGTTTTTGCTAACTGTTTTTTTAGGGGTTTTTTGCTAACTGTTAGTACTTAGTAGTACTACCTCTGGATAAGTAGTTCACAATATTTGAATGAACATGAAACTTCATAATGTGGGACATTTTTCTCTCTCGAAAAAACAGTACTCGCTCCTTAAAATAGCAAACCACTTAGAAATGAATAAAACAAAACGTAACCAGATTCATCGTACTAGGAAGCAACCTATTATTCATCAATTCTAAATACATAGACACCCTTTTAATCCAAACCAGACACCCATATCAATATCAGTCCGAAACAGAATAAATCAAATTATTGACACCTCCTCAATTTCATTCTAACTCCGTCTCAAATTCTAGATCTGTTTTTATAAGCATACTAATTAGTTGAACTTGGTCTCTCATGTAGTACATAGAGTAACACACAGCACACAGCTGAGACACAGCCCGTAAAGATGCCACCTTTCTGGGGATGGCAATGATGCTCGCACGGCGCCGCCCCCGGCGCGGCACGCACGCGTCGTCCGGTCGCCGCCGGTGACCGGAGCGGCGGCGAGATCGAGCGCGTGCAATGGCTTTCCCGGCGACGAATTTTCCGGACTTCAGTTCGCCAGCAGGAGCAGTCGATCGTCGGTGACAGAGTAGTACAGTTCAGATTGCACAGCAACTAGCATGAGTGTACGTGCGTACTTCCGCAAGCAGCACCTAGAGATTGACATCGACAACGAGCAGATGGGCGTGGGTCCTATCATGACGACGGCTAATCAAAGTAGGTGAGCATTCAAGAGTCTGGTTATATGCATGGTCTCGCCATTTCAATTCTTAAAGACTCCATCCATTTTAAAATATAATTCAAAGAGTAAATTTCATAAAAACAGGTATTTTGGACAATCTATCACAAAACTACAGATTTAAGGATTTGTTTCAGAAAACTACAGATTTAGCATCGTTGTATATCACAAAACTACAAATTTTAAAATTTGTTTCACAAAACTACAGATTTAATGTCTCAATTATCACAATACTACAGATTTTAGAAATATATTGTCACAAAACTACAGGTTTTAATGCTTAAACTTATAGTTTTGTGATAATGTATTGCTAAAACATGTAGTTTTGTGATAATTGAGACACTAAACTTGTAGTTTTGTGATAATTGAGACACTAAATCTGTATTTTTATGGAAAAAAATCTTAAATCTATAGTTTTGGGATACACAGGACACTAAATATATAGTATTATGATAAAATGTCCAAAATAATTGTCTCTGCTAGTACTAGTACTAATAACTTTCTCAACTTTCTTTAATTTCCTCCTGTTGCTTTCTTCTGTCCGGTCATCAACTCCACCTGGAGAAGCTTAAGGCTAACGTTATGCTGGACCTGGACTTGGACCAGGGCGGCTTTGTTTAGTTGGTTGATGAGGTGTTTAAGATGTTTGGTGATCCTCTCTAGAATCTATAGATAGCAGGAGTGTGAGTGTGAGTGTGTGACTATGCATATGTGTGTCACGCTCATGCTTGAACAGAAAGTAATGGTTTGTTTAGCTGACGCAACAACCTAGGAGAGATCTTTTTGGGGAGCAGTACGTGAGATGGCTATTTATGGTAATCTGAACATGTAGAGCAGGAAATGTAACGGATTAGAGTACCGAGATTTGGAAATGGCAAATTGGCGAGAAGAGAAAATTGTATTTTGCACGGGCTGATATGCATCAGCCTTTTCGTAAAAAAAATGCATCAGCTTTGGGTTACGCTAGGTTAAGCACATACTTATAATTTTAGTTCGCGCTAAGGAGTATTGAAATGTGTTTCTTACTCCACTTAAAAAACTCTAGTGACGATGGCAGTGAAGCTGCCACTCTATTGTACCTTTTACAAATTAAACCCTTTATATTATGATATTACAGAATAGTCCAATATTTAGCTAAATTAAGGGTGTGTTTGGTTGGTCTGTGCCTTTTGAAAAAGCTGTTGTGAGCTATGGGCTGTGAAAAAGCAGTTGTGAAAAAGTAGCTGTTGGAAAAGAAGAAGATCATTTGGTTAGATAGATGTGGCTTTTGCAAAGGACCTCACGTGTCATTAACAGCCTCCTCCCTCTCTCTCACCGACGAGTGGACCTCACTCGTCAGCTCCCTCTCTCTCACTGAGCACGACTCCGTGCCGGCGCCGGCCGTCGCCGTCGCCTTCCTCAAAGCCAGCCTAGGTGTGGCAGCGGTGCCGTTGTAGTGGGGCTGGCATGGAGGGGCCAGCAAGGAGGTTGCGGGGCAGGCAGAGAAGGACGCGAGGCCGGTGAGGAGGTCTCCGCCGCCGCGCGCTCCTCTTCTCCCTCCGCCACGCGCTCCTCTTCTCCCTGCGCCGTCGTGCGCTCTTCTTCTCCCTCCGCCACGCGCTCCTCTTCTCCCCTGCCACCGGGGGAGAGCAGCGGCGGCGACGACGACGCAATGCAGCACGCCGCTCCCTCGCCGGATCTGGGGGTCGCCGGGCTGCTGCCTCCAGATTCGGCGACCCTAGCCCTTCGCCGTGCCGCCGAAGTTCCGTCGCCGAGGGGGCGGCGCCAGGGAGGGGGAGAAGAGGCGCGGCGGCGCCGGCGGGTTGGGGGAGCAGAGGAGCAGCGACGCCGGCGGGGGAGAAGGGGAGCGGCGGCGCCGGGTAGGGGAGAAGAGGAGTGGCGGCGTGGACGGGAGAAAAAATAGAACAAGCGAAACGTTTTCTTAACGCCAGTGGTGAGTAATTTTCTCCCCTAAAAGCCAGTGAAAACAGGGGTAGGTGCTACTTTTGGATTTGTACTACACCAAAAACAACTTTTGGATAAAAGCACCTGTCTGACTTTTGCCCTTTGGTTGGCTTTTGGCTTTTGCAAAAGGAAAAGCAGGTTGGAAACCCAACCAAACACATCCTAAGTGGGTAACAGGTGATAGTAATATACTTAGGACAAAAATACTTTTTCTTTATAACATATATTTTGTTTTACCCATAGCAAATCATGGGTACTTTGCTAGTCACTTAAAACCATAATATCATCAAACTTGTAAGATTTGTTGAAAGTTTATAAAAATAGATTTTATTTACGAAACATGATCTAAATTGAAGAATAGCAGTAAAAATTCCAATCACAATCAATATTTCTATTTGATTTAAAGTGACACTAATTTTCATATATTTAATTTGGTACAAAGTAGAATTAAGTTTATTATCAACCCATGGAGTGAGCGCATAGCTCAACGCGTGGATGGTTTTCATTGGGGAACCTGTATTTGACCTGAGTAATTCAATAATAAGCGATGTACGTGTCGACAGCAAAACACTCACAGAGACTTCGCTGATTTTAAAATATGCCGGTTCACTCTTCTGACATACTCATATGCCGGTGCACATTTATAGGTGATTATGCGCTTTTTTTGGATGCCCGCGTTTGTGTTACGATACGTTTACCCAGTGCAAGTGAAATTTACTCTCTGGTTTTCTTCGTGCTGCTTGGTTCTTGCGGGAAATTACATCAATTGTCTAACCTGACCAGTTCACGAATGCAAGAGGCCGGCTGGTAGAGAGAGCAGAACAGAAAGATGGAAGAGTGATGCAGAACTACAGAAGCCGTGGCGTACGTGACTGCTTCTCAAGTTCCGTTGTCAGGTAGAAAAAGAGAGAGACACTTTTAATGTTGGCTCTGTGTGATTGTCGTCGAGATGCCGCGTGTTACTGGGCTTGTGTTTTTCCAGTGATGCCCTTTAACGGCCCAATAAAATGGGCCGCACGTACGCCATCACCCGTTTGGGCCCAAGTGAACGGGCGGCACATAATGGACGAGAATCCGGCCCAAGCTGAACCAAAATGGACAAGATCTCTGGGTGGACTTCCCACCTTGTTTTATTTGCGAGGTCCTTCTGTTTTATTATCGAAAACAGTAAGCCAAATCTTCTTTTTGGAGACAGTTGATACACAACCTTGAGTGATGATTAAAGCGCAACTTTGATGACACCCAATGTAATACTATATTATATGGAGGCAAACATTGGTCATCGCTGTCTCGCTGATAAATCAATAAACAGAGCATGGTTTATCCTGTTACAACGAAATTGTTGTACCGCATACAACTGACACAAACTTACATTTTAGACAACTGAAACTTTTATTTATCTCAGATATTTAAATCAAAGGTGACAACCATATCAAGACCACTCCCAACCTCTGCATAGCTAAGATGTACACATCCAAAACACACCCATACAAATAAAAAGGCAGAAGCCTGCCAAGAAAAATCCTCAAATCTAAATCACATGACCACACAATTCCAAAAGAAAAAAATAAATTTACATAATCGCATCTAATGGATGATTATGACTAGTTCTACATCTGCGGTAACAGCAATCAGCACAAAGAAAACCCTCAGTTACTGGATGCCCCCTGCAGCAAGCTACTGCATTTCAGTAGCCCCATTACTTAACATGCTGATACTTAAAGGTTCAAGGACATGGCACTGGCTGCAAGGCTCTAACACAGTTAGTTCAACCGTAGAGGGAACTTTCCCCTCTATGTATGTTCTGATAGCGAAGACGGCTTTAGGGGCTTCCGCGAGAGCATCCTTCGACATGTGAAAGCATCTACTGCCAATTTCGTCAGGAGAACACCTATAAGGTATAGAAGTGGTGTCCAATGTAAGATATGCAACTGACGTGTTCTTGAGAATATAGTATGTTAGCTCGACCAAGCTCTTTGCGGAGCGAAATCCAGTGATCTTCACATCCCGGAGGTTGTCATGGCGTTGCTCTGGCAACTGCCTTAAATCAGAGGGGTTTACAAAGATTGAGTCACCCTCTGGATGTTCTGCAGATACCTAAAGATGACAAGTCCAAGATAGTTGGATTAATGGTTCCATTAAAGTAACTAGACATGTTTGCAGGATATATGAAAAGTGGCTTACATCCAGGGTGAAAGTGTCCAAGGAAGGACAGGCATCGAGAAGTGAAACCAGAGATAAATAATCATATGTTGGAGAAAGAGTTTCTCTAGAAAGAGTTATGCACAAGTCTTTGAGATGAAGGAACATGTTAGGTACCATCGGCGTATTGAACATCTGCAAAAGAGATGATTCAGATAGATTTGATATTTTGTTCAAATGTGTGAAACATGAATACAAAAAAGTGTAGAATCACCAACAAACCATACCTCATCCAAGTAGTCTATGATAAGAGTTTCAAGGTTTGGAAAAATGGATGGAAGCTCTGCAAAAGCATGACAGAGAGCACTGGAACAGTCCATGCTTAGGTTCTTCACTAGAGATGACTCTCCAAAGGAGAGTTGTATAGGGCAATAACCTTGACCAAAAATGTCCAAACTGTCAACATTTGGAGCTTTGTTCTCTATTACTTGCAGCCTGAGGCATTCAGACACCTCTATGTAGCTGAGCCGCTGTACCTCGGAAGGGATTTTTATATGTTCTATCTGATTACAATACTCGAGTTCCAACCGCTCCAAAGCAAACGATGTGGAAAGAAGGGAACCCAATCCATCCCCTGTAATTTTCACATGCTTCAGGTAGATCTTCGTCAAGCTTTGAAAGCAACCAAAGTCAGCTGGAGGGCAGAAGTAACAGCAGCAAAGATGAAGATGCTGGATTGAGCTTCCACTCTCATCAGACAAAAGTGAGCAGGGGAAGTTGTAATATGATTTTCCCCTGGGTGAAAACATATCGATAGTGAGTTCTTCGATCCTTGGTGTAACAGCAATTTGAAGCCAACTCTCAAGGTAACTGCAAGCTTTGGTTCTGAATAATTGGTTGAACTGAATTGTAAGAGCCTTCACACCAATGCCCAAGTGTTTTTTCATAACACAATCAATTCTTTTGATGAAATCTGTTGTATCATCAACAAAACCTAGTGTTTCAATACTAAAGGTGAGTTTGGGATGGCTTCTCCAAGAATGTAGAAAGGCAGAAGACAAGCAGGCAGCACGGGCAGCATCTCGCATTGGCATAAGGGAATGTATATGCTGCCATATTTCCTGCATGCACAAGCTCATTACATTGGAAATGTGAAGGCTAAATAGCACTGGAATATAACAATGGTAGTTAAATTGAGCATTGTGTATACAGGAGTTATGAGTGGCTTATATTGCACAATTACTGCTATGAATGGCTGTGCAACATGACTTAGGCAACAGGCTAGATAAAAGATTGTGGCCCTTAATAATACACAGATAAATTGTATCAACCACTTGTATAAGAATTAGGAAGGATAATTTTTTACATAAGAAATCAATGTTATAATAGAAAAATGTGAAGCAAGTGAACATGTGTGGCAGAGGCTCCAAAACCTTTTTTTATTGCATGAGCTTATTCAGTCTCACAGTGTAAGTATCCTAGTCCTAGTTATCCTAAAGATACCAAAACCAATCTTTCCATTTTTTCAGTCTGAATTTGCATGCTTACCACGATTTCAATTTAATTCATACCCTCATTTCAAACAAGTTATTTGGTGACAATATTATGAATTTATGATAGATTTAATTTCCAGCATTTGAGTACATAAAAAGAAATTATGCAGGCAGAATGGACCACATAAGAGGCATTTTGGTTTAGCTTATGGTATAGCAGATAAACATGATGTCACCTGCAATTACCGCTGTAGAACAAGACTAATAGGTACCCTGACATCTATTACGAGTGGAAGAATGCACAAGGTAGCATATGCACTGCCCAAAAATCGGTTTCACATATTTTATTTTAGCTGGCATTGGTAAAGGTAAAACAGTTTCTATGCACCACTTTTGCACTGCAAGTCTTCCGTTATCAGAATTCTTTGCCGTACCTCCGGAAGGTCTAGTTGAGAGTATCTCATCCTTTTGCTACCATGAGGATTGTCATCTTGTTGATAAGATGACCCCTTTCGTTTCTCCGATGAAGCAGCAGATTCATCTGCAACACCTCAAGGTTTAGAAAAGCACAGACACCAACAGGAGAAACAAGAAGCCAGATACACACAAGAATGACTCCTAAAACTACAAAACTGCTAGAAAATAGGCAAGCATAACCAGGTAGGAAAGTGGGAACTGGGAAGAACTGTCGATTTTACTAAGAAAGAAATGTGAGCGTGCCAGAAGTTGAACACCGGACCTCACAAACAGAGATTTGCTATTCACCAGCACAAGATTATAGGTCGAAAACCCCAACCAAACAGTTGGACTAACGATGATTAAAAAATGAGTTAATATAAGAAACAGAGCAAACCGAGTCTCCAGCACAAGATTGGGTAAAACTCACAAAACAGAAGACCCAACTCTACATCACAAGATTCGAGTATATATACTCCCTGAACAAGCTAGATCAAACAATGACCAAGGCATGCATGAACACATATATTGCATCGTCAGTTAGTCACATGAATCGAGTAGAGAAACCAAGGCAGGGGCAGAAGGGGGCTTACCGGGGGCTAGGGCTTGTCGATGACAACGACTCTCCCGCTGCATTGTCAGAAGGCGCTTCAGCTGCAGATAACCCATGACCACGATTCAGTCTCTGTACGTTGCCGAGAAATCGAGGTTGGTATCGACACTTGTTTCTCCCCTTTTGATCTCAACCTGCATATATCTGTTATTTACTTATAAAAAAAAATCAAACTGTCTATGAAGGGGAGAACATGTGGAAAGAGACAACCCTTGTTTGATGCGGAGAAATATTAGGGTAGGGCTTTCAATTTAGGAATTTGGAGTTAAGTATTCCTGATATAGGAGTTGTATACGGAATTCACTTAAACGAGCAAGGAAACCGGCGGCAGCAAAATCCCCTTTCGCCTCCCTCACTGCTGGTGCCGCCCTCCAGCCTCCTTCCGTCAGCTGTCTGTCTCCTCGCGGCTCTCCTTCCAACCTTGCCGCCCGCGTGCTCGCCGATTACCTGGGTCCTGAGTTTTTTTCCCTTTTCTTTTTAAAGTAAATTTCAGGAACCGTGTTTTATATTCAAGGTTATATAAACCACACACGTTATAACTTGTGATACATAAACCCCAGATATGTTAATTCAACAATTCAAACAAGAAATCAACAATAAAAAAATTCTACAAAAACTTTTTTAATTTTTTTTAATAAATGTTATTCAAACATATATATAATGGGATATAGAATCATAATACATGTGGTTTTGTGTCACTCGTCATCATATCTGGGGTTTTATGCAACTCCATCATAGAAGGTTGGGTTTTCTAATATGTACCTTTTTATTATATTATAAGTCTTTTTGGAAAACTTATTTTATAAATAGTTCTTAAAAACTTATTTCACGAATGAAACTACTATTCAAGACGCCATTGCATAACTGCATGGTACACTTTTGTCAGGGCCTTTAATAGTGGGGAGGGTTTTCAGTATAGGTAATTAAATTTGTGTGCCTTTTGAATAATGTCATCCAATCCACATGTCTCCTTTAATAAACTATTGGGACTGTGAACTCTTTCATCCTATGTCATTTTCTTCTTTTTTTTCTCTATTTTGTTTTTTATTTTTCTTGTCTATTTTCTTTGCACCAGATCGGACTATTTTGCCCTTGGACCCACTTGTAAGGACAATGAGAGATAAAGAAAAGAATCCTTTGCCGGTGAATCAGATCGAGAAGAAAGCAATCGAGACAACGAAGGCACTTGGCGCTCCATCGTACCCCTCACCTCTTCTTCGCCCTCCACCGTGGTTCTAGGATGCCATGAAGTGTCGTTGCCGTCCTCCCGTTCACAGTGGCCAACACCTTGCCGAGTCGTTGTTGTCCCCGTTACCACTGCCAACCTCGGACGTGCCCAATTCCAGCCATGGGTTGTCATGAAGCCGACCTCTTCCCAGTTCCCTCCCAATCTTGATGAGTGGGCCTAGGGTAAAACAACCTGATCTAGTGTAAAGAAAATAGAAAAAGGAAAAAAAAAGAGAGAAGAAAATGGCATGTGATAAAGGAATTCACGGTCCTGGTGGTCTATTATAGAAGACGTGTGGATTGGATGGCCTTACTCAAGAGGTGTGTGAATTTGATGTCCTATAATAATAGTCGTCCGTAGGCAATTACCACTATAGAGTTGTAAGTGACAGAATCATTTATCCGAAGCAACGCCTTACTCAAGAGGTGTGCGAATTTGATGCCCTATAATAATAGTCGTCCGTAGCCAATTACCACTATAGAGTTGTAAGTGACAGAATCATTTATCCGAAGCAACGCGTACGTGTGCCATATAGCCAAGGCACTCTTACTTGTCACAGGCTGGACGAGACGTGGTAAAATAAGTAAGTTAATTAATCTTAATTTGATGTCTTTAGGCCCAATCGGGCATGGATTAAGCTCCTCTGAGTTTGGACAGTGTCCTGACTTGCTCACTAACGCATGGGTCTATAGATTATAAGACTCATATATTAGTGCCAATGTCTCCCTGACCTTAAGTCAGAAAATCTAAGCCACTCGGCCATCTAAAGTTCTGCACTATACTTTACTCTCTTAATTTGTATATTCACCAATAGCGACTGAAGGCTATATATATTGATATGCTGCTTCTATTAAAGGCAGACGAGTTATCCATTATCTTAAAAGCAAAACAAGATAAGCTATTCATTCATGATAGCATCAAGTTCACTATTATAACAACTTTATGCTTTTCTCAAGTACCTACCATCGCATACCAGGGTCGTATTAACTTTTTTTTTTGAAGGGAAAGGGGGTGCAAGGAACTAGGCAGGGGCGAGGGGGTTGGAGCCCCCACTACCCCATGGATCCTATGGAGCCCCCCTACAAATTTCAGCCATAGATGAAGAGGAAGATAAAGAAAATAAGAAGAAAGAAGAAGAGTAAGAGAGAAGAAAGGAAGAAAAAAGGGTAGATGAGCCCCCATATCTTGCAGCTCTAGATCCGCCACTGGAACTAGGCTTTATATCCGTCAGATTAGCATTCTCTTATTTTTTGTCCTAGTACCTGCAGTTCACTGCAGGGTGCAGTTGTCACTTACACGTGGACCCCACCAACCACGGTCCCACGCATTAGTGGCATCTACACCAATTACAAAGGATCCTCTTCCGGTTTGCCCCTCAGCTCCTATATCTCCGGACCCTTGAAGGTAGTGTAGCCAGCCAGGATTCACGTGTGGTAGCCGATAGATAACAGGTTGACAGAACATTCAGTGCAAAGCTGACTTAAACTTTCGCATCATTTCACGATCTTGCATCTCAAAAACAAGCATCTGGACAGGCCTCATCCTGGGCTCCTCATGCGTGACTTTGCAGGGGATGCAATCTGATGCACAGGGCAAACAGTACATGTCAATGCAATGCACCATGTCGGTTTTACTGGACAGGCAAAGAGAAACTGGTTAGGAACTGGTTTCCTGCTAACCTTGAGAGCCGATTCCATGGGATTGTCCCCTCGTAGCCATGGATCCACCAATCCCTCAATAATTTCCATGGAGTTTGGAGCGTTGAGAGCCTCCTCAAACTGTGAAGAACACATCAACAAACTGCTTTAAAGTTCACTTCATACAAGTATCAAAGCATGAATATTCTACAACTGCAGCATTTTGTGCAATTCAGCGTTTCATACTGGCATTTGCATTGTCGTAAGAATCCACGTGCGCTTCTGAAGGCACAGCCGCCCAGCTAACATGTTCTAACAAAACCAGGCAGCCCCTTGATTTTGCATTTTTTGCTGACCATGAGAATTTCATCATCGCTCAGATATATTTGAGCGACTGCCTATATACAATTTGATAAACTTTTTTAGTGCAAATATCTGTCAGATTTTATAGCCACAGGATCTACATCTACCAGCTCGAAATTTTCACCGGGAGGGAGAGGTTCCCTGCCTGAATATATTTCAAAGTCCATCAAAGATAGAGCAATAAGGTTCCAGAAGAGTTACTGAAATACAAAGCGAACCTCTGTTTTCAATCAGATCAGGGGTCTGTCTTGAGGCTTGAAGCCTTGAACCTTTCTATCCAAAGGGTAAGAGTTTTCTAAGTTCTACCAGGCCCAGCTCATATCGTTAGACAACACAAAAGTCCAAAAATAGATAAAACGATCCAGCAAATCGTATATCAGACCATTTAATGATCCCAAGCAATTTTTCGAAGCCAATTCACAGGCCCAACCGCCCAAGTATAGAGACAGACATTAAAAAGCCAAAACTTCATCCGAAGCCTGTTAACAAGCCCAGAAACATAACTTGAGTTTAAAATAACAAAAGCCCAGGCAATCAAATTGACAAATACAAACAAAAGCACAGCTTTGGAGAGACTGAAAGCTTCTAACCAAAGCTGTAATAACACGCATGTGATCAGACTGATCACATTCAGTAATATATCGATCAAACCACAAGGAAAAAAGGAGATGGAACAATAGAGAAGATTTTTTTTTTTTTTGAAAAGTTACAATAGAGAGGAATCCAAGATGAGAGTTTCTGAGCAGATCTCCTGAATCGAATGTAAAAAAATTTTTGCTAGTGATGTGCTTTGGTAGTTTTAATCATAATGTGTTCTCATCAGTCATAATCTACAGTACAGTAAGTTTAAATGTGCTGCTATCTGCCATTTACTCTTAAGTTCATAAAAATATTAGCTAGAAGCCTAGAAGTTGTACATAAGTGAGGAAGTTACATAACAAATAAACTGTAAATTCAATAGAAATATTATGTAACTGATCGCTTACACGAGAAAGCCTTTCAAACTTTACTTTTTTTCAGGGCATATACATAGTTTGAACAAATCAATGGAGGCAGAGACAGAATGAACAAAATCAAGAAGAGCTCTATACATCAGGTAAATCTGTTAAAAACATGTACAAAATATCACAGTTTTAAAGTCTTAAAAATTAGAGATGTATCTTTAATATTCAGAAAAATTTCACAACATGAAAAGCCAGTAAAGTGAAGGAAGCAACGAGGAAATTACCTTTTATTTCACTCAAACTAACATTAAGATTCCCCCCAAAAATACACATCAGGCTATGGTAGTTTACAAAATTCTATCATGTGAGGGCAGTAGGCTGGAGTTAATCCATAACTTATGTAATGCGGAAACTTGACCTGTATATGAACAATAGTTCAACTTCAAAATGGTTAAATTTGTCATCAGATGACCTACAGATATCTTCATAATCCATCATGTTGGATGTAGAGGCTGGGTTTTAATCCATTATCTAAAAAAAAACAGATATCTTATATGCTTTCTTCAAATATCTCATATCATCATTTGGCAAAAGAAAATTACTGCATCAACAAATATGACAAACACTAGCATCTTTTTTAAAAGCACTCAAGTATCATTAGGAACAATGTACATATGTATAAATTTACATAATAAAAACACTGTAATTCCAATAGAAATATCCTGTAACTCAACTTTTTACATAACATTACTACATCTAAAACTAACTCTAGTGGACAATGCATTTCGATTTACTTAGGACATACTGCTACTCAAAACTGACCTCTACAACTAGAACTAAACTAATGGTACATGTGTAAATTTGTTTCAAGTATTCAATCTATCAGTTATGATATTTAGATCTAACAACTCGAATTTATTTGCATAAAACCAATAGAAACAAAGCCCAAAACGTGTCCACAACTGGATCTCAAGCCCGTAATCCAGCCTAACTCTCATGTCAAACCCGTTAAGCCCATCAAACAGGCTACAAATTTCATATTATCAATCATTTCCCTGGACAAAAACATATCAACGAAAAGCACAAGTCTGCAGCCTATAAAATGAAAAACTTGAGATGCAAGAAGGTGCTTGAGAAAATTATTCAGGACTCATGTGAATGTCAGGACGATGCCACCACTTTGGAACAAATACAAACACAGGTCAACACTTAGATACAAGAGTTGAAGTTAAAAGAAAAAAAATATTATCAAGAAATACAACATGATGGGTTATGAAGAGAGGGGAAAAGCAGATTCTAGGAGGAAAATTCTGAAGAGAAAAAAAGGGATCAAATCAATAGAAAGAGGGGGAAGAAGAAACAAACAACAAATCCACATGTATGCAACTAAGAAATATTAAAATATTAACCTGTATAGTGTGATTATTCCTCTCTACAAACTCCAATACTTCAATCTCCAATCTCAATTTAGTTCACCATCTTCCTTTTCACTTCAGTTCACATACAACTTTTCTCACCCAAAACATTGTCCCAAATCCAGAAAAGGGAAGAAAATCTACTGATATAATCTTTCAAGCATATTCATTCAATTTTGTAAAAGAGAATACACATTCAGATGGATGAATTAAATGTCTGTTGACATAAGAAATATTACATCTATTTGTTCTGAAATGCTGGTTTCTAGCAGCTATCACAATTATTCAGTACAAAAACAATATGTCAAGCCTGAATATGCAGTACAAATTCAATAATAGCATCTGGGACTAAATCTCTTAGCGTTTAGATTCATCAAATTATACTCAGAAACTAACAAACTTTTTAGGGACTAATTTAAAACACTTCTCATAACAGTAGAAGTCCAGATTGTGAACATTCAAGTGAATTCATTCTAAATTAACAATATTAAAAGAATTACACAATGCCTGTTTATTAGGACAGGGATCATATGCAATTGAAGTTGACTACTACAAACTTCAAGCAGCAATCAGCATTACTCTTTAGAAGTAAAATCACTGCCAATTGCCCAGAGCCACATTCACCCAACTCTTATAATTTACAAAACTAATGTAAAAGATTTACATAATAAATATACTGTACTATACAATCTGTTGTAACAACTTCAACATGAAAGTACATCCATATTTTTTTAAAAAATACAAATATGCATCGAGGAACAGGAACATATATGGATATATTAATTTATCTACACCAATTTATCATATACTATAGCCACTTTGCATGCTAACATGTTGAACAATTCACAATCACGAGTACTAAGCATTAACACGTTGAAAAATCAGATCAACACACACCAACATAAGTCTGTCTATCATCCTACTTGCTTGAAGGTTGAAGCATCAATTAAACGACATGACAGTAGTTAGTAATCAATAGATACCATTCCGATAATGACAAAATGATGGCAATGAGATTCAATATGAATAGAACAAGCACTGAGAATTATACACAACAACGATTGCATTGTACAGTAGCTAACCCGCTAGGGAAGGGGTTTACCTTGCCCGTGCACTTGTCCAGATGTTGTTGAAGCAGATGGCGATGGTAGGGAGCGCATTCCAAACACGAAGACGTCGGGTGCCCACTTTGTTCCGGCCCTTGGCGCTGCTGCTATCCTCCTCCTCAGGCCCAGGTCCTCTCTCAGGTGTCTGACGCTGCAAATCGGGATAGGGATGAACTGGGCACATCCTCATCGCAAATCAGTAAGGGGGAGAGACGAATCGAGAAGAGAAACGCTGCAATCCGAGACCGACGAGCAGCACGGAGCCAGCGAGGCCAGGAAAGCGCAGCCGCACATCAAGCTGTGCCCAACCGCCAATGGGGAACAGAAATGGGAAGGGACAAAAGTGAATTTCATTGAAGCAATCAGCATTCATATGAACAGCTTCAGTAAAGTTCCACCAATCACCACATTCACAGATTTGAGATCCACAATTTCCACAGATATCGAGTCACGAATCCGATCAAACTCATGCAAAAAACCGAGACTACGGAGAGAAACCGACACCTGCAGCAGACTAACCCAGACAAACACTCATCAAAAGGACTCCTACTCAGTACTACTCAGTACTCACACATGAACCTCGCCTCAATTCGCTGCGAACTTGGGGGCTGAAGTCGAATCGGGGGACGCGGATCAACGCTTGGGGTCCGGAGCCACCCCGAAGTCAGCCACGGTCTCCGCCAGGTGCCGAATCAGCGCGGGGATGTTGTCGAGACGGGCGGAGACGATGGGGCGGTTGAGGTCGGCCGTAGGGAGGCGGAGATGCTCGACGAAGAGGCGGAGGTCGTTGTAGATCGAGCTTGGTCGCGGGGGCGTACGTGGATCGACCCTCCCGCCGCCTGCGCCATGCGGCGGACGGCGTTCGCGCGGAACACGAGGTTCTCCACGGCGGTGGAGTCCTCGAGGTCGAGGAGGAGCACGAGCTTGCCGATGGCGTCCGTCGAGATGGCGGCTCAGGATGGCGACGGCGAGAGAGGCGATGGCTTGCGGTTGCGGGATCTGGGCCCCTTCTCGAAGGTAGAGGGACCCTACCACTTACATGTGGGCCCTACCATCCCTGGACCCACATGTAAGTGGAAGAGACATCGGCCATGTAGAGAGAGAGAGCGGCGCTGCTTTTCCCGTGGGCTAAGGCCGCGAGAGATGTGAGGCTTTCGTGGGCTACCGGTGGCCTTTTTATAGCATTAGCTTTCGTCACGGCTGAGTTAGCTGGAAATGAAATTAGCTCAGCCCACAAGCCTATCGGGCGTCTTCCACTGGAAGGAACCCAGGCCCAGCAAGCTTCCATCGGAAGGAACTTATCTAGGCCAAGCCTGTCCAACCATGCAGCCACGAAATTTTATGGGCCCAAAGCTGCTGCCTGCTGGACCGAGCAGCAAGGCCCACAGAATCTTCTGGACCAAATATGCAGGAATTTTGGACTCAGCGAACTTTTTTAATTTTTAAATCTTTTAAAAACCTAGCAATAGTGCCCATGCGTTGCACCGGGCTATAATTACGACACACATTACATGAAAAGAGTTATAATTGTTTCTATACATAGTCAAAATACTTATAATTATGTTTATTTATCGGCTAGAATATGCCTACGGGTATAAAACCTTACATTTTTAATTAGCATCAAAATATTATTAAGTACTTTGAGTGTTCAAATATTTTCTATATTTTTCTAGGAATTATTTAAGCCTTGGAAGTATTTTTAATCCATAAAATATTATTTTACCATTTATTCAAATAAAAAATGAATTAAAAAACCCCTCCAAGTCTTTGGGCTAAAAGTCGGCCCAAAATCCCGTTCTTTCTTCCTCTTTGGCCCATTCATCCCTCTCCCTCTGGCCCGCTCTTCGTCTTTCTCTCTCCCTCTTCCTCAGTTGGGCCGAGGCTTAGCTGGCTGGCTGCTCGTGCCCACCTCCCTCCTATGTCGGCCCGGCAGAGACGCACATCGTCTTCCTCCTCCCGTCGGCCGCCACCATTGCCATGAACCGGAGCTCTACCGACGCCGCTCGATCTCCTTCCTCAGGGCATCTGTCTTCAAACCGAAGGCAAAAATAGAACGGTATCGTCTTACTCTATAATTCCCCCATAAAATCCTCTCTTAATTTGATATCTAACTGAAAAGAGGAACAATATTCTCCTCTTCACTTAGGCCCCATTTGGTACAGCTCCTACTTCGAGATTGGAGTGGAGCTGAGGAGTTAGAGAAATACAGCTCCATTCTTATAGTGTAATTTTTAGGGAGCGGTATATTTTACAGGATCTTCAAAGCATTTGGTATCGCTTCAGCTGTAGTACACGAGAATCTATACCAAACAAGCCTTTGTCCTTTGTGAAAACAGTATTAATTGAAAATCTCGGTGATTGAAAAATAAAATAGAAAAAAAGCACCTTACCGTCTAACTCGAAAAAAAAGAAAAGAAAAATAAAGAAGTGGGGACAAACACACAGAGAGGATCAATTTGGATGGATCTATCTCTCTCCCCGTCTCTCTCGTAGCCATCGCCGCCTCCCTCATCTTCCTTACCCATGCCGCAAGAAGCAAGAACGTCGGCTCAACCCCCCTCCCCTCCATCACCACGTTTCTCCCGGCCGCACTCTTCTGTTCCACGGCGACGGCGGCGCCGCGAAACGACGGTGGCGGCGCAAATCCAGGCATCGGGTTGACGCGGCGGCGTGGCTCGAGGCTGGACAGACGACGGCCGGTTGCGGGCGGATCTAGGCTGGCGGACTTCGTTGGTGCGTGAGCTCGGCAGAAGGTCATCAATGATTCCATGGCGTGGTCGATCTACAAGTAATCCCAATGCCTTTTCTCAGTATTGGTCATGGCCCAAGTATGGATCGAGCCTGCCAGTGACGTGGATTGACGGCGGACGATTGGGTTGTGCTAGCTGGTTTTCTGTTGTGCAATTGCGTTGGCATACATGCGTGGCGGGAGTTGGTTTAGCGCAGGAGAGGAATCGGACTAATATCTCTAGATAGATATGAAAAGGATGCTGACGTCAGCGAAACGGAGAGTGACATCGGCATGACGTCAGCGGCGGACGAAAATCGTTTTATAATAGGTAAAGATAAAGATAAATCACCGTTTCAAAAAGCATAGGGGATCTACGAGGAAATTTATATTTAAGCCATCTTATTTTATCCATATTATATTTATGATTTTTAATAGTTTATTATACAAAGTCAGATGAAGTAAAAATATACATGAAACTCGTAAATATCGACGAGACATACTACTTTGTAGTTGATAATCTCTCGGTTTGAATCAGTTACGGATCCAAAAAATGATTACAATATCTCATATATAGTTTTATAGAATCTTACATCTACGTTTTAAACAACCTTGGATGGAGATAAACTTTATATATGTTATAGATCTGGATAATATTTAAAAACTTTGTAGTTGATCATCCTTTTAGTTAAAGCTATTTAGAGTGTCAAATATATAGTACTAGTAGTAATAAAAACCGATGGGAAGGGCCTGAATACAGATACAAATGTTTTCTTCTAGAGAGTGGTTTGCATTACTTACAAACTAAAATTAGTTATTTGACACTATAAAAAGATCTTATAAAAAGTGATCAAGTACAAAGTACAAAGTTACATATTGTGTATCTACGACTTTCATATAAAATTTATCTCCATTGGAATTGGTTTGAAACACAGATATCAGATTTTATAAAACTGTCTCGACATATATATATGATATATATAATAAATATTTGGACACCTAACTGATTTCAAACGAATAAAATATCAACTACACAAGTTTCAGCTCTGTTTGGCACAGCTTCTGCTCCCAACTCTAACTTATCTGGAGCAAGAGCTGTGCAAAACGGTCCAGATTCTTGTCTTTTTGTAGCGGAGTTTAGAGAGCTGCTCCTACAAAATGAACTACGGTGGTGGAGCTGGGTTTTTGCCACTCCACAACTCCACTCCAGAACAAAAGACCCATTACCCTTGTATTTTTTTAATGTAATTACAGCAAACCACTAAACTATCCCTTTCCACCTCCTCTCCTCCCGTTCTCTCTCCCCCATCTTCCCGAGCCCCATCCGGCAGGAGCGACACGCTGCAGGCGACAACAAACGGCCGGCCGGCGGACGCGGCGCCGCGACGGAGGGCGACGGGGCGCCGCGACGGTGCGCGGGGCCGCGGCGAAGGACGACGACGGGGCGCCGCGACGGAGGAGGACGACCGGCGGCCGGCGCGGTGGGGATTTCGGTGGCCGGCTGGGTATTTTGGGATTTTTTTTTTAAAAAAATTCAAGATCTGAAGCTGAATGTACATCCAAACACTTTTCATCCACTCTTCAACTCTAAGAGGAGCTAGCTTCATGTGTGCTTCGACTTCATCTAACTTTGCATGACCTATTAAAGATCATATAAATATAAGACATACCTAAATAATATTTCTAATAAACAGAAAGCACACTAGCGGCATCCTATTACACTAGCCTGGTACAACATAACTATTAACTACACAACTGAAAATAGAGTTTTTTAGATAATTTAAAAGAATATATTGAAGCCATCTGAATTTACATAATCACACAATCAATGATTACGGACGAGGCTGTTCTGCTTCTAGTGACAAGAAGCAAGTTATGTACTCTACATACAGTAGTAAAGCGCACAAAGAAACGCAGTTATTACTACATGATGCACACAACGTACAACAATCCCCTATATATCTTTACTGCATTTCGTTTTGCTGTTACTTGACAGTAAAAGGTTCAATGACATAGCAGCGGCTGCAAGGCTCTACCACATTTAGTTTAACCGTGGAGGGAACTTCCCCCTCTATGTAAGTTCTGATAGCCAAGAGTGCTTTAGAGGATTCCACGAGATCATCCTCTGACATTCGAAAGCATCTACGAATTTTGCCGGAAGAACACCTAAAAAGATTAGAAGTGTCCAATGTAAGACACTCAACTGACGTGTTCTTGATGATATGATACGTTAGATCGACCAAGCTCTTTGCGGAGCAGAATCCGAGGATCCTCACATTCTGGAGGTTGTCATGGCGATGCTCTGGCAAGTGCCATAGATCTGAGGGGTTTACAAAGATTGAGTCATCCTTCGGGTGTTTCGCACGTACCTGAAGATGACAAATCCTGATAGTTGAATTAATGGTTCCACCAAAGTAACTAGACATGTTTGCAGTATAAAAAGTGGCTTACATCCATGATAAAAGTGTCCAAAGAAGGGCAGGCATCGAAAAAGGAAACCAGAGACGAATAATCATATGATGGAAAAGAGGGAGTTAGTGCAAAAAGAGTAATCCGCAAGTGCTTGAGATGGAGGAACGTGTTAGACACCATTGATGTACTGCCAATCTGAAAAAGAAACAGATTAACTAAATATTATGTTTAAAGGTGTGAACATGAATATAAAGAAGTTTAGGATCACCGAGAAAGCATGCATCACCTACCAAGCGTATGGTAAGACTTTCAAGGTTTGGAAAAATAGAAGGGAGCTCAGTGCAAGCATGATAGCGAACAAATGAAAACCCCATCGTTAGATTCTTCACCAGAGATGACTCTCCAAAGGAGAGTTGTAAAGGGTGATGATAATCTTGACCAGAAATGTGCAAAGTGTGAAGATTTGGAGCTTTGTTCTCTATTACTCGCAGCCTCCAGCATGCATGAACGTCCACATAGGTGAGCTGCTGTAGCACAGAAGGTATCTTCATGTGTTCTATCTGATGGCAAGACCCGAGTTTCAACCGCTCCAAAGCGAACGAAGTGGAAAGAACACACACCAATTCATCCCCTGTAATTCTCACATTCTGCAGATTCAGCCTCGTCAAGCTTTGGAAGCAACCAAGTTCCGCTGTGGGGTGGAAGGAACAGCAATAAAGATCAAGAACCCGAATCGAGCTTCCACTCCCGTCAGATAAAAGTGTGCAAGGGAAGTCGTAACACACTTTTCCCTTGACTGAAGACATCACAAGACTGACTTCTTCGGTCTTCGGTGTAACAGCAATTTGAAGCCATCTTTCTAGGTAACTGCGGGCTTTGGCACTGAAAAAAGATCTGAACTCAATTGTAAGAGCCTTCAAACCAATGCCCGAGTGTTTATTCATAATGTGATCAATTCTTCTGATGAAATCAGTTGTACTTTCAACAATACCCATTGTTTCAATACTAAAAGACAGTTGGGACCGGTTTCTCCAAGAATATAGAAAGGCAGAAGACAAGCAGGCAGCACAGGCAGTGTCTCGCATTGGCATAAAGGAATGTATATGCTGCCAGATTTCCTGCATGCAAAAGATGAGAGAGTTGTTACACTGAAAAAGAACTGGAACATAACTGTGGCGGTTAAATTGACTATCGTGTAGACAGATCAGAAGAATTCTCACTGGGTTGTAATCATTTACCACTATGGATGGTATAGCAAGTTACAACATGACTAGAGCAGCATACTAGACAAATGATGATGGCCCTAATAAAAATAATATGCAGATCAATCCTATCCACCACTTGTATAAGAATTAGGAAGCATGATACTATGAAATCAATTTTCTTATAGAAACTTTGAACCAAGTGAACATGCGCAGAGGAAGCACTGGTACCTAGTTACACTAAGATACCAAAACAAAGCAGTTTCCTTATTCTTCCAGTCTTATATTTTGTGCTTGGGGAGGTGCCTCACTGCAGATAACCTGGAAAAGAGGGGATGGACGAATGATGGGGACTGCAAACTCTGCCTCTCTGCGGACGAAGATTGCAATCACATCTTCACAGCATGTGCTTTCATCAACAGAGTCTGGGATCTAATAAGAACTTGGACAAACATTACTTTCCCGACTCCAGGAGAACTGAACTTGCCGCTGATAGACTGGTGGTTGACAGCAAGAACGAGTTTTCGGATGGGCTACAGTGCTGCTTTTGACAGCATCGTAATGTCTACCTGGCTCGTGTGGAAGGAGAGGAACAACAGAGTTTTCAACAACAAGATGTCGACGGCGCAACAGATTTACAACAAGATCAAGGAGGAAGCCCTAGTGTGGAAGGAAGCAGGAACCCTTCGAAGCAAACCATAGTTTTTTATGTAATACAACCAATGTGACAAGCATATCTTAGCCTTGGTCGCTTGGTCGGGAGCTAAGTTGCTAGTTTGTCCGACCCTCAACAGTATAATGTCGTGATGTAATTGTAACACCCCCTCCCCAAAATCTTAATAAAAATTAGGTCGGCCTCCTTCGGCCGGCCTGGCCAAAAAAAGATATTTTGTGCTTCCATGATTCTAACTTAACTCATAAGTCTTACCCATTTTCCCCAGATTGTCACAATATTTGAGGATTTGGCAATATTGCCATTGACTTTAGCCCAAAGACAATATAAATGTGTACAAGGCATGGGAAAAGTCGTAAATACTCGCAGTATACTTAAACACAAACAAGTTATCATTTGCTGACAATATTATAAAAAAAATATTTTGCAGCACTTATGTACCCATAAAAGAAGATTTTGCAGACAATGGGCTAGGCTAGATACGAGGCATGACCCTTAGTTTACTCAAGGGTTTATAGGAAGGTAAGCATGATGTCACCTGCAATTACTGTCATCGAACAAGACATACTAGGTTATGACAAGCACAAAAAATAAAAAAAAATGTGAAATACGCAGTGCAAAAGGCCCATAGACGATTACACACTTGCAGGTCTTCCATCATCAGATTTGTATGTCATACCTCAGGAAGGTCCGGACCTGAATATTTCATCATTTTGCCACTATGAGGATTGTCATCTTGTTGATAAGATGAGCCCTTTCGCTTCTCCACTGAAGAAATAGACTCATCATCATCTGCAACACCTCAAGGACAATAAACACATACCCCTTTAGTAGATAAGCATCGCTATTTGATTGCTCATAATTGTAAATTGGCGAGCGCTGCAAAGCTATCTTAAACAGATGGAGACTAGGGTTTTTATTATTGAGATGAGAGAAATCAAACCGAGCCAAGCAATGCTGCACTATATCAATTAAAGTAATTAAAGTACATCATCTGAACAAAGCTATATAGGTGAATTCAGGGCATCTTGACATACCGGGGGCTAGGGCTTGCCGACGGCGGCGACGCTCCCGATGCAGAAGACTCCGGCGACGCTCACGCTGCAAGGCCATGACGCGCTTCAGCAGCATGTACCCCATGGCCACGATTGCTCGTCGAGGAATCGGAGCCAGGCCCTCCCCTGTTCCTCCTATCTTGTCCCTCCACCCTCTGCTTGTTTGCTAATTGAATCTGTCTAAGGGGAAAACGATAGAAAGATAAGAGATCCCATCGCCGCCGCTTGACGAGATCGTGAACTCTTTCCAAATCTTTTGGGCCCAAATCTTTTTGGTTTCCAGCAATTTTGGAATCGGGGATTAGGATTTCTGGATTCACTTTGGCTTCTCCCCTTAGCGAATGAAATGAATCAAGGATCACCATTAGCGACCGCCGCCCCCGCCGCCGCAAGCGCGAGCTCCAAGTCGGGCTCCACGCCGAGCTCCATGGAGGCCATTCCATCGGGAGCACCGCCCGTGCTGGGCTCCATTGACGCGGCGTAGAGTGGAGTGGAGGGGTACTAGTCCGGAATATTCTGGAAGGAGACGGGCCGGGCCCACCACGTCGGTCTGACCCTGATGCTGACAGGTGGGCCCATCATTTTAGTACAGTTGATTTTGTGGGAATCGGTCAATTTGCAAATGGCAATTGGGGATTTTGGAATTTTGTCTCTCTCCTCTCCTTCTCCCTCATGGCATTTGTGTTAAGCGGCGGCGGCGGACCCTCATCGCCTACTACTTCTTCGAGAGATCAAACCTCATCTTCGTCACCAACTCGGACTACGTCGTCATCAACACTGTCGCCGCCAACTACGCCGACCTCACCACCACCACGTGGTTGAATACCACCAACACATACGGAGCAACTCAGTGGCTAAGTAGGGCGGTTCTCGTCGCTAGCAGAGATGAAGGTGATCAGACGATATAACTCTAGGATGGAAGGGGTCTTCGAGAAGGGGGATTGTGTTCTTTCTAGTGAAAGATGTGTGTTGTTGCCTGGTTTGAGCATGTCCAACCGTGAGATGTGAGGGGTTTTAGATGGTGATTGAGCATGTGAAACCATGAAGTGAAGTGTGGTTTGGAAAACACTGGTTTATTGAGAGAATTTTGTGACATCGCATAGCATACACTATTTTGCTCTCTCTCTGCTGCCAGATGGTAAATAACAAACAACAATAAATATTGAATAAGTAAAGAAAGTTTTCAAACTATAACAGGTAAGTTGAGATGGCCGAGTTGGTCTAAGGCGCCAGATTAAGGTTCTGGTCCGAAAGGGCGTGGGTTCAAATCCCACTCTCAACAAAAATTTTTGAATTTTTTTATTTTTTTTTTCTGTTTTGCATCTTCATAAATATATATCCTCGAGCTAGGGCACGACAAGTGTCTACAGCAGTAGAATGACCAACCACCTTGAGATGATAAGATGATAGAGCTGTGAAATTTCTCAGTGGACAAGATCCAGGGAATTCATCAACCACCAAAGGTCCAAAAAAAACTTCCAAAGACCCAAACCCTGTTCAGAGAAGAGAAAGCCGAAAGACCTCTTGCTACCTGTTTAGTGTTTACCCAAAAGTTAAACGAATTCTTAAACTAATCAAAAGCCCAGGGAAAAGTGAAATTTATTACTTGTTAGCCCCCAAAAGCTACACGATGGTTAAAAACTAATCAAGCCCCCTCCAGTTAAAATCACCATTGATCTCTGGCACCCAACAAATATCTTCGCCCCGCCATCTTTTGATCTTTTCGCAGTCATGAACTAAACGCATGCTTCCTGCCAACATATATGATCAGACACACTGACACAAAATCTCCAAAAGCAAACACGCTGTATTAAGCTGTCAGTTGTCAGAGTTGATACGCTCACGCACGAGGAGCACGTGCTAATTCCACAATAATGCAACTGCAACTCTTGCAAGAGTGCAGAGAAATAAAAAGAAATTGAATAAGAATTTAAGCAAGTAAAACAATGGCCCGTGTGGGCTAGCTCTCTCTTTCCCATGCATACCGTGTATTAAAGACGATCGAAAGCTAGTAAGTGTGTTGACGAACAGCAAAAGCTCAGAGAGAGACAGAGAAGCTGGAGCTACAGCCTACACGCATTATATAATTAAACTGTTACTAATTCCAACTTGCAAAAGCAAACAGAAGAAAAAAAAAAGAAAGAAAGGCAAGAGCACTGCAACTTATGTGAACGCAGGATTGGCTCGTGCAAGCAGCGGCTTTGAAGCTTTCAATCTCCCCGGCATGAATCACAATTTCACAAAGGAAACAGCCAAGAACTTAAAGCTCTCCCTTTTGGTTAATTAGCTTTGCATTGATTTTTTTTATTGGTGAAAGCAGCCATTATCATTAGTAACTAATACACTAGCTAAGCTAGGAACACACTCACATAATAAACAGGGATACAGGGATCCCAAGGGTCCAATCTTTAACCTGGGAGAGGTGCCCTTTATTACCTGATTGGAATTGGAGGTACTTTGTCCATATATTTTCTCCCACTTTTTGCAAGCTTTTGATCACATAGGCCACCACCCTCTTTAGCTTGCTTCCACTCTCAACATTCTCATGGTGCTTGCTCCACATGCCAATTTAATTCTTTTTTCTCATAATGTTCCTTTCATGCTTTGAGCTGTACCAAAAAGCTTGATCTTGACATGCCCAAAGTTGCACATTTGCATGGTCACTTCTTGGCTATATATACATCCCTAGGGCTTCAGCTCAAAGCCCATGCCACTGAAACCTAGAGCTGTGAAAGCTAGTAGCTACTACTACTACTCATCTCTGAATTAGTTTCAGTGATCACTTACTACTCATGCAAAGCTTGAATCACTACAGATACATAGCTTCTGTGCTTGATAGAGCCATCTATTCCTCTTCTTCCTTTCCTTCCACATCAAAGATGAAGATCGGCAAGGCTCCCCAGCTTCTGAAGAAGGCGGCGACGATATTCAGAAGCAAGGCAAGTATTGTGAGGGAGAGGCTCCTCATCATCGCCTCCCTTCGCCGCAGGATGGCGATGATCGGCACCATATCACACAGGATCCATGCTCTGATGGTGGAGAAGGAGAAGGCCAGGGTGGACTACAACAACAAGAACAGCCATGATGGCAAGGCTCTCGTGCTGCGGAAGGCGAAAGCCGGGTGCGAAAAAACAGTATCAGTCCATGAGGAGATGATGATGATCACTGATCATCATCTCTCTGAACTGGAGCTGTTTGATCATGAATATCATAACTGGGCTCACTCACTCTTCAATGATGACACATGTTACAATGATGAATACAATTGTGGTGATGATTTCCATGGCGCTTTTGATGATGACGATGAACCGTCAGTCATCGATATAATCAGGAGCAACCGGGAGGATGAAGGATTGGAGTTCAACATAGACGATGAGATCGATCAGGCTGCGGATATGTTCATCAGGAGGTTTCGCAACCGGATGAGCCAGAGCAATTAGATTTTAGACTATGTGCATGGTTTTCATGTGCTACTACTGGCCTGATGTATGTGGGAGAGTACCACTGACAAGGTGACAATAGATGAAAAGGTGACATACCGTATAGTTAACTAGGATGAAAGGACAATGAACATACTGTGATATGAGCAGTTTTAGGTACCGAGAGGTACCATTTTTCCTAGTGTAAAACTACTCTTGTGATATATGCTAAGCATAAGCCAGCCATTAAGCAACACCTTATGATGTGACACAAGATTGTTTGCTCTAATGAAATATATTACAATTTTTGGATATATATGTTCAGACTTCATAGTTCATACTCCCTTGTTCCAATGAAATATTTTTTAGGCACGATATCTCTTGATGTTTGCAATTTCTTTCATTTCTGTAGCTAATTTCTTCTTCGCTGGTATGACTCTGAGCTTTATTTGGGCGATGAAGATCGTCGATCTAGTAATCAAAGGGGTCTGTTTTGTTTGTTTGATGCAATAAATCATGCGCCTGAATTATTCCAACGAAGTCTGAAAGTCTAAGCTGGCATGCTGATTTGAATTACTGATAAACAGGACTGGACTTCTGCAGGACTCAAGATACCGGATGCTAATTTCCATAACTTGAGGTGGTATTTTTGTACTCCTATGCACCATGGATTCGCATTTAAGTTCTTCACGCGCGTCCACCACATTAACATCAAAACATAAACCGTGCTGCGATAGAAAATAATAAAAAAAGATAAATTACCTAGTTACTAGCCACTAGGTGACCAGAAAAACTTTTTTTTTTGCTGGAATGGTCGAAGGAGGCCATTCAATATTGTTAAGATTAAGAGGAGAAGTAACAATGAATCATTACAACAACGAGATGTTGTCGAGGTTGGATATGCACCGAAGTGCATCACCACGACCCCGTACCACCAACACAAACACAACTTACCGAGATAAATCTAATATCATACTGATTGCCGTTATGCGTGACCGATCGCCGCAAGTCCAACAACAACCCCATAATAGAAACTCCTGAAATGACGCCTCCACAAGATTACGACGTCAAGAGCGCCGTCGTCGTTATCTTGGTTTTCACTACCTTGAAGATTCCTCACCGAGAAAGGAAGTAGATATCTCGATTGTGCCCTTAAGAGGGTAATGACGCTTGGAGGCATAGCCGTTGTCGGTCCAATAGAACACCGAGCTAGGCTTTTGCCCAGAACCATACAACCCTATATGTGGATCATTGTCTACCAACTCAGAAACCACCCTCCAAATGTTGGGAGCACAAGGTCACCACCATACTGGCCGGATCGACGCCCCTTCGATCGACTTTCTATCCTATCGAAATAGAACCGCCATCATACCATGCCGTTAGCGTCCACCACCCGTCGCCACTGCCATATGTTCCTAATGAAAATATGAAATCATGCATGCTTTTCTGGTTAATAGGTTAGTTTGACTACAAATGAGTCTGCTCGGTGATCTATGACAATCACTAAGACAGTGTAGTTCCAACTCCGGCCCAATTCAAGTCTTTTTTTTTGTTGAGTTTTGCAAGTTGGAATAATTGAAATGTCTCAGGGCACTACTTACAAAGAGTGAAAGCTAAGTAGCTTCAATTATGCACTTAAGTACAAAAGATTTATAAAGGTTGATAGAGACGAAGTAATGTAGCATTACAGTTACACCGACGATTAGTTCTTAATGAGGACCGAAAGCTAATTCAATGAAGAGATGATTAACTCAAGTGACCATTAGGCAACTATCATATATATCCCTCAAGTGCCCATCGAAATCACAATGAAATTAAACATTTATCAGCTTTTGAATTTTTCGGTGCGCGTATTGGAGACTTTTTTAATTTGTGGCTATTCATCTTACTGATCGGTCAACAGAACAAAAAATGCGAAATTTTGCTTGCGCTTCTCAGACTGACATACAAGTATACAACTTTGTTGAACTTGAAGTTCACTACGGTTTAATCTTTTACGTACACAAATGTGGAACTAAAATGTATTGAACATAGCTGATTTCAGTTTGAAATCAGAACACTATAGGAATAGGTACTACTACTATCCAGTGGATTTTTTTCATGAAAAATGTTAACCAAACCTTGAAATTTTCTTACACTAGTTCGGCCCATCACTAAGCCCATTATTGTGGCCCACAGAACCTAGAGCTTGGATTGCTCGTGCGGATTTTCTTCAGTTTCTGGCATCTCAGGAACAACGGTCTAATCACCATCGTCCGCAGGATTTGCTACTTTCTCGGCAGCTTCAGAACCCTCAGGCATTTTCTTGCTTCAAGTTAGCTTCAGAATTCTCAGGCATTTCTTACTTCTTTGCAGCTTCAGAACTCTAATGCATAGCTTGATCAGACGCTTTCTTATTAGCCTCTGAGATCAATAATTTTAGTTATATTTTAGTATCAGTCAAATATTTACGGGCCCACACCATGTCACTGTAGGCTCTCATGCAGGTTTGCTTCTGAAGTACTCCATCATATCTGGCGCCATCATCCCTCAACTTATCAAGCTCGTCTCCTGAGAAGTTCTGAAACAAACGAGAATTGATTGGATTATCACTCAAGGACAATTTTCCATCAAATGCATGTACAGGGAGAATTAACCTAAGAACAAATTTACAAAAATATTTCTATGAATTACCAGTTCGGGATCTTCATTTGCTATATCACAATCAGGAATGATTAAAATCTTCAAAGCTGTTGCAAGTTTCATCGGACTCCATCCCTCAAACTTAATGCCAGATACCTTCTCGAGGTATTCGCCACAACTATTCAAGAATTTAGAATACTTGGTCTCATACAACTCACAATCATACAAGACACATGCAAGCTCAATAATTTGTTCGTTTACCTGGAAACAAAGGAGCATGGCATCATCAGTAACACAAAAGATGCAAAACAAAAGAAACTTTGGTCAGTGGCAATTAAGGGCTCAAAATGCACAAACCATATTGGAAAGCATAACAGTATATGACAAGGAGCAATAAAAGCGGAAAGTGTTTTATATCAAGAGTTTTTTTTACAGTTCAACAAATAGTATCTCGAGGTACCAAATAAAATCTAGTCATCCATTCATCATATCGGTATCTTGAGGTACCAAAATAAACGGTTGAATTGTGTTTTGGTACCTCAAGGTACCGGTATCTTTTTTTTACGAGGAAGGTACCGATATCTTGAGATACCATTTGTTCGACCGTAAAAATTCTCTTATATCAAACGTAAAACTACAAAGTAGGAGTATATATTTTTGAGACGGATGCAGAATGTGAAGTAAAGTAGAAAGTGATCTCACCATATCCGGTGTGACATCAAAGCCATGACGACTCAGGACAGTTTTCATGCCATAACTCATTTGAAGGCGGTCCTCCTTGCTCAGTTCAGAATCTTCAGAAGGCACTAAAATCTTCATGAGATTTTTTATGCCCCACATGACTTCCAATACGGCATCGTTATATACGCCAGGTATTTTCTGCAAAAATAAAAGGCCCAAAAAAACTATTGCTTAAATTAAGTTGTTCACATATGAGCAAAGAAGGGGGTTTAATTATACGGACCAACTTTGCATATATGTAAGTTTTCTGTTAAATTTGCCACAAGAACATAATTAATGGCATAGATCAGAAGGAAAGAGAATGTACTGACTTCGCATGCCAAAAAATCCTTGATAAAGTTCGTCCAGATCTTCGGCAGGAATTAACACAACAAATTAATCCAGTAAAATTAGGACAATGAAAAGGCAAGATCATATCGAACGAGTAAAAAGGACGAATAGTAATACCTCAATGGAATTTGTTTGGTACAGTTCAACGCCATCGAATTTGAAAATTGCAAAGCCAGAGGGTGACTCGAACAACACCAAGATCAGACCATGATGCCCCAACTTGTCAACTGTGAACACATATAGAAAGAGAAAACAAGCAAAGTTACGCATTTGTTGGGGGGTTAATTACCAAGAGAAAAACCGACGTAGATACAACTTTTTTTTTTTTTGAAAGAAGGCAAAAGCTTTGCCTTGTATGTATCATGCAATAACCGTCCATTGAAATATCATGCGCGAAGTAAGTTGTAGATGAAAGGCGAGCACTAAAGTTTCTTACTAAACTCTTATTAACAAATTAAGCTCCTAACCGTTTAATTTGACTGGGATGACGGAAAACCTAATCCGTCGATCATGCCAGTCAAATTAAATCCCCCACCACACCCAACACCCAATCCCAAACTTTAAACTCGATTTGCCAGTGAATTTGAGCTAGTTTAAACTCTAGTAAAAATGAAATCAAAGAGCTTGAGAAGAAAGATGGAAAAGGCTCACTTATAATGACATTCTCCGACATCGGACGAGCAGCATCCGAAGAAGAAGAACGCCCTTGATTCAGCTGCTTTTTCGGAGGAGGAATAGGAAGAAGCGCATTAGAGCAGGTACAATAGCTAATTTAAGCTGGCTCCAAAAACTTTTTGTGTTTAGTTGGAGGAGAGAGAAGAGGAAAAGAAAAAAAATGAGCTCTGGATTTGGAGTTAGCTGTAGCACAAACTTCAAGAAATTTTGTGAGAGAAAGATGTGGGACATGTATTAATGATACGATATCTATATATAGCTAACTATTTTATGAATTGACTATTAGGTTGGCTCTAATTAATATTTTAATTTTTGAGTAAGCAATCATCTCTACTGTTAATCATCTCGCTCTTAGAAGAATAAGGCCTTTGACGCTTCTTCGCCTTGGATTTCCGCGCCATATATTGAGATAGCTGGCTAGAATCAGAGAATCCAAATCCATATGCGATCGAACTGGCCGAATCTGTGTGGGCCTGGCCCAGGTGTTCCTGTCCCGCCCATGCACATGGGGACTCGTGGAACAGCTGGCCATTGGCTGGGCTGGGCCCATGACTAGCCGAGCCAACAACTCATGTCAAGTAGTAGTAGTAGCTGAACAATTTGGGTTGTTTTAAGCACGTCAAGTCGTCAACTGATTTAGGCCATACGGAAACTAACCATCTCTATTCTTCTTTGAGATAATTTGATTAGATTTGTCATCGTCTGCGCATGATACTAGTAGATATAAACATAAATAGTTTCTTCCACAAAAAATCCAAGACGTACAGCAAAAAAGAAACTCAAAAATTGATTGATTACTTTAACACGACCGATTACGTGATTCATTAAAAGTTTACTAAAATATAAATACATATGTTTACTAAAATCTTGACATTTACTTATTTCCTGTTGTCCAAACTTCTATTTATTAAGTATTTTTCGTGTCCCAAATTTTGATTGTTATTTATTTCTTGCACCCAGCTGGTTTATTTCTCGAGTGCATGGCCAAATTTTAATTGCTATAATAAAATATAGTACCTTTGTGCTTTCAGTCCATCACGTGGACGATTGGGAACCCAGAGATAATGTCACACCACATATCATCCTTCATGACACAAAACCAAATCCTAATAAAAAAGATCCATAGCTTTTTAAATCCAGTTTAAACAACGGTTAAGATCAATAATCAATAGGCCAATTCACCTTTGGCCTGGCCCAGCCCGACCATGCGCATGGTCACGCCCAGGCCTAGGTACTGAACAACAAAAGCCCAAAAAAGTCCCAAGTATGTGTAAAGCCTAACTAGCCCAAGAAAGGTAAGTGTTCGGCCGGGCTTTATTTTTTTGGAATAAGTTCATCAGAGGTCCCCTAACTTAACATCGAGATTTTTTGAGGTACCAACCATAAAATCAGAAACCTCCTCCCCTAAACCCACTCAAACCGTTCACGGGAGGTCCCTCGGCAGTATTTTTGCCTAGTTTTGCTGATGTGGCATCCCAGTCAGCCAAAAAATATTAAAAAATTCATGGGACCCACATGTCAGATGCACACCTCTTTTTTCTTCTCTTTTTTCCTTTCTCTTCTGCATCCAGTCAACAGCGAATGCGGCAGTGGGCTGAGCGGCAGCGGGCGAGCACGGCGGCGGGCAAAGAGCCAACGGGCGGCGGTGGCGGAGCTGC
>CM002487.1:12764321-12858667 GCA_000325765.3 Leersia perrieri
TTGGACTAACTTTAGCTTTAGCATCTAGGACACCTTTTTTGTTTAGCTTTTAGACTAGCATCTAATACCTAGGACAGCATGTGTTTGCTGTGTGTTTGGCAGCAGTCAAGCTGCAGGTAGCTTAGGCTATATATATACTTGTATCCCAACACTAGTTGGTTATGACATTTGTGAGAAATAAACCTAGAAAATTGCCCGCACTTCTTATTTTGTCATCCTCTCAATGAGATTGAGAGTCCTATTCCTAACAATAGCTAATCTTTCTGATGCACTCTTTTGAACATTGCTAGCATGAGCTTACCAGGAATAAGCCTAGGCCAGGCAATGGACATCCTGTATGCGTCAACGCCCAACTCTTGCAAAAGTTTAACATCTTCCTGTTGTCAAATACATAAATTTTATATTGCTGTAAGTTCGAGATCATGCTCTTAATGTGAAAAATTATCTAATCAGAACTATGTCCCAAGAACCTGCCTTGTATTTATGATACTGATTTGCAGTTACATCACCAGTTGCTCCGCCAACAGAATAGCCTGTGGATTTAAAGTTCTCGTTGGATTTAAGAATTTGAAGATACATCACATAGTCATAGATATAGACTCATTTTTCACAAATAAATCCTTGGCCAAACTGACCTGAATGTGTGAACGTGTCCCAGATACTAGGCTTTCTTCCATCCTCTGCAAATGCACCTTCAACCTGAGCAATTTTGGAAATGTTCAGGTCAGTACCATATATCATAAAGCACTCTAAATGTTGAGTAGCTTAAGTTTTCAGTGATTCACCATTTTGAACGTTCCAACCTTATCAATCAAGGTACTATGATACCAATTGTCAACCTAAACTGCGGTGCGATTACTGATTTTCTCACAGAAAAATTAATTCAAAGCACACACCTGATTAATTTGGAAAAATGCATTTGCACCCAAGGTACTATGATACCAATTGTCAACCTAAGCTGCTGTGCGATTACTGATTTTCTCCCAGAAAAATTAATTCAAAGCACACACCTGACTAATTTGGAAAAATGCATTTGCACCAGCTCATCTAAAAAGGTTACGATAGTAACATCGCCTGACCTTACCACTACCATTACAAGTTCTAGTAACAGAGGTTGCAGGTCCTGCATTGTCTGAATCTGCCAAATGGCAGGCCTCCACTGCAACTTGCAATGAACAAGATACACTGATGCACTCTCTCTCAAGGGCAAGATGCCAAACGGTAGATGCAGAAAAGACCAGTCTGGTGAAACCGGACAGAAGAAAACATGGACAGAAAACGACGTGCAACGGTGCAAGTTTTTGTTCCAAGTGAAATAAGATGGAAACAAATAAGTCTTCGTCAGAAACAAAGCAAGAATCCCCACTACTAGAGGCTACCAATAGCCGAGAGGCGTACTCCATTGGCATTGTTCGATTTTCTACATGTGACATGATGAACAGTAGACGAAAATAGCACCGATTTTAGCAGAGCAAATAGCCTGTTGTGTGAAACAACCGGTGTGTCAAACAAGGTTAGCATTTCTTTTTTCGAGAAAAAAATAAGAACAGGTGGCAATCAGCAGTGCTAAACTAAGACAGATGCATGGACTAGAACATGGGAAAATTGACTACTTCCGTGGTGGCTTTTCTGATGGAGCCATGTTGGTGTAAAATACAATTTTTAATACCCATTTGCAGTGTCTAATACATTTTTCTTGTCGAACAGTACTTAGATAAAAAAATGGCTCTAGATATAATATAATCAGCCGACTCAGGCACACAAAACTCTTCTGAGCCTTCACCTTCACCTTCATCTTCACTTCGTGCAAAACGTCAACTAGAGATATTATTATGATAGATTAATTTACGACTAGCCATGAACCCATGACATAGTGAGTGACGCAAGCGAAACTTGGGCTTTCAGTATCACCAGTTCACAAACTTCTACTCTCTTCAGTACAAAACAAAGGTAACGTATAGTTGAACAGTAACAAACCATAAATAATGGAACAAATACTGAAATGTCTCGTCAAAGCAGGAATTTCCTGCATACCGACGTACATTCTCGATCCTGTAGTCAGTTCATGGGATGGTTACTTTACTGCATACTATCAGAGTACTACTGACGTAAAACAACAAGTAATCAAGACAGTGACATCAACCAGTACGAAGATTTAACGAAGAAAGACGGAAGCCTAGTTCTGTAAAGTTCAGTAGGAAAGCGAGAGGCTAACCAAAAGTTACTCTGGATTTCTCAGTTTTCATCGATGGACGACGTATGCTACATATATGATTTTTCTTTCCGGATTCCATTATTTAATTTGTTCTCTGAATGGATGAAACATATATTGTTTTTGTATGGCTCATGTTAGCTAGAGAAACGCATGGACAGGAAATTCCGATGTTGGCCGTATAGGACATATGCCGATAAACAGTCTGCAGTCTTGGGGCAGGCATTGACAATAACACCCCAGTGTCCGTCTCCCTGATACTATTACTAATCAACTTGACAATAACCCTACATCTTATTCCCTAATAAATGAACTGAACATTGAGAAACAGATGCCTGTATGACTGACAGACACCCCCAATTAATTGGTGCAGAAGATTTGATGTGATTTGTTTTCAGTTGCACTTTTCTGCATCATCTACAGTTAATTAGGTACGGTGCATCAGCATATATATGGTATCAGGAAGGTTTTGTTTCAGTGTAATCTAACAAGCAGTTTGCGGTCTTGGACAATCGTTGACAATATTACACTGTGGTCTCTGATAATCTACTGACCAATAAATAATGATCTACAGATAGTATTGTTTTAGCCAATCGATTAGTCAGAAATATTCAGTTCTGTTCGCGATTTCTATCTAATTCTTCTTCTTCTCCCTTTTTTTCCCATCTTCTACATGGCAGAAATGTGCAGTGCATGCATATCGGTTTTGACTGCGTTATTAAATTGGCGATAGAAACGAGAGAGAGAGTTAATTAGTGTACCTGATAAGCGGAAGTGCCGGCGCCGAAGACGAACCCCGCCGGGAAATCCGCCTTGGTGATCGCCGCCGCCGGTGACGCCGCGGCCGCGATCAGGAGGACCGCCGCCGCCGCCGCCGCCGCAGCCATGGCCGGAGCTCGATGGTCTAGGGCGCGTGGCCGGGCTTGTAGAATCTACAACTATACCTATCTATCGGAGTATCTAGCTATCTCTGCGCTAAGCTTTTCTCGCGGAGGCAGGATTTATAGATAACACGAGAGAGATGAGGCGATGGATCGAATTAAGTGGGCGTTTTGCCTTTGGTTTCCACCGCGAAAGGAGCAGAGAGCGAATTGCGGGCGGAGGAGGACGTCGTGGCTGACGTCGTGAGTCGCGGAAGTAGTATCTACTTCTAGTTGTATATGCTGACGCGCGCCGGCCTTAAAGCTGGATGCGTGGGTGCGGCACGTGGCGACACCGGCGGCGGTCGCAGCCAGACCGGAGGCCCCATCGGACGGTAGCGACGTGGGATGGCGGTACAAAATTGCCGAAATTTTGGTCTCCCCAATAGCAATAAAAATTTCGTGAATTCCAGAATGTTTTTAACAAATATATGAATTTTGTCAATTTTTGTTTAAAATTTTAATAATTTCGTTACGAAATATTCTAAAATTTTTGAGATTTCAGAAATCTCGTCGTCCCCCGGTAGAAAGCCGAACAACGAAAGAGAAAACCCTAGTGCTAGCTGGAGGGCTTCCAGAGGCAATCCGTGACCCTGATCCACTTGAGTGAACAACAAATAGTTGTGAAGTAAGCATAGCTTAATTGGTGGAGGAACATGTTTATCCGGTATAAAATTCTAGATTTAACATGGGTGCTCGTATTTATAGCTAATATCTTTTTAGTGATAAATAGACCAGTCTTCGGAGGTGTTTATATGGGTTAGGTGTGCATAGTATGCGTGTGTTTGTGGATGTCCGTGTCTGTACCATGTTTTTAAAAAAGCATATGGTTTTGCCAAGCTTTTGACTTTAAGGTGAATATTCCTTCTAGCAAATTGATGGATAGCACGTTTTTATGAAAATGGAGTATGTTTTTATTTATTTTAGGCAATGTGACCGTAATCATTGCGAGTGTATTTAGCTGGTTTGGCATTAACTTTAGAAATTTGACCGTCGATGTTGAGCCAGATTATTATAAGCTAGATTGTTATAATCTATAGTATTATAAGTTGTGAGTTGTTTTTTCCCCTAAATTATTAGAGCCAGATTATTGAGTTTGCAAGTCTAAAGTGAGAGTGGAGTGGCATGATGGGTAATTTTGAAAAAAGCTCACCTAAATGTGCTTATCAGATTATAACAATCTAGACTCTAGATTATAATAAGCTACTTCAATAAGCTATCTGTTTTTTCAGCTTACTCCTAAGTAATCTGGATTATAATAATCCTAAGCCAAAAGAAATATGGCCTAAAACTCAGATCTCAAGTTAAAACTAGAAATGACACGTACGCACAGCTTTAACTTAAGGAATACATCCTCAATCCCAAAATTTTAATTACTTTTAGAACAGTGGTAGGTTAAACATGTAAGAACAATTTTACTACATTTATCGTCAAACAAACCATCGTAATATGCAGCTATTCTTAATTAAAATATACTTTTTATAAATATTGGTGATCAAAGTGGCATATCAAAGACCTTGTTGAAATCCGAAAGTGATTATATTTTTGTTAGAATGAAGTAGTATAAAAAATATCATAAACATATTAGATAGTAATACCCCTGTCCAAAATGAAGATATTTGTGTTGGGATGTGACATCCCAGCAAAAATAGCTTTGTTTTGTGGTGGAGGTAGTATATATAAGTTTATTTTAATATAAAACTATGGTCAGTGTTTTAAAAGTTTGCCCAGGTTTTGCTCTAGATGTCATATATTCATAAGGAAAAAGTAGTAAGCTACGTATCAAACTCAAAGAACAAAGTAATATAAAAATAAAAAGCAAAGTAACTCGGATGAAATCATATTAATAAAACTATTGATTGCCACTTATAAAGTTTTCCTCCCTGACCCAAAAATCAAAATAGAAACATTACCTTGGAAGAAAAGGATGGCCCTCATTACTGAGAAAGTATATTATTGCTGGGTCAATAGGTTTTTTTATTTACCTGCGGATCATAACAAGGTAGACATAAACTAATTTTGGACTAAGGACCGGCGGAGTAGCAAATTTGTTGAAAAGTTACCATCAAGTAGGTATGAAGTACTAATAATTTCAAACAAAATAACTACACTCCGAATCTAGTCAAGTTATCGGAGAAAACAAGGTTAAACTTGCGCCTAACTAGCTAGTCGACGTGGGACTGAAGGTAAGGTGATGCCATGACCATTGAATCCCTGTCCTGATCATAGAATGCAGGCAGGCACTAGACGTACACCCTCTTACGTGCCCTACTGCCCTGTACACGTCCGTAAATGAACAAGGAACTTCTTTAAAAAAAGGTAATAAAATGACAGGAACAAGGAGATGCAGCAGCAGGTGGCACAAAGAGTGTGCAACTCAAATTGGTAACCGTTTCCTGAACTCTGGCTGTTTCTGTCCTCTTCTCCCCTGTACGTTCGTGAAACGTGATCCTGTCCAGTTTCCCTTTACATGCATCCAGACATTCTTTCTCTGCCCTTCTTCTAGAAGACGCTTTATTTTATTATGGCTGTTGCGCAGGAGGTGGAATCTTCCACTTCTGTTTACCTTTTTCTAAAAAGAAAAAACACTCCCTCTAGTGACAAACATTTGAACATGGGAAAAATTAAACATCAAATTCTCCCAACATCAAATAAATCTATCTAAGTGAAATGTGAACCTGAGGATGGAATGCCACGCAATCAAATGGTTTTGAACCATCGGATGTAGAAACTGACAAAAATAGGGAGAAGTAACTTAAGAACCAAATTTTCAACTAGAAGCCTCCCAAGCCATCCCAACTTCACAACTAGCTGGCCAATCTAGATGGTTGCATAGATGAAAAATAGCTAATAAATAATCAAAAGAAACACATTAATCTAATTATTTGCTTTCTAAATCATCTCATTTATGATAGCTTATGCGGGATTAATTTACATTAAGGTCACTTCTGATCGTTAATCCATAGAAAATAACAAACACACAATTGACAAAAAAATTATTCCTAATTAAAGTACTAACCACATATCTTGATGCATTAAATTGATTGTGCTAAAGCTCCTCAACGTTTCAATGGTGATAAGATTTGTATACAAATATACTTACTCTGTCTTAAAAAATAGCAATCTTACAAAAAAAAAATCAAAGTCTCAAAAAAAAAATCAAAGTGTATTCTATATACGGCAAAACTTGATGAAAGTGGTCAGTCATGCAGTCCTGCTCGCATAACAAACAGAAGTACAACGATATAGCCAAACAGTAATAAGAAGAGATTGGTGCTCATACACTAAATGGCCATTGTGGTGTAAATACTTTTATGCTTCACTTCATAGTATACGACGCATATATATTCATACATTACTTTTTTCATCGAATGGTTATATTCGCGCGAATGCGTGAGCCCTCTCACCACAGCATGAGTTCAAACCTTTTTTTAATGTGATTTCACAAATGTCATATAATTAAAAAGTAGCCCATAAACTGTATATTCATTCTAACACTTTGACAAAAAAATGCATGGTAGAAAGTTAAATTCTAAAATGATTTCATAAATACACATAACTATATGCTTAAATAAAATTAAGCGCTCAAAATTAAATTAACCAATCTATGTGCAGGACTATAAAGTGGACACACCAACCGGAAATAATGGAAGGATAAAGAGGCCGTATTATGGCTGTGATGGTGAGAAAAGAAATGACTCATGCAACACAAGATCGATGGTGCAAATAATAATGAATTATGTTAATTTAGTTTAACATGTGAAAATAAAGTTTGCAATAATTCACAGAAATATTTCTTTCATGATATTATTGTTTATTCAAATCAAAATAAATCAGATTGAATTATAGCTAGGCTTACTGCTAAATTTGATTCTCTGATGCAATAAAGTTAATCTAAATAACGTAAATGCAGAGGTCGGTTACCGTCACACCATTGCACGACTATATTAACAATAAATTATTCAGTCATCTAATATTATTCTAATATTTTTTGTCGTAGACAACACATAGCAGCAGCATGGTTAGAGTCGAGCGAATGCATGAGCGACTTTATGAAGATGATAATTCGACCGCTTGACAAGATGGATCGAGTTCTCGATAATCAAGCACACGGGCCAGCATCAGCACATGCAGATGCAGCGTCCTGCATTCCTTCCTGAAGTCATTCAGAACAAGGACATGCATGTATGGCTGCGGCCTGTATAGCTGCTATCAGTACCACACTATGCTAGGAGCAGAGGGCTACGGCGCGCGCCCGGGTGCATGCATGCATGCACACCGATCGACGTGCATAACATTACTCCGGCCACGACACGATCAGATTCTTGGCGCAACGTGTTAATTCCGGAGTTTTCGATCTCAACAACATGCAAATTAAGTAGGAGTACGTTGTAGCTTGCAACCGGCCGGACGTACAGGCGAGCTGATGATGGATCGTGATCGAGGAGAGGACACCAAATCAGTAATCATGTCGCGGCGCAGGACGGACTCGTACTCGCAGTCTTCGTCGTCGTCGTCGCAGTTCGCAACTCGCAGATCGATGATCTTATATGTTGTTGTTGCTCTACCTTATATTAGTTTTGTAGTCTTGAATGGCCCTGACTTAAGTGCATATTCGAATTAGCCCAGGTGCAACCCATTGAGTTGCTAACAATAGATCTCAGGATTTTCATTAGTTCCAAATGATTATATGGTCCTTTATATAGGGTCATCAAGGGCAGTAAGTGAGAAGTTTCCTAACAATTAATCATGTATAACATGTGATAAATATGTTATAACACAGCTGTCTTTCAATTGGAGGGCCCAAAAATGTTTGTTTTAGATAAAAGGCTTGGAAGCCCTCCTTTCAAGAAAACAATGACAAAGCCCAAAAAGTTATAGCCATTTTGGAGTTAACTTCTTTCCTTGACCAAAAGTCCAGGCCGAATTAGCCCATTCCTAAAAAACCGATCTCTAAGAGCATCTTCAATAGTACCCAATACATCAAAACATAGTTTTGAGAATTCAGTCTAAAAATTTGGTCTCCAATAATGCCTAAAACATAGTCCTAATTTTACCTCACGCCCAATACTGCTACAAAAATAAGCTAGAATTGGAGCTCTTTTGAGTGTTCCCAATCACTCCAACCATGAGAGAAATTGACTGTAAATTGGGAACACTGTTGGAGTAAGGGTTGATTTTTTTAGGAATATGCAATTTTATTGATTGATTAAGTAACAGGATTACAAATAGGTTGGAGGAAGGTTATTTTTGTGCCTAATATACTTTAGGATACACCCAATGCAAAAATTTTGGGAATCAAATTTTAAGACTCTATTGGAGATGCTCTAACCATAGGCGGAATAAGGATTGCGGATCCACGAGACCACAATCATCCCTTCATGGCTATTCCCTCCGTTCCATTAATTCCTTTTCTCGGGGCAGTCCCAATGAAAGGAACTGATATGATTTCCTTAGCACAAGAAATCATCTATAGAAACTATCTTCCATAGTAGAGATGTCTTCGATTCCATAGTAGAGATGTCTTCGAGTAATACTTATTTTCTTTTTTTAACAACTTTATCTTCTCCCACTAATGGTAAGGTGGCATAGCCCCCATAGAAACCGGTGGTTTCTTCCTAATGGCAATTTCATGGTTTCTTGGTGTATTGGATGAAGAGAAGACTTGGTTTCTTCATGAGAAAGCCATTTCTATGATTTTGACTCTCTTTCTTTATTAATGACGCGAAATGGGACGATTTTTCCGGCCGGAGCTCGCTCGCTGCCATCATGGAGGAAGCTGGAGTACCACCGTGCCGAGTTCTTGACGTATCTCGTCCTCCCCTTAGCGTTGAAGTCAACACCGCACAGGCCGAAGCGTGCGCTGTAGCCAAACAGGAACTCGAACCCGTCGAGCAGTGACCACACGAAGTATCCACGCGTGTCCGATCCATTCCTGCATCGGTGAAAAAAATTGTACTTATTGTCGGGACGGCTGAAGACTTGGCTTGGCTGTCTAATTTTATTAGGATTGGATGGAAAAAGTTAGAAAATTAGAAACCATCAGAAAAATGATGTCAAAATAAGGGAGAACATAAAAAATATAATTAAATGTATATGACACTTAACTTTGATCGGTCTTTCTCGTATAATTTTGAGTAATATAATGATAATATGTAAATAAATTATAATGTCGTAAAAGTTTTTACAAAGATAAGTCTTGACACTAGAGAGAATTATCTAACAAAATTATAGTGTCGTAAAAGTCCTTATAAGGAAAAAGTTATGATAACTGTGAACTAACAAAGTTAAAATGTCATCAATGTCATATACTACGAAGGGAATACTAAGGATATTCTGTCTAATGTCTGAACTGAAAATTGGAGTACTAAGCATACTAAGCATAGTCTGAACTAAAAAGTATAGTGATCTGGGAGAAAGAGCGCACCGTATGGACAGGTAGAGAGCTTCTAGGTAGCCCTGCAAGAACTCTGATCTGAAGTCGTCATCGTAGTCGATTTTTCCTGGGGTCTCCGGCGAATCAGCATCACCTGAGATAGTGACAGTTGACAGTTTAACACTAGCAAAAAAGAGTGGGTGGCTGAGGTGCCGTACTGTTGCACACTGCAGGGAGCCAACAAATCTCCAGATTCATAAAATAGTTCGAGAATTCAGACAAGGATCAGTACAGTGAGTGCTTGTGTACCTACCATTTTCGTGGATCATCACTGGGGGGTTGCCATACTTTAGTCTCAGGTGATCCAGCAGCTTGACAAGAGCCCAGGGATGAAACTGAAAATGCTCCTACACAAGGGTGCATTTCAAACAAGTGTCAAGATTGAATTTCTGATGCATTGACACATTTTCTCCTAACATTAACAGATGTGCTCCGTAACATTGCAGGCTAGCAGCTCGATTATCTATATACCTTGTCGAATCCTCCTCCTCCATATAAATCTGCATCAGATGAGAAGCAAGTCAGCCCGGTCAATCTTGTGCAGTTGCAATGCATTTGACCGTAGAAAATATGGCAATGCAAAGATTGATTGATTGATTGATTGCTTTGCTTTGGGAAAATCTGGTCGTGGTTCAGAGATCATTACTTTGAATACCCGCATCGACGTAGTAATCCCGTAGTTTCTGATCATTTGCATTGTTGGATTCCACACGGACAACGAAGTAATGGTTGATGCCTATGAAATCAAACGATCCTCGTATTTTCTGTGACTCGGACGCCGTTAAGGATGGTAAACGAGAGCCTACACGACTCCTCATCACCGGAGGGTAGTCTCCGTACACCAGAGGATGCATAAACCTTATGCATTTCCACACGAAAAATAATTGAGTATAAAATCAATCGACCGACAAAGAGCAAAACTAAGAAATACATAATTAAGAAATAAAGATCAATTTTACACTAAAATTTTGTTACCTCTCGGTGTCTACTCATGGACTGTAAATTTGCTAAAAATAAAAAGAGTAAATTGCACAAAACCCCATGTTTTGTGGTCCAAGTTTTACAAACCACATATATTTTAACATGTGTCACATAACCCTAGGTATTCTGGTACTAGTATTTCACAAAACCACTCAATTAACATATTATACCGAAATTTCATATGTGGATTAAAAAACTTATAGTATGATATGATATGGAAAATAGAAGTCTTATGTGCTTGCATGAATATGATGAATCAAATAAAATTTTACATACATATCATATTTTGATGAAGGCTTTTTTATTATGGGGTTTTGTGAAACACTAATACCAAATACATGGGGTTTTATGTCACGTGCCAAAACTACTGTGGTTTTGTGAAACTTTATAATAAAATCCGGGGTTTTGTGCAATTTACTCAAAAAAAATTATGGGTAAAACCTTTAGAAGCACTTGCAAGTTCACTACCGGTTTTTTACATTTTGCAACAATACCATTCAAATGACAAATCTGTTCCGGTGGCTTTTTTGCAATTTTCTAGCGGTAAGTTTGCCATAACGATTCAAAATGGTGGTTTACTTGCCATTGCCAAAAACTTCTAACAATGTGTTATCCCGTTTTCTTTAAAAAGACAATGCTAAGACATAAACTACGATGAAAAATCACCAAAATCAACTTTAAAATTGACTTTTAAAATTCAAAGTTTAGAATTGTCCGATAAGCTAAAAGCAAAAGGCTTACAGCCTATTACTAAGTACTAACCATCCAATATGGAATTCATTCATCCTCATCGCAGCAGCTGCGTCCTCTGGTGTATCAGTGAGGGGCTCGTGCCACCAACCCAGGAGAGTGAGCCCTATTTGGCCTCCCTGAATCTTCTGTTGCCATATCAAATCTAACATTAAGGTTCTTGATATTTGCAAGAAACACAAGGAGAAAGTGAACAGTAAATATTGGTTATGACTTATGACCTGGTACTTTTTTTTTTTTTGAGAGAGAGAGACTTATGACCTGGTACTTGTGTCTGTATAGGGACACTGCTGATGCATGTGCAAGAAGCAGGTGGTGAGCTACGATGTACGGCTCCGTCGATGAGTCGCCGCTGGTGCAGTTCGTGCCGAATGGGTACGAGCATCGCCGCGGCGGCTGCGAGCCGACGTCGTAGCCACCAATGGGCTCTATGTTCGGCTCATTGACTGTAACCCAATGCTTCACCCTATCACCGAAATTCTTGAAGCACACCTCGGCATAAGCTGTGTAATCCTCTCTGAAATTAATATATATGCATGATAGAATTAGAAGTTGTCATCGATCCCGTAAAGGGGATTAATTGACTGAATTCTTCACGGTTTGGATGACTTTGCGTCGCGAAAAAGCCGAAAATGTTCAGTTTGGCACATTGCAATTTCGGATGTTTGGGGGTACCTACATGAATCTGGGGCTGAGTATTCCACCGTACTCATCCTGAAGAGCCTGAGGGAAATCAAAGTGGTAGATGGTAACATGAGGTTGTATTCCTGCAAGATGACAAAAGATGTGTCTGAATTGCATTACATGCCAAAGTCATGTGTACTGTGATCTTGAAGTTGTTATTATTTACCGTGCAGTATCAATTCGTTTATCAGATTGTTGTAGTATTCCAAGCCCTTGGGGTTGATCTCTCCTCTTCCATCTAAACCAAATTAAGTCTACTGTCAGATATGTTCAGAAGATATTCAGTTCTTTTTGTATGCGTACCTGGAACAAGACGAGGCCAGGAAATGGAGAATCTGTATGCATCCAGACCCATGTCATACATAAGCTTTACATCCTCCTGACATCATTTTTTAAAGAAAAAAGGACAGTCAAATTGATTTCTTATAAAATCTGTGTGATTGTGCCTTATCTGAATTTACTCCTACAAAAATAGCAGCACTAACCTTGAAATGGTGATACTGATCTGCTGCGACATCTGCATTCGCTCCTTCAGCCGAGTAACCTATCATCATCATGCTATTCACTCGAGAGCCATATGCTAATCAACATACAAAGAAAATGTGTTCTTTTACTAGAGAATAAGGAGAAGATATCATCTTAGTATATCTGTTTGGACCTTGATGGGTGAATGTGTCCCAGATGCTCGGCTTCCTCCCATCTTCTGCAGCTGCTCCTTCCACCTACTCAAGATAAATTCAGATGATGGTTGAAGGTATTGCAGAAAATTCAGATAATCAGATCTCCATTACAGATCTTGTGATACCAATTCTGAAAGCTCCAGGGAAACGAAAAAAACACATCCATTTTACTAATTAGATGCAACAAAATCTGTCAAATTTCACATATATGCAGTTATGCCCTGCACAATTTTCCCCCCAGAAAGGAACTGCAAAGAAAAGCCTCAAACTGAAAGTCTGAAACTGTCGAGCTCCAGGAAGAACAGATTCCCCAGGAGAGCCTGCACCTGCGGCAAATGATCAATCGATCGATCGAATCATACCTGAAAAGCGGATGTCCCTGCGCCGAAGACGAACCCCTCGGGGAAGTCGCGCCGGGTGAGCGCGGAAGCTTCTCTTGCCACACCATCACTAAGCAGGAGGAAGAAGATGGTGAACAAGGAGGAGGAGGGCATGAGCACGTGGCTAAGGAAGAGCCATCTGGCCGCCATGGCTCTTTGCTCGCAGCTGAGCAGCTGGAGAGCATTCTGTCGCTCAAAATACAGAAAAATGTGACTTTTTAGTACTGCAAAACTGTCCACAAATATGAACAGATACTTTTAAAAGTCCAACATAAGTAGATTATCAACAAACATACTAATATTTTGCAACACAAAACAGATTTATTAAACAAAAATATTGAAAGCTTGATTTGATAGAACAAATTTTATGTCATAAATATTGCTACGTTTTTCTATAAACTTAGTCAATTTTTTTTAAAAAAATGTTTTTGTATTTTGAGATGGGAAATATCAAAAAAATATGTTAAAAAAAGGGGAAATAGTTTTTTCTAAAAAAAAAGGGACGGAGAAAAGAAGGCAGTAGCGGCCAGCCTAGGCTAGGCGCTAGGCCTGAGATGTTGGAGCTCACTGTTGGACACTTGGACGTTGACGGTAGAAGACAAGTTGGATTTTTGGTCCTCTCTGTCGGGTGGGCCCTCGGCCTTCTTTTGTTTTTTCATTTTTTGAAATGCCTCGGGCTAGTTTTTTGGCCCAGTCCAAGATGGGCCGGGCCTGTTATTGCGCTGGCAACGGGGAGAAATTTATCTAAATCCGTCCGTTTCCGATTGGACGGCCGCGATCTCTTTTGCGACGCCTGGGTCAGACGAGAAGCGTCGATGCGATGTCACCCGGCCAATGGGAGAGTCCCGAACACCGGATTGCGGGGCCCACTCTGTAGCACTTATGCACAAATTACCTTTCAAGTACAACTATTTATGATGTTAGTCCACTCTGTCGAACTATCCGAGGGTCTATTACAAATATTTTATCATATAGGGGTTTATACGAAAGTAGCGAATAATCTAGAAAGGCCAGAACCTATATATGCAGATGCCACCCTGAGGTCTCGAAAATTTGAATACCGAAGACCTTCTCCCTCTCCACCACTTCGCTGCTCGATCTCTGCTCGTAGCCATGGCGATGGCGAGGATGCGCTGCTCGAGGCAATCCAATCCCCATCGCATCCTCGTTGTAGTTGTCCTCGCCGCTGTACTGCTCCTTCCGGTGGTCGCGACGGCGGCGGCGGCGGTGGTGGCGGTGGCGGAAGGGGAAGGGGAGAACAGGTCGGCGGCGAGGCAGTGGGCGACGGGGAAGGACGAGGGGGAGCTGGTCGCCGGGGAGGAGTCCGGCGGTGGAGGAGGTGGGTCGGTGGTGGAGGACGAGTTCGCGGGTGGCTTCGGCTCCCTCGACAGCATGCTGCAGTGGGCGATCGGTACGGCCACCCCCAAATCCCAAATTCTGGAATTAAATCTTCCGATTCGCTTTGGGATTTCAAAATTTTGAAGTGAGAAAAGTGGAAGCTTTCGGTAACGCTGCCAAATTTGAGTCCAGTAATTTGATTGCTGCGAGTTATGTGTGTAAATTGTTTTGATTGCGGTTAGCTTTGCGGAATTAGAAGTAGAACGGTAGTTACTTTTCTACTATTATGCACATTGGCAATTCGCGTGTAGTTTTAGTCTGAAGTTGTTCGCGCTAGTCTGTATTTTGTTGAGTTCTATTTGTCATGGCAGGGAATTCTGATCCGGAGAAGCTGAAAGAACAGGCAGATGGTGTGCAGAAGTTATCCGAGGATGACCTGCTCAAGCGGCGGACAGAGATTAAGGTGAGAAATGCTGTTTCAGGATCAAAATTCTGGTTATTTTTGTCATTGTTCTGACTATTTCAGTATCAATGCATTATCTTATGATGCTTTCTGCTTTAGACACATAACGTGGTTGCATTGTTCGTAACTTTGTATGTTCTTGCTGTGGGATTATAACCATATTTGTTCCGATGACAACTGAACGAACTTTTCTTACTTGTTACACCACCAATGCTGTCATAATATCCTTATTGCCAGAGGTCACCCGAATCATTAAGTCTTGGTTACATTTTGTAAATTTTGAGTTTTGTTCATGCCTTCTGTTGTTTCAAGGGAATAGGCCTGCGTCCTGGATTTATTGAAAGCGGAATTGTGATCAGGGTTCTTGCTGTGATAATATCAATATTCAGTTGTAAATGTTATGGACTAAAAAAAAATTGGAACATTTTATCACATTTGTGTTAACCGAATTATATGGGCTTGGGATTTATTGGGGAGTGCATTCTATCAATAATCAGGGTGGTAGTTCTTCTCTACATAGCTGAAAGACAAAGCTCAGGCATTATTTCATGACATGGCTATGTTGAACCCTATGGATTTTCTTTCAGGAATTGATGGAGAAATTAAAGATGCCGTCTGATGCGGACTTAATGAAGATTGCAATTGCTGACTTAAATAATACTTCCATTTCACTTGAGGATCGCCAGCGTGCATTGCAGGAACTATTGCTTCTTGTTGAGCCCATTGACAATGCTAATGGTAAACATGCTCTTGTCCATTTTAATGTTATCCATTCAGCGCTTTGCAAATCAAGCAAATATAATCTTACAAATATCGCAGATTGAATTATTGAAAGATCCAACTTTTAGTTTTATAGAGTTTAAGTGTCAATACTAGTGTAGGAGTAGTTTTTTATTGTCATAACCACTGTTTGACTAATAGCGATTACTGAGATTCTCCAAGCCACGCATCATGCATGTGTGACTGTGTGTAGTTTACTAGTTTCATCAAACAAAATCCTTGACCAAATCCATTAGTGAAAGTTGATTGCTTGTATTTCTGATAAGCCAGTAGCATCACTGTCTGACTAATATTTTTCTTGTGTTTTATGATCAGACCTTGACAAACTAGGAGGCCTTGTCCCTGTTATTCGAGATCTTACCAATGCAAATGAAGAAATAAGAACCACATCTGCATGGGTCCTGGGTAAAGCCAGTCAGAACAATGCCCTTGTCCAAAACCAGGTAACTGAGTAGATCGTGCATGAAGGGGCATTTTGATTTCAAAAACCTATCTTATCTCTTCATAGCATCTGCATCATTATTTTTTATATTCTTTACATGGTGTCTTTAGTGGATATACCTTTTTAATACGGAGTAGTTGCTTTTCTTGTATGCACTCAGGTTGTATTGGTTCCACTTTGTTGTAACTTGAAAGTACTTTTGATCATTATTGTCATACTGATTGTTCATCCTTGGCCAGATCCTTGGTTATGGGGCTTTGGCAAAATTGGTGAAGATGGGCTATGCCACTTCCACAGAAGAAGCTGTAAAGGCATTGTATGCTATATCCGCGTTGATTAGAAACAATGTAAATGGACAGGAGGCATTTTATTCAGAAAATGGAAATGCAATGTTGCAGGTAGTTAAAAGCCTATCTAAAGAATACACACAATTTTCGTTTTAGTTGTGACAGTTATTCCCTTTTTTCAGCACATATTGGTGAGCAGTAGTGATGTTCGGCTTCAGAAGAAGGCAGTGTTTCTAGTGACGGATCTAGCAGATTTTCAGCTAAATTCTGGAAAGTCGGGACTTCCTTTCTTAAGTGACAGTGTTTTTCTAAAGTCATTGGTTGATATGCTGTCAAGATTTGACCTTGACCTTCAAGAAAAGGTATTATCCATATTAGTTCTGGTTCTACCTCATGGTTAGCCCCTAACTGGAATGTATATTGTTTGCTCATGTAAGTTCTTGAATCTGTTCTGCGAATTATGTGAATAACTTGTTTGCTTGGATTATACTGGTCGTTTCCTTGTAAACGAAAAGGCTGGGAAATGTAATGTTTTGCTTGTTCAAGGATGAATAACGTTTACTGCAATTGGCAAATTCCGAAGGCCTGTAAACTGTAAAGCTAAACTGTTACTACATAATAATTAGCAATATGATTGATCGGGATCATTTTTCCTTGTATTCAGGTTTTGTTGGCCATCAAGAGTGTACTGAAGCTTTCATCCACTGAAGCGACAGATTTTGAGTCCTGTGACCTCAACAGTGTACTCTACAGATTGGGCGTGCAGTTGGAGGAGTTGCCATCAGAGGAGCAAAAAGAGTATGCTGGGGAGGTGGATGAACTCCGGAGAGAAGTCCAAACGCTGTTCCAAAACAAGCTTAAAGAGGTGAACATATCTTCTTGTATAGTTAGTTGCTCCTGAAACTGAGCTGCTGTGATTATTCCGGCAGATCTTTTTCTCCTCTTTTTTTTTTAAACTTTTACTCCGCCTAATATATTCCGGCAAATCTTCTGCCGTCGTTCCTTTCAAAAAAAAAAAAACTGAGCTGCTGTAATTATCTGAACTTATGTAGCTTCTCTTGTGCTATGACCTGCAGGGTACAAAGATTGCATTGTGATGATTTTAGGACGAACTTAACGACGGATGCAGTATGCAGTTGAGCCCTTAAACTTTTTCTGGAGTGTAGTTAGATATCTGGGGCCATTTTGTACTGATCAAAATCCTCAGAGGTTGAGATGGAGTCTGGGAGTATGAATCTGTGGTTCTGCGGGCAGCTGGTGACATAATTGGCGACAATGACATAGTGTCTGTAGGATTTGATGGAATTTTAGGCTAGAAACTGTATGACTTCTTTTCTTGAAGCTAGCTATGATCAGTTCATCATTCTCTGCACTGTGTTTTAACCACTGAAATGAAGCAAATTTCCCTCATATTCACTTGCGTCTCAACTCTTGAGAACTTATGCATGCGTATTGGGACTTCAATCATCTTGTCACCTTTTAGCTGTCCTGAGATTGAGAATCCTTCCTCGTTACAATGTTGTTCTCTGTTCAGTTTTTTTTTTTCAATGTCATAGATCATATCAGATAGAGACAGATTAAAACTAAACATACGATATATACTCTTTGCTTGCCTCTGCGTCGATTTACTCCTGGAGCATTGTTGGCAGGTTTAGCACGTTTATCTGTTGTAACAGCGACGAAATCTCTTCAGCCACGGAGTCGGAACAGCAATCGTTGAACACTTGAACTGAATGCACAATGTTTTATACTACATCGTCCAAGAATATTAGTAGTAAGCATTTAGATTGTAACGTGACACATCCGTCCTGGTCGAATGAAAAAGATTTTGTTCAGATTCGTTGTATAAGGATATCACATTTATATTTTTTTGAACCGGCGGTGTATTGGTGGGGTATTGTTATCCCGAGTATGCATATTGGCTTCTGAGTCGCACGCACTCGCTCGCGTTCATTGTTGTTTTCCTCACCACCGCCACCACCCTCCACCTCCTCCCCCACCACCCCGCACAGGCAACCGGGCTCGCCGACGTCGAGAAGAAGACATCAACGATGCTGGCTAATCCTCTTCCACCCTTTCCCGTCTCCGTCCCTCTACTTCCCGGTCTATGGGAGCAACTCACGCTGTCAGTCGTTGATAGCATAGGACGCCTCCTCTGTCTAACCTGTCCACCACCGGTCTCCATCCCCACGGCTCCAACGGTGTCACCATCGGTCCGCTCGCCGCCAAGCCTATGACAATCCCTCTCCTCCCTCACCTCACCCGCAGATGCTAAATACATAACCAGTGCTCGCCGTCGCTGCTTGAGTCGGAGAAAAACGCCACCGGAGGGAGAGAAGTTATTGTTAGCTATTCTGTCCTATACGCGAGGCAGCGCGCGCGAATTAACCGTGTCCGGCGTACGTCTTTGCAACCCGAACTTTGTCAACCGTCAACGGACGGATTTTCCTCGTGCGCACGCCCAAAACGCCCCACGAGGCCACGTCACGAGGCGTAGTAGTTGGCTTGGCTACTCTTCCCCCCTCTCCTCCCCACGCATCCCACCCGCTTCGCTTTGGCCATCTCTCTCTCTCTCTCTCTGCTCATTTCCCCGCTCACCTCAAAACCCGCTCCTCCTCCTCCTCCTCCTCCTCGGCTGCGAGCGAGGCGACTGCATTCGTTGGGCGGCATGGAGGCCGCGGCAACGGCGCTGCGGCTGTCGACGACCCCGGCGCCGGCGAGGGCGCGGGTGGTGGTGGGTTTGGCGCGGAGGGGGAGGAGGGGGGCGGCGTCGGTGGTGGCGAAGATGGAGGGGAAAGGGGTGCCGACGACCAACTACGTGGTGCCGCTCGACAAGGCCACGGGGATGACGCGCCCGCTCGTCGAGATCCTCCGTGACCTCAACAAGCGCGTCCCCGACAAGATCATCGACCCCGACACCAACACCGTCCCATGGTCAGTGATCTGCTTCCTTCAATTCTGCCCTATTTATTGGTCTCTAGTAGGTGTTGATCTCGCAGAGAAGAACAAATTCATGATTCGTTGTAGCGGCCATACAATTTAGGGCTAGTGAAGTTGGATAGGTGACTTTGCGGCAATGAGGGGGTGGAAATCATTTTTGGGGGGATTTCTTTCACTAGAGCAGTTGTTGCAAAATTCAGAAATTTGGGGTTAATGATGGTATCATGTTCACCTAGCACATTGGATGGGAATTTCGATTGTCACGAGAGAGTCAATCGATTTTGCCTCCTGCTCCTTACAAATTGGAAGGGGGCAGTCATGGGTTCTACTTCTACCATCCAATGATCCAAATGCCAAGTAGGCAACATTCCATCAGCTATTCATGAGTACGGGTACACAAGATATTAGGGTGATTGTGAGATTCACCTGTTCTGCAGTTCGCACCTACCAGAATCGATGACTTTTGGTTTGTTCAGACCAAATAGAGTGGATTTTAAGGTCGTAGGCTATGCAATCAATTCACTAGGATTTATCATTATCTTTGGAACCAACTATAGGCTTTATCATACGGATAATTGATGTTCTAAAGCCAGCAGTTTAGGTTCTTTCTGGCCAGTTTGTAGGTTTGGAATATCCATTTGATAGGAAAATTGCTTGAGTAACATGACCTCCTGTTTCAAGCTTGTTTAGAAACTATTACAAAAAAGTCAATGATCAACTGTCTGGTGGTGTGGATTTATTTAGTTATTCACTTTCATACAAAGTCAAATGAGGACAGCTCTTCTAGTATAAACAAAATCGAGGAAACTAGCGTGCGACTAAAGGATGAATTACTTGTGGAATCTACCCTCTTGCTAGAAGATATTAATGTATTCAGCCTCTAGCTGTCCCGAGATCTCTTTAAAACTATGCTGTAAAGGAATTGTGGAATAACCAACAGCTCTGTTCTTCTGAGAAGAAAAACTGTTGCTAAATATGCTGGATTAAACTAGCAATGGAATATTTTTCAGTATAAATTATATGATATATTCATTGGAGTCGGCGGAATATTTTTTACTTTCGATGTGTGTGAGATCATGATTGTGTTTGCAAATTGACTTTGGTGATGCTCCTTTTCTTTGCTTGAATTGAACTTTGATATGCAGGACATGTAAGCACCGTAAGGTGTAAAGCTATCTTGTACTAATAGAATTGAATATTGAAAGAATAGTAATCCAGTCAATCCATCTTACGTTAACACGATTTTAATCATTGATGCTAAATTTTACCGACATAACTAAGACATCTTCTGACTACTTTCACATTTTTGGGTTTGTTATGGAAACAGGTGTGTGTTTCCTTGCTTCCTTTTGTCTAACGTGATTTTGCTAATCTTTGATTGTGCAGGTATCATGCCAATAGAATGCTGAGCTTTTATGCACCAGGTGAATTCTCCTTAAGATTGTTTCCTTCGATTTTTTTTCCTGCTGGTTGATGATTGGTTGTACTACGGTCTGGCATTGCGAGCTCTTTCGTCATCACACTTCAGTTCCAAAGTGGATACATGTTTTCGTTAGTGTCCTCAGCTCTCAATAATCTCACATTAAGCAATATCAAGTAAAATCAACCAGTTTATACCATGCCACACCAGGTACACAGAATCTAAAAATTGGCTGGCTATGCTTGATGTTTCTTTAGATATATATGCCAGCTGAACATTTTACCTTCCAAAAGGTGTTATGTGTCGCTTTGTTGGATAGAGCTGTTGTACTGTAGGTCTGTAGCCATTAACAAAGATTGCCAAATAGAAACTAGCACTAGGTGACATAAATTTCCTTTTTTCAGGTTGGTGTGGAGAAGTTCGTGATGTTATTTATTCTGACAATGGAACTGTAACCGTGGTTTATCGGGTGATTCTGCGAGGAACAGACGGAGAGGTATTTCTCCTTTTACACTGCAGTACCCAGTACTCAACAAACTGACATAGTTGATGCATACATGGAAACAACCTTCTTGTATTTTCGGCTGCCCTTTCTTTCAGATCAGCATAACACCTCTTTCTTTCTCTGTGGGTGTAGGCATACAGAGATGCCACTGGCACAGCACCAGTGCACGAGGGCCGTAACGACGACGCTGTTGCTGCTGCAGAGGAAGCAGCGTTCTGCAAAGCATGCGCACGGTTTGGTTTCGGCCTCTACCTGTACCACCAGGATGAGATTCCATAGGAAAGATGAATCGAATATGGATTGGAGGCTCAATTCTGCAGAGGAACTGGTCGTCACAAAACTGTAGGAAGAACACCGCGATTAATTTCGCACCTTGCTGGTAGCACAAGGCGTGGTTTTGCTGAAGCATGTTTACAAAAGAAAAGCACACTGTAATTTCTCTGTTGCTGTCTCTGTTGTTAAATGTGTTGAGTCCATGTCGCCCGGCATAGTTTGTTCAGATAGGAAAAGGAACATAAAATCGATGTTGTTGATTAGTTGCTGTATTTATACTTACATGTTTTTGTGGAGCTGTATTTTTGCTTATGGATATTTTTACTGAATTTTAATGAAGTCGCTTGGACTTTGATTCAATTCTCTCTCTTTTTTTGTATTTCCGTATGTTCGTTTATGATACACGGTTGGCATGACAGCTTACATTATGGATGCGATCTAGTCGCAGCTTGTTTTGCACCAGCAAATAATGCCATATGGTTTGATAAAATGAATCTCAAATTGTATGACTAAATAGTTTTTGCTTATGGATATTTTTGTTGCCCTTACTGACTTTTAATGAAGTCGCTTCGATTTCGATTAAATTCCCAGCTTTTTTTTTTACTTCCGGATGTTCGTTTATGGTACTTTGTGGGCATGACGGATTACATCGTGGATGCACTTTAGTCGTAGCTCGTTTTCCACCAGCAAATAATGTCATGTGATTTGATAAAATGAATCCCAAGTTGTATTATTCGCTTCCAACTTACAAGATCAAGTTGATTATAACAGCCAAATGTTAGCTATAAAAATTAATATAGTGGTACCATTTAAAATTTAGCTATACATACTAGCACCATAAATACATAGCCCGTCTCACTCTCATAAAACTTTGTTGGAGTCTATGTTGCAGATCACTATAGTCCGCTTCTCTTTTATACAACGCTCATTGATTCGTTGTTGTCTTAGCCGCAACGAAATTTTAAATTTTTAAATTTAATTTTGAAGTTTGTTTTGAGCAATATTTTTCATCGTTTGCTCTTTTTTCAGCCTTAAATTTCAAATCACAAATAAAACGAATGTCAAAGTTTCACCTTTAAATTATGATTTATTATTTCAAATCACACCATTTTTCTTTTCTCTAACTCCGCACAAATTTTATATAGTCTACTTGCGTCACTTAATGTACTACCTCGTATTACCTATGTCCCAAAATACTTGTTTTAGGTTTTTGTTTTATAGCGTTTGACTACTCGTCTTATTAAAAAAATATGGAATTATTTTTTTTATGATTTGCTTTATTATCAAAAGTATTTTAGGCGTGACTTGTTTCTTTCTATATTTGCAATAATTTTTTTAATAAGATGAATGGTCAAATGTTAGAAAACATAAATCTAAAACGATAAATATTTTGGAACGGAGGAAATAAGTTTATCGCTGACGCGATACGCTCATGACAGATCATCCAACGGCTAAACAAGTCAAACTCCACGTAAAGAGATGTGTAGACGACTTTGGCTGCGTTTAGTTACTCCAGAAATTTTGGCTAAAAATGTCACATCAATGTTTGGACACACATTTAAAGTATTAAACGTAGACTAATAACAAAACAAATTACATATTCGGGTTGTAAACGACTAGACGAATCTTTTGAGCCTAATTACGTCATGATCAGCCATAATTGTTACAGTAACCAACATGTCCTAATGACGGATTAATTAGGCTCAAAAGATTCGTCTCGCGGTGTACAGTCCGAATATGTACTTTATTTTATTATTAGTCTACATTTAATACTTCAAATGTGTGTCCAAACATTGATGTGGCATGCTTGAAGTTCCAAAATTTGGAACTAAACGCGGCCTTCGAGGTAAAGGCTAGAATTTCATCAACTTGAAAAAAAAAGCAGCTAAAAACCAGGATTTAACGGCCTGACAGATAAGCCTTCTGTCCAGCCCATCTGGAACACTCTGGACACCGCGAAACGAATCCATCAGCCCATCTGGAGCGCCTTATTATAACAATCCACGAGCCCGACCGCAACCAACCCAAAACGAGCCCAGCCCAGACGCATCAGGACCCAATCCCAACCCGACCCAACCGCTTCTTCTTCGAATACCCAACCATCCTTCGTCGATCGACGCGGAAAGAATCGAGAGAGAAAGAAAGCATCAGCGACTTCGAGAGAGATCGTCTTCTCCTCTTCTCCACCAAGCTCGTTGAGCCGAGGCGATCCTTCCACCGGCGGCGAGGACTCTCCGATCGAGAGGGAGAAGATGGCGGAGAACCCGCAGCTGTTCGGGAACGGGATGCCGGTGCCCTTCTACGGCGAGATGTTCGTCCTCGCCCGCGACGGCGTCGAGTTCCACGTCGACAAGATCCCCTCGTACGTGTCCCTCTCTCTCGCTCTTCTCTACCTGTATGCCTCTCTCTCCTTCCCGGTTTGTAGCGGTGTAGCGAATTTAATGGTGTGGGTTCGTGATCGTGGCGTCTAGATGGGGTGAATTTGGGGATTAGGTTAGGCTTAGGCTTAGTGGGGTGGGATTTTGGCGCGATGAAATTGAAACATGGGTGAGGTGATTTTGTTCGGGTGGATCTCCACGCTGAAATTGAGCTTCGAATCGAGTCTAATTTGGCGGTTAATTGTTTGTCTGTTCGGGTTGATTGTTAAAAATTGGAACGCTCAGTCTTTCCTTGTTAGGAAATGCTGTCTCCTTCGTGAATGACATCAATATGGGAACGGTTAGGGATTTAATGTTTACAATACTCCTAATGAGCATCATCATTTACATCTCATGGCCTGATTGCCACGAGGATTGCATTGTTTGTTCATTAGAGACGATGATGTGTTGCATTTGTTTGCTTCAAATTAGTTCATCTTCGTTGTAAATTAATCTTGGGCTAATATTAATCTTCTATTTGGCTGCTATGTCTGTCATCAGAGCTCCTGGTGGTCACGCGAAAACAAAGGGCACAATTTACCTGTCGAACATAAGGATGGTTTTTGTCGCCAGCAAGCCTGTTGGGAACTTCTTTGCTTTTGATATGCCCCTGGTGAGTAATGGCAGCCTGAAGGTTTTTTTTTTTGGTCTCTTACAAGTTCGCTCTTATAAGAGTAATTGGTTCAGTTTCTTCATATGATCTGCTTGATGATTACATTGCATGATAAAAATTCTAAATGAACATGGAAAACTCTTCGCAGTTGTATGTGCATGGTGAGAAATTCAATCAGCCAATATTTCACTGCAACAACATATCGGGTTTCGTTGAGCCGGTAAGTACCAGTGCATCATAAAAAAATGTGAATGTAGGATTTGACAGATTTAGCATGGCACTGACCTGGGAGGTTATAATGCAGGTTGTTCCAGAGAACCAGAACAGGGCTCTGTACTCAACCCACACTTTCAAGATCTTGTTCAAGGAGGGTGGCTGTGGTACCTTTGTTCCTCTCTTCCTGAACCTGGTTGCGTCTGTGCGACGCTACAATCAGTTCGAAGCCCAGTCTGCTGCAAATGCCGCCGCACCACGTGTGGATCCACTACAGGCTGTGCAGACTCCTGTTGATGATATGATGCGCCATGCGTAAGTGCTCAATTTAACTGGTTTTTTGGTGTGTCATCTGTTTATAGCTCTTGCCTTGCTACAAAATTCACATGATCTAATATCTACAGGTACGTTGATCCGAACGATCCTACAAAGATTTTCCTTCAGCAGCCTGCACCAGAGTCACAGCTGAGGAGGAGAAACTACCATGGACCGGCTGACAATGCATACTAGTGTTCTGAACCTGATTGCAAAAGAATCCATATGTTCGAGTCTGTGAACATATGGATTTTGGACTCTCTGGTTCGTATCATAACGTGGGCGTGAAATGGAAGCTTCATGTTGCCGAGAACCTTATCTTTCATGCCATATTCAGTTGCAAATCTCAATAATGATGTACATATTCCGTAGTCCTTTGGACTTGGTGAAAAAAAATGGTCTGTTTGTTCCCATGGTGTATGTGATTATAATTGTTCGTGCTAGCTTGCAAGTCACAGAAGCAACACGATTATTATTTGTGTTAAGAGATTCTGGTCGCAGGGGAGACTGAACACAGCTACGTTTCCGCTGTTAATGCCTTGCGAGGCTGTTTAGGTATGACAGTGCTTCAGGATGATGTTATGCGTTATTATTATTATTTTTGCCGGGTCGGCCGAAAGACTTGGTCGACTAATTTCATTAACATTGACGGAATAAAGTTTCATTGACGGAATAAAGTTTCACTACAACTTCACGACAGCATGCCGTCGAGCTTAATGTGAGACAGAACCCCACATCAAAAAAGCTACATCGAATGAAAACACAAAAAAAATGCTGCTAGCTGTTGTTTATTGAAAATAAACCAGCCTTCTTCCAAACCTCTACTTCTTCAATGTCAGCCACCAGAATTGCTGCTGTTCTGATTTTTCTTTTCAAAGATTCGAGCATTTCTCCCATTCCAAATCATCCAGCAAACTAACATGCTGTCAAAAGCCTTCCTGTAAGCAGATTGAAAGCACCTGCACTGCTGTAGCCACCAGTCAGCAAGGGGTGATTACCGGAAATGTCGAGTCGGACAACATGCGTTATGTTTGGACAGCGGAGAATGTAAGGCTGTTCTTATAAAGTTTGCTTATCAATAAATGCAAAGGAAGATGTCTGTATCAATGACAACTTGGTTGGCAAACACCAATCAAAAATTCATAATGTATACATGATTAATTGGAATGCACATCGATCCACTTGTGGTATAATGTACTACCAAGAAATTGATTGCCACCAGCTGCCAGAGACTCAACATGGAAAATGTCAGGCTTGCAGTTAAGCTGCAAACATAGGGCTGGCCCTCTGAAACAACAAAAGCAAATACGGAATTTTCTTCTGGCATGATGATTCCTTCCATTTGCTTGTTCTATCCTTGCACCTTATCAGGCTGTATGGATTACAGCGATGACTGGTATTGGAAGACAGGCAGAGCCGCAAACAGCATGCACAATCCCTTGTTGCTGTTCAGACTTCAGAGTATTCAAGCATTTACTCACAATTGAAGATCAATTGCATGACCCTGAAGATCCTGATTGGTGATCTCAAATTGGATCAATTCACTCTTGTTGTTACCTTTCCTCACAATCTAAAATGTGGATGAAATTGATCCTCAATATTGCATAACCCAAGTTCAGGGGTATGCGATTGATCTTCACTTCTTCAGTTCACCCGAAACCACAAGTTTTAGTCCTCGTTGAGGCGAACCTGGAAGCTTATTTCTTCTTAATTAGGAGAAAAACACCTAATTCCTCCTCGAATTTCTTAATGTTTGCAAGTGGACTGTTTCTAAGGAATGTTCTGAACTTGACAAGTGGTCTCGGTGTCAGTGACAGAGACAGACAACTTAACATTCAGTTTTCTGAAGCGGCTGGTACATGCATCCTTCCGCTTCAGAAGTCCTGAACTGTCTACAACAATGGATTGGAGATGGAGGAATGATTGTACGATGACCAGGTGATTTCACATCTGCACTTGCTCACATCTTCCTTCAGTTCTTGCATGCTCCATGACTTCATTAGTTCCTTGCACATGAATGCAGCAGCTTGTATATTGAGAGGCCGTGTGAACGAGTCAGCTCTTCTGCTCGTAATAGCATCAATCATCCATGGAGCAAGTGTTGACAGTAGTAGTAGAGAAACAGAACCACTTCAGTTAACACCCTTTGGGGACAAAACAGTGTAGGAGTACCAGACATTTTGTCTGCAAGACAAGAAAGAGGCATCTTTTTTGGGCCATGGATCAAGCCGACCTGAGAGCATCTCTATGTTACTATGTACTTATATGATAGAAACAGCTTGTGGCAGGCTGATACCCTCATAGCGTAAAAGACAATTTGAATGAACGAGCAGAAGATCACGCCAAAAAAACCGCTGCATGAAAAGAACATTTGGAATAAGACGAAACCTCAGCTGTTTTAGCCTTTGTGATCATCTTATCAGGTCCTTCTATGTTTGCTAGTAGTTTCAGCTTTGCTAGCTAGCTTGAGCGGTTTTTGCTGCTATATGTATAGAGGCAAGTTTTTTCAGATGGCCCCAGTTTGCTGTAACGCGTTACAGCTTGCTCATGTGTGAGGTTTTTCTCTAGAGATTGGGAGCGGCTAGTTGTTTCGAGTCCCACTCAACAAGATTGATCGATAGATGCATATATTCATATAGTGATATATAGAAGAAAAATTGCATACACATAACACACCCCTACTTTCTACTTTACGTTTTCCTTGTGTGCTTAATAGAAAATAAACGGGCCAAAGGTGATTTTGGGATGGTGGTTCTTTCCGGTAGAGACGTGTTCTCTCCGTTTCTCATCCGACCTTATTTCTCCTACTCCAACAATATCTGTTTGCGGTGAGTTGAAGTGGTCCATGTAGGAGGGTTCATCATATGGTTTTTGATTTATTCCTTTTGTTTTTTTTTTTTAGTTTTACGACTCAGGTCATTGGGTGTTATGTTTTTATTTTATCCTCAGGAGGGTTCGACCGAAGCTTTGGCAAAATACGCCCAATCATGAAGAATGGACTTTGGTTTGCTTTAAACGGCTAATAGTTAGGGCTGCAATAGATCTTTTTTACAATAGGTTGCGCCGACTGTCATTCTCGTCTGCTTTTGTCCTTGGTGGTGGTTCATCAAGGCATGGTTGGGATTTCACTTATTCACCAATTTTATTTCAATCTAGAGCTTGTGGATGTCTCTTTCCATTATGTATTTTGGTGTCGTCTTTATAAACACCTATGGCCAATGCGTCACCATCGTTGTTGCTATAGGTTGAAGTTCCAAGTTTGTGGAGGATCAATGACTTGATTGTCTTTTCTGTTTCTTTAGAAGTTTTTATAGGATCTTGTGTCTATTTTTTACTCCTTTAAGGGTCTTTTTTATGACTATATTTATTCACAGTCGTTTATCAGTCCCCAACATGAGATGTAAACATTACTCATCTTCGGTAAATCTTGCTATCATTATCATATATCAATAAAGTCAAGAGGTTCTGAAAAAAAAAAGACAAAAGCTAAGAATAATTCCATGAGTCGCTTCGGGTAATGAAACCATCACATCACTTGTCATCATATTAGATGATGAGCTCTGTATATGTATAGGATATTAAAATTTGACATAAATGATCGCATATTCTTTTTTCGAGGGAAGAGGATGTGTTTGGATTCAACCATAGATACTTTCTCAAATAATGTTCATCCGAAATCTTACTGACATACTGAAAGTGAAAGTAAGAGAACATGGATTACCCATGCATATTTGTAATGTGTATATTCCATAGGAAAAGTATTTGTTATTTTAAGTATAACTCTTCATGTTTTCGGTTTTCTGTAGGAAAAGGGTTCAGATTCAGGGACTCGATTGCAATTAGTATTTACAACAGGACGGTTTCGTATAAAAAATCAACCCCTTTTCTACTCTCTATTTGTTGTTCCTCCTCCTAGTCAGCCTGCTTCTCCCCAAGCTCTCTCGCCGCGAGGGTTTTCTTCTCGCATCGGCATCGAATCCATCCCCTCCCCTTCGCCGTCTCCGGCGAAGGCACGGCGCGCCGCCGGCGAGCACCCCCGGCGTGGACGGCCTCGTCGATCCCCCCTCCCTAGGTAGCCTTCTCCCCCGCGGGGACCTTCTCGCGCGCGCCGCCGACGAGAAACCTTCGGTTCGAATCATGGAAGGTAATTATTTCTTTCTTGTGTCGGTGATCTACCTCCCTCCTCCTCTACGTAGATTCGTGGGTTGGGGGTGATTAGATCGGAGATCCGTTTGGGATTGGGTTGATTTGGGGGTTTAGATGAACACCCCCGTGGCCGCATCGTTAGGTCCGCCCCCGTGTGGTTTAGATGCTTGGAGTTTTGAATCTTGCAGTTCCTGTTCTACAATAGTTTGTAGGAAGATCGCGGTTAGAGAGAATTGAACCTCGTTGTTGCTATTGTGAGATTTAATCTTGTGTACAGACTACAGACAGGTCTAGGTGACGGAAAACTGAACATCACTTACTGATATGTTAAGATCTAGCTTGGGTATTCCTGCTTCATAAGGATTTTATTGAACTTTTCTAGCTTGTCAATTCAATCCGTCAATGGTAACGATCCTTAAGTTGTGCTTGCGTCTGGGCTTATGTGAGTTTGCTAGATCAAACAATAATAGTCTGTCCTTTATTTTGAATGACTAAGTTATAATTATAATACTACCCTCTATTTCATATTGTAGGGTGCCCTACTAGAGAGGTAGGACGCCTTACAATTTGAAACGGAGGTAGTACTAATTATTCTATAGCCTCTGACGGGTTCCTCTTTTGTCTGCCCAATTACCTTTTCAGACCAGAAGAAAACTTCTAAACCAGAGGGGTCTTCTGGTGCGCAAAGGGGAGCTTCCCCTGCACCTGATGCAGGCCTTCCCAATCCTTTCGATTTTTCTCAGTTTAGCAACTTGCTCAATGTGAGTTTTTCTTTTCTGGCTGAAAGCATGATAGGTGTTATTCTTTTGTGCATCGCTTTGTTATTCGTGTATATGTATAAACATAATGTAATGTGCAGGACCCATCTATAAAAGAGATGGCAGAACAAATTGCAAGCGATCCTGTGTTCACTCAGATGGCAGAGCAGCTTCAGAAAAGTGCTCAGGTGACTGGGGAGCAGGGTGGCCCTCCTTTGGATCCTCAGCAGTACATGGAAACAATGACACAAGTCATGCAAAACCCTCAGTTTATGTCAATGGCAGAACGTCTTGGGAACACTCTTATGCAGGTATCCATGTTTTGCTTCCAGACTTACTGTAAAAGCTTTCTTCAGAATGCTGTTCCCTAAAAGTTTTTTGCTGCGTATGACAGGATCCTGGAATGTCCAGTATGCTCGAGAGCTTGACTAGCCCTTCTCACAAGGAGCTGCTTGAAGAGCGAATGGCCCGTATAAAAGAAGATCCATCTTTGAAGGGGATTCTTGATGAGATAGAGAGTGGTGGTCCGTCTGCAATGGTGAAGTAGGTGTTGTATACTAGCATTTGGATGTAACCACGGCTTCAAACTTTCTGAGATGGTTTGCCCCATTTTAGGTACTGGAATGACCCTGAAGTTCTTCAAAAGATTGGTCAGGCTATGTCAATTAATTTTCCAGGAGATGCTGCTACTTCCACTACACTGTCTGGACCTGAAGAGACCGAGGAGGATGCTGGAGACGATGATGAGTCCATTGTCCATCATACTGCTAGTGTTGGGGATGCTGAGGTAATGGAGTTTAATATGGTTATCTGTAGCTTGTATTGGTCTCGATCCATATTAGTTTCTTCACTACTATGTGTAGCTATGCTGCCTATCTGGGTGTTTTTACCTGACATATTACTATGCAACCATCTATTAATTGGTTACTACAACAAAGCCCTCTTCTCCAACTAAGCAATAACTAAACCATGTTTTCCCAAGATAATCATAACCTGGCTCCTTGCGCTTATCGGAGCCAATTTCTCATTCAGCTGCCCCCTTTTGTTCTTAATGTTTCCTGAGTGTTGCACTATATATTGTCTTGCTTTGACGCTGTTACTGTCAATCTCTTATTTGTGTCTGAGCCTCTAAGGAAATCTCATCTCAAATCAAAGTACTGAATTACAATATAATAACTCAACAGGGTCTGAAGAAGGCTTTAGATGATGGAGCAGACAAGGATGAAGAAGACGCTGAGGGAAGAAGGGCGTTACATTTTGCGTGTGGCTATGGCGAGGTATGTTTATCTGCTGAAATGTTAAAACATAGAAGAATGATGGGGATGCTCAGATTAAATACTGGTTTTAAGAATTAATCGGCTCAGGTAAACTTGTGCGTTTTCAGTTGAAATGTGCAGAGATCCTTCTGGAGGCAGGTGCTGCAGTAAACGCACTAGATAAAAACAAGAACACCCCACTGCATTACGCTGCTGGATATGGCCGGAAAGAATGCGTGGATCTTCTGCTAAAGCATGGCGCCGCTGTGTAAGTTAAACCAGCCATTTCATCTAAAACTGAGTCAATTTGGTGCACCCCATTTTGTGCCTACTGACAGAAAATTCATCATCCCAGCACGCCCCAGAATCTGGACGGGAAGACCCCAATCGAGGTGGCCAGGCTCAACAACCAGGATGAGGTCCTCAAGCTGCTCGAGAAGGACGCTTTCCTATAAAGAAATTATGCAGATCTTGCGCCCGTCAGGTCATCACCGGTTCGTCGCTTTACAGTTCAGAAATTTCATGCATACCCGGATCATCATCAACTCTTTAGCTTTGTTTCTGGTTTGGTGGTGGTACATTCGTTGAATTGTTTGTTTGGTGATGCACTGATTTGTAATCTGCTTCGCTTCCCGGTACAACCACATCATTTCGTTCTTTAGCACAGATATGCCGAGTCTGGTGCAGTCTTTGCTGTTTTCTCAGCGTTTTTGTGCATGAATGTGCTGGTGCGTGTGCCATACCACAGTTTCCGGCGGCGCCACTGCGTTACGCTTGTCGCTGGCGGCGCTCTACGGTGAGAAATCCGTGGGAGGAAGGTGGCTGGCTGAGGAGTGCACTGACTATGCTCACTAACACGTGGGCCCATAAAATGTGGGGCTTATATGTTTGAGGCAATGTCAAGATTCTAGTTTAGATGGGATAAAGGTCGATGTGCACTAACTTCTCACTTACGTGGAGTTTACATGCTCACTGACACGTGGGCCCAACATGTTAGCGGCAGCATTAGGATCCTAATCCTAGTGATACGGGTGGATATGGTCCAACAGCTTGATTTTTGTGGAGGTTTAGTTGATGGGTGAAGGTGAGGTAACTAAGTAGGAAATATACCTCTGGATTAGTTGGCGGGCGAAAGTGGGATAGGGTAAACAAGTAAAAAATATACCTCTAATATATTGGATTAGTTGGCGAGCGAAAGTAGGATAGGGTAACCAAGTAGGAAATATACCTCTAATATACTGGATTTGGCTCTCTAAGCGAGCTTGGTTGTGTCACCCCGGTCTTTTTGTTCTCGTGGGATGGAGCAAGTTGGGGCAGCTGCGTAGGGAGCCGGTGGCAGCCTTCCTTCCTCGTGCTCACTACGACGAAATATACCTCTAATATGTTGGCGGACGAAAGTGGGATAGGGTAACCAAGTAGGAAATATACCTCTAATATACTGGATTTGGCTGTCAAAGCGAGCTTAGTTGCCGGTGGTGGCCTACCTCATGCTCGCTGCGACGAGAAGAGAGATATGGGACAAGAATGCGGTGACCGGAGCAAGAGACGAGAACCAGTGATGGCTGACAAGTAGATGCGATGAGTGAGCCCGTGGCCAGGAAGCGAGCTAGCAGCGGCTAGCGAGGTGGATGTGGCAACCAGTGAGGCGAGGCAGTGGCGGCGGACAAGCAAATTTGGCGAGTGAGCAGGAGGCGACGAGCAGGTAGGCGAGAGAGTTGACAACTTGTTATGGAGGCGCCAGCTCGGGCTCCTCTAAGCTGGCATGGTAATGGGAGGAAGGGGTGGCGAGTGAGATGACAGAAGAAGAGGCAACGAGCAGCGGATGTGGATGTCGAGCACGATAGCGAGCCCAGGAAGGGACAATGACCTTTTTTTGTTTTTTTTTATTTTCTCTATCCCAGTTTATAACTGTTGTAATGAAGGCAATAATTTCAACGTTTATAACCAGTTTCAATTTTTGGTGGTTTAAATTGTCGAGAAGTTGAGATTGGTACATGTACTTGATGGGGTGGGGTGAGGGGTATACTCAAAAATGGTGGCGACCACACCTCATCCACTTTACTTCCTCCAACCAAACAGAAAATTAGATCATCAAATCCAGCTTCATCCATACAACCAAACTAGAAGCTGTATCACCATATTCATTGAATAGAACAAAAAATTAGATCATCATATCTTAAAAAAACTAGATTGGCATATCACATCATATTTTGACCGCCAATCAAACACATGCTAACTTACTCACTGACAGGTGAAAAGCGTCTTAGATGAAGATCAAGGTAGTGCACCAACTTGCTCACTAGCATATGTGCTTATAAATAGTAGGTCTGCATGTCAATGACAACACTCTCTGGCTTTGGATCTGGCAACGAGTCTTTGACTCACACCAAAGGTTCACATTCCAAATGATATAGAGATCATTTGACATGAGATAGTACACCAACTTGCTCATTTATGTATGGGCTCATACCGATAGGATTTATATGTTAGTGGTAACGTCTCTCTGACTTCGTCGATGATCCCAATCCTATGAGATGGGGAAGTGGCAAAACATGGTGATCTGGAGAGTGTGGGAAGCGAGCACTCTGGGCGTCGGATTCGAGTTTTTCTACCCGTTTTCTTCCACGTTGCCATAGTTGCTGGAACGAGATATCATCCAGGTTGACGTTGGACATTGGCCGGATTATTAAGGAGCAAGCAGGAGAGCGATAAGAAAGAAACACTACTGGAGTAGCACCATACGTGGACGGCACAGCTTCTCACTCTCTGGCGGATGGGTCCCACTTCAGGAGTAGACAACACGTCAGCATCTTCCTCTCTTTGGAATATACCCCCACTGATCCGCTTGGAAGCTTAGCACTACCCTGTCGTACACACTAACCGCACGTACGTAAGCGCACGGCTTCATTTTCACTGACACTGGACCCTCATAGCATTGGCCCACATGTCAGTGACACATACACATATACGACACTGGCACGGTGGCACCACCAAAGAGCGCGGGGGATTCACGCTGCAAAGCTCCCGGTCCGTCCGATCAAGATCCGACGGCTCCCACCCCGCCGTCAACTGCCTCCACTCGCCGCAAGCAGTTTGACCGGCCGGTGAGGTCGGCCACGTCAGCGGCGGTGAGCAGCAAGCTCGAGAAGCGTCTCCCCCTTCTCCCATCCAATTCCCCATTAATACATCCACCCCACGCGCTCCATGCCAACCACGCCGCGACCGCGACACCATGATCGGCGCCGCCGCCGCCGTCGGGCTGCGGCTGCGGGTGCTCCGGCGCCACCTCGTCCGCCGCCTGCAGGCGCGCAGGAGCAGGAGGAGGAGGAGGTCAGGGAGGCGGGGAGGTGGGGAGGAGGAGGAGGAGGGAGGGAGAGAGGCTGTGGTGCTGGTGTCGGGGATGGGAGGGTCGGTGCTGCACGCGCGACGGCGGTCCAACCCTAGGTTCGACCTCCGCGTCTGGGTGCGCATCCTCGCCGCCAACGCCGAGTTCAAGAAGTATCTCTGGTCGCTCTACAACCCCGACACCGGTGGGTAACTGTTGAGCCGTTTCGCGGCTGGTATAGTGGTTTATTGTTTGCGCATGCAAGGTGTTCGACGAAATGTTTGAATGGAGTTGGGTGTGTGTGTGGTTTGGTTGGTGTTGCTTGTGTGCAGGGTATGTTGAGCCGTTGGACGACGATGTGGAGATCGTCGTGCCGGAGGACGATCATGGCCTGTTCGCCATCGACATTCTTGATCCTTCCTGGGTGAGTGTCTTTTCTTGGTCTGTAAGAATGGTATATTGGCGAGGGGATTAGCTTTTCAGCATTTGCCTGAGTGACGGGGTCTTTTTTAGTGTGGTATCGCATGATATTTTACTGTGTGGTACTGCCGTACTGTTAATTGGCGCAAGCGCAACCACGAGGCCGTGTGAAACGTATTGTTCGATTTTTTTGGCTTGCTAATGCTCTTGGAGAACAGATAAGAACAGGCCGTGCACTATGGGATTGCATTTGGTTTGTGGACATGCAAATAATAAGATTGGGTTTCTAGGGGGATCTGGTATTGCGTAACAAGGATGAAAATATTGTACAAGAGCTCATATTTCAATGCTTGGACGAATCGGCCTTCTTTTCCGATCCTTGCAAAGATAGATCTGCTGAATTGCCACCTCTACTCAGTAGTCATATAAACATGGGTTATTGGACATATACATTTTCTAGTTTTATGTGAGCGCTGTTACTATATTTATCAATAATTAAACTAGATTTATGCCACTTTATGTCGATCAACGTAAAACGTACTGATATGACCTGAGATGCTTATATTTAGGAACAGAGGGAGTAGTAAGCAGTTGCATGCCACCACCCACTTTACCAGTTTATGTGATGTTCATGAGCACTAAACATTGTGATTTGATGCTGCTGCTTCTTGGTTGTTACTGATACCATTTTTTATGTTGACACTGAAACGGAGGAGAGCATTTTGCTTTCCTTTTTAGAAAAAGCCATTGATATGCTGCATCTAGTAGCACATATTTGTCTGTGTAGTACCGCAGTATTCATGAAATTTTGTGATCTGACTATTCCTCTTAACTTCTCTAACTCCAGTTTGTGGAGATTCTTCATCTGTCTATGGTGTATCACTTTCATGATATGATTGATATGCTCATTGACTGCGGATACAAGAAAGGAACCACACTATTTGGATATGGTTATGATTTTCGCCAAAGTAACAGGTCTGATATATGTCGGCGTCTTTGCACAATCTTGAGCCCTGGACTCTTTAGCATCAATAAATGAAGTAGCCTGAATATCTTACTACCAAACAAATACATTGTGTGCTGTAATTATGGGTTTATCTGGCAGGATAGACAAAGTGATGGTTGGTTTGCAAGCTAAACTTGAGACAGCTTATAAGGCTTCTGGTGGGAAAAAGGTTAATATAATATCACACTCTATGGGCGGATTGCTAGTGAGCTGCTTCATGTCTATGAACCATGATGTAAGTTTTCTTTTTTGCAACAGTGTGTTGCTTTTTCTGGTTTGCAACAGTGTGTTTTTTATGACAACTGTACCTTGTGCTCAGTATCTTTTCTCTTTTCCTCACTTTTATAGATATTTGCAAAGTATGTGAACAAATGGATATGTATTGCATGTCCATTTCAAGGTAATATATTAAACATTATGCATGTGTGATTATTCTTGCATTGGTGGCCTTCAATAGAATCTATGTTCTATGTTACATTATAATTTTACATCTTGGCAGGTGCCCCTGGATGCATCAATGATTCTCTACTAACTGGTTTGCAGTTTGTTTATGGGTTTGAAAGCTTCTTTTTCGTTTCTAGATGGGTGATGCATCAACTGGTAAATTCTTGACCATTTCACATTTAAGCTGTCTACGTTTGTTTATGCATAATGTATTCTTCTTATTATCTCCTATATGAAAGTAACCAGTTCCTTCCCTCAAATATTTATGTGTGAAATTGTGAATTCCATCTCCTATCTTAGGTAATTCATCACTATTGTGCAAGGTTTCCTGACAGTAAACAGTAGGGGATCCCTACTGAAAATACATTTTATAAAAAATACATAAATAATCGCATATATCCAAAAGATCAGGATGGAGATCTAAACCAATAAGTTAATAATGAAGGGGTCAGGTTACTGATATGATAGGATAATGCTCTTACTCTTATTCTTGGCTAGCTTAAAGTTTAGCCATTATTTTGCACTGACACCAAAAATCAAACATCCATATGGTTTCCTACACTCTGGAAATGAATTATGTTGTTCCTTTTTAAGTTCACCCGTTTCACATGTAGCTTGTTGAGTGCCCATCAATTTATGAAATGCTGCCAAATCCAAAGTTCAAGTGGAAGGAAGCACCAATTGTTCAGGTTTGGCGAAAGAACCCTGAAAAGGATGGAGTGGTGGAGCTAGTTCTGTATGAAGCAACCGACTGTGTATCTCTGTTTGAAGAAGCTTTAAGGAATAATGAGGTAGTCACTCTCTACTTATTATTAGTAAATACTTTTAAAAGCATAAGCAAACTGCACCATACTGATTGTATTATCGAAGGTTTAAAATCTTCTACTTACAGATGAGAACTATTTTGGGCACTAACAGGAATGAAATTGTCAATCATTCAATTGAGAGAGAATAGTCCATTGCTGTGTTCAATTGTTGGCTGGATATTTGAGTGAAACTTGCCTATTCTATTTGTTTTTTCTGTTTCTAGCTCAAGTATAATGGGAAGACAGTTGCACTACCATTCAATATGTCGGTATTCAAGTGGGCCACTGAGACTCGCCGAATTCTTGACAATGCTAAATTACCAGATACAGTGAGCTTTTATAATATATACGGGACATCTTACGACACTCCCTATGATGTTTGGTGAGTATGTTGATGACATATACTGCTAAACATCATTTTGTCCTTCATGCTATTCTTAGTATTAGCTATCTATTCTAGACTTATTTTTGCAATTGTCAACTAACAAAGCAAGATTTAATATTTCTACCATTGTCCATTAGTTGAGTTAGTCATCTGTATAGCCAATATAATTGAATAGGAATACACAAAAACAAAACTTCTTTACAACCTTTGGTTGACATAATTCTTTTTTCTTGTTTTGATGTCCAATGCAGCAGCTGTCACTGCATAATTTAGAATTCTTGTTCAACAGTTGACAAGTTATTTATGTGATAACATATTTCTCTGATTTGAATTCTCTAGCTTTGGCTTTGCTGTAATTATGTTCTTTCTAAATTTGCAGTTACGGCTCTGAAAGCTCCCCAATCGGAGATTTGTCAGAAGTGTGCCACACAATGGTGCTGGACTTAATTAATTAAAAAAATATATATGTTCTAGTTCTGTGATCTCGTAATGGTTGCTTTTACTAAAATATTATGCTGGTCCATCTTATTTCAGCCTGCGTACACTTATGTGGATGGAGATGGCACAGTTCCTATCGAATCAACTATGGTAATCGCTATTTCCTGTCATATCATAGATGCCAACTATCTAGTTTCCTTTCTGTAATGTTATAAAATGAAACCTTGTTCACATGATTACTCTTCATTATTGCGTTGAAAAATCACCCGCTTGTTGCTCAATAATTTAGTGGGAAAGCAGAACATTGCTACAGAGTGGTTTTTCAGTAACTTTGAATGGTAACCAAGTTGGTAATGACTAAATAAAGTGTCTTAGTTTTGTAAAACCTAGCAAACATATGATCACCAGATCATGTTCAATGGCGGATTAACCTCTGTTTTGAAGACAAGCATTGCATGTACTGTCACCCTCATTCAAGCGGTACCATTTCATGCTGTTTCGTGCCTTTTGCTCTACGAGTGTTCAAGGATACCCCGTTCTATGCTAAGCTCTGCCATTCACAACTTTAGCATTCATATTTCTCCTTTCAATTAAACTATAGCGATCCTTCACGTTGCTTCATGAAAACAAATCTGGGACATACAATTTGCCATATGACTCATTGTTTTTCTTTTCGTCGTCAGGCTGATGGATTTGCAGCCAAGGAAAGAGTTGGCATCAAGGCCGACCACCGAGGACTGCTTTGCGACGAGAATGTGTTCGAGCTTCTGAAGAAATGGCTCGGTGTGAAGGAAGAAAGTACACAGCGGCGTCGACTGTCGAAGTCCAAAGTGATAGACTCTGCCCCATTATAAGATAGATGATAATCAAGGTCCTTAGAACAAACAATCATGATCTCTTCAAGGCAGCCGTTATTTTTTGGCTCCACTTGAAGAGAAGATGATAGTAGCGAAACACTTGTATTTGATCGAACTGTATACATGTTACTCCAGGGAGCAGAAGATGGTACGATCCCTCCCATTTGCCACAATATGTGACGTCACAATTATTTTATTTCGCATCCGATAAAAATAAAGATATCGTATCGTATTAGTACTTAGCACAAACACTAGCATTTACCTACGCATAGCCATAGCACATATGTTTCAACAGAAATTAAATTCATCTTCCATATAAAAAAATCTGTTTGAAGGGCTACAAGTTTGCCAAGATAGTATATAGTGGTATAGTTTTAAAATTCCATGGGTTAAAAATGGACGGATTGCTAATTGGCGTATATATGTCATTAGCAGCTTAACACACACTTTTGGTCCCCAAGACAAACTAGAGTTTCACATAAAAAGTTTAAATAAAATTTTTGTCAGATAAAAATTTTTGCAGATGAAAGTTTTACGGACAAAATGTTTCATACGGAAGTCCCTTTTTTCTAAAAGCGTGCGTTGATGGCGCACATGCAACAATTAGCTATCCCTGTATTTACCGTACAAGAAAAATTCCCACAAAATCTATCCGGCATGTATCCCTACTGCCAGGTGGGTCCAGTCTTCCCTACCATACCAGAATCCACTGACTGGTGGCCCCATTTGTCAGCCACGCCTCCCAAACACACCACCAACTGGGGAAGTGGGAAGGAAAGCCTCGACGAGAGAGAAGCCGATAGATCGGAGCAGTCAAGGCCGGTGTTCCCCGCCGCCGCCGCCGCCGCAAGCCGGCGAGCCCTGCGCCGTTGACCCGGCGAGGCCACCGCAGCACGTCGCGAGGCCGCTCCGTCATCCGCCTCAGGCTGCCGGTCGTCTGCTCCCCAGCCGAAGCCACCGCCTAACTCCACGACGGTTGACGGCGGTCGTTTTGCTCGACGGTAGGAGCACAATCTACGAAGATCCAGATCTGCCACGGACGAAGGTAATCAATCTGTGGATTTCTCGATGCTCAGTAGTAGTATTTTTTTTTTATCTGCATCTGTGTAAAAAATATGGTCATCCTCACACTATGAGGATTTGGTTTGGAGCACTAGCCTGATTAGGTTTCGTTTAATTCTCCCTTGTATTTGATTGATGAGAAAATTATTTTCTTTTAGCAATCCGTCTCAACAAGATCATATATTCATTCAAGATCGATCCTAAATTACCCGATGCGATATGTATCTTGTGTCTACTACCACGCCGAAGTATTTTTTTTTTCTCGAGAAGAGAAAATGGGTAAAAGTGAGGAGAGCATTCGACTGAACCTCCATGCCCTGTGTTAAGTTTGCTGAACTTCCCTACTTGCCGCCATAATTCGGTCGCAATGCCAGCATACTGAACTGCCGATACAAATACACAATTATACTTGTATAACAATCAGGCATAGTTTATTTGTGTGTCCTTCTCATTCGTTTCCTCTTGGCAGAAAACACCGTGTTGCCGAAATGAAGCACATATTCAAGATAGGTGCGATGCTGGTGACAGTCTCAGCTATTTGGATTGCCCTTCTGGAAACCGCGACTGTTCCTCGAAGTTATACTTGGTTGGTCAGTGCTATATCAATTTTGACCTCAATTTCCTTGAAAAAATTGTAGTGCGAGGTGATTAAGGTCTTTATCTATGACTTCTTTTATTACTGTAGCTTCCCATCTACTTGGTAGTGGCACTTGGGTGTTATGGCCTTTTTATGGTTGGTTTCGGACTGATGTTCTTCCCAACTTGTCCACAAGAAGCTGTGCTTCTACAGCAGGTTAGTTGTTCTAGTTCCATGAGCCAAAAAATATTTGTCAATGGGCTTACGGTGTTTTTGATTAATTTTTAACCAGGAATTCGAGGACCTGAATTGTTTTTGTTCTGTTACTTATTATATTCTAGTGAAAAATTATATACTGTCTTTTCTTTTTTTCTCTCTGTTGGTATAAAAATGGATGTTCAAGGTAGAACCTTGAAATCTATTTAAAGTATGCAGTTTGTAGCATGATAACATGAAATCTTTGTATTTGCCATTGCATGATTACAAGAAAATAACCCAACTGATATTGAGATAGTTCACAAACATTTTGCTTCCAGAAATTTCTACTCTATTCTCAGTTGTATCTACTTACTGTGCAGGATATTGTAGAGGCAAAGGAATTCCTATCAAAGAAGGGTGTTGATGTTAGCTCTGAATGATGTCAAAATCAACGATAGATGACTTGCGGTTAGTTTGATGGCCACTTCGTGATCCTTGTTTTGGGGGTTAAGTACCTAGGGACATGTCATTTTATAATGATCAGAAGACAACTAACACAATTTTACATGGTTGGTATGGAGTCCTAGTTACAGTACCGCATTTACTGAAGCCTTTTTTTTTTCTTTTAGGAAATATTTTTTCCCGGCAAAAGAGAGAGATGATTGTGAAGTAGGAATGATGTGTTAACAAGTGTGTTACTGATTTATTACTGTTCAGGATATTATTTCATCTTTTCTGGATTTCCCACTATCTTTTCTGGATTTCCCACTATTGGTTGTGTATCAAATATGCAGTGTAAATCACCTAGCCTCTAGGTGAACCTGTAAGCGCATGAAGAAAAAATTCCCCTTGCTGGCAAACTGGCACAATGCTGAAATTGGCAGCCTGAAATATTTGTGTATACACCAAAGCCTCCATAGAAAGCTCTGAACAATTTGCATTCCAACATGTTGTCATCCAGGGAAGAAGCCTTGACCTTACTTTACAAAACAATAGTAAAATCAGCCATGATACGCGTAAGCATTTACGTTATGCAATAAACCCTATACTACTTCTTAACCCTATCTTGCTTATCTGACAATAAAATATCACACATCATCACAGTTCACACCAAATCTCAGTTCAATAGCACACACAATATGTATCAGTATCAGCAAGGACAATTTCAGTTACAGCCCAAGTGTGCAGCTGCAGCAGCCAGTAGCCTATATATACTACTACCTTGAGGTAGTAGCAGCCCACGATGAAACCTCCTTGTTGGAGGCTGGCTCATCTTCTCCGGCTCCAGGGATTTGCGTCGCAGCCTCCTCGTCCGTTTCGACGGCGACCTGAGCCGTCTCCTCGGCTGCCTCCTTCGAACCCCTGCTTGCAAGAATTCTCATTGGTGAGTGACTGAGTGGTGACATTGCACAATAAAATTCTATGTATCTATGCATATTCAGGGGCAACATCAACTGAAGATGGAAGTCTTACTTGTATGAATAGATGATGAGGCCAGCTGCAGTGCCGGCAAAAGCAACGAAGTACATCCAATCAACCTGCAAATTGTCAAATTTTGATCGAATAAGATCAAGCTGAATGATTTTAAGCTTGACTACTGGCATGAGTGTGTGTGGAGGGAGGAGTTGATGTTCAGAGACCTTCTCATGGTAAGCGAAGATACGGATTAGAACAGCCCACATGTCTGAGGTCAAAAGCGAGAGATTGAGCATAGTTGCTCCACATATCTGAAATTGTCGGGAATAAATTCAGTGACATACTATTCAGTCAGGGATGTTGTGAATTTGCCCACAAAAAAACAATGATCATACCTTCAATATAATCGGCACCGTTGAGTAGAACAAGAACATTGCTACTGCAAATCCAATGAAAGGTAGAATCTGAAAAAAGAGAAGAAGGTGATTATCTATAAAGCATCCCCTTCATGCTTATGAGATTTTAGACATAAGAATTGAAATAACCTAGATCAGAAATATTAGTTTATCAATTAGAAGTTCAAACCGGATAAATTGCCTCAAGTACAATGTAGGAAAGGATGAAGACTCACCGCACCAGCATTCCAGTCGGTTGACCGAAGTTCTTGTCGTTCAAGTATGCTTCTGTAGCATTGTTAAGGAAATGGGACCTGGGAGTGTATTTTCTTGCTGTGCCAAATACAAATGAGGTAACGCAAGTACAACACAGTTAAAGATGGGTTCCATGGTAAAAACATGTGTCCCAGTTTCACTGCTTCATTATTTTAATCTCATTGCTATTCAAGTAATTTGTCTGTACTTAAATTTGTGTACTCTGTTTTAACTTCTAACATGGAAACGTACTCTTATAGTATTATTAATTTAATAAAACTACAATAGAACAAGTCATCACTTAGCCAAGCAAAAGGATACATTTGTATACCACTTATAACTGCTCCAAAAACGCCCAGCATTGCCATCACCTCAATTCTGCTGCTTTTCTTGACAAAATACTCCTGAAATGTTGTAGGCAAAAACATGCAAGGTTCTTCATGAGCTATCTACTTCTGTTTATGCTTAATCCAATAAACTGCTGCGGCTAATATTTTTACTGTTAATGATCACAGCTGAAAGAACACATGAAAATCTAGAATTGAGTTCTCTCTTGTGTTCTGAAAAGGCATGGAAAACCAATAGGAATAAACGAACTGTAGTTTTGCTATTACCTCGGTAACATTACTGACAGCATAAAGCATGGACCCAGCAATGACAAACAAATCACCTTTTAAGGGGTTGGGTCCTTCTGCAAGACATTCAATTGTGTAGGGTCAAAATGATTTAATTTTATTCTTCGGACTGATATGAGCAAAATGCAGCAGTTCTTATATATTTGTCATATTTCAGAAGAGCTTATGCTAATAATCAAATATGCACAATTTTAAGACTACGTGAAACTGAATAATGCAGCACAACATGAAACGTAGAAATTGAGCAGATAATGGCATGCCAAGCAGGTGAATAGAAATGTGTAATTGTGTGAGATGAGCGAACTTTCATCGCAATGATATGCTTACTTGCTCGATCAGAAGCATGGACATCAGAAAATACTACCATTATAATTCCAGCCACACAAATCGCAACTCCGATGAACTTCCTCAACCCATACTTTGTCTTCAAGAAGACCCAGGTGAGGAGAATTACGCAGGGGATAGCCCAGCAATCAATGAGCATCACACTCGTTAAAGATGTGTACTGATAAGCCTTCACAACTGTATGAACAAAAACAAGTCATGTTTAGCATCTACACATGTTGTTACCAGCTAAAAAACGGCTCCAATTTCAGTAAAAAAACAGACTACCCCATTTGCTCTTATGGTAGATACATACCAATATAGTTAGCCTCTACATCAACGATGCCAAGGATCAAGAAGTAGTACCATTTAATCTGCAGAAATAAAGCGCGTAAAACATTTCAGCCTTCCTGCTGATAGAAATATTCAGAGTGCCGCATTGCAGCGTAAATACTGCAGTGACAATGAAACAGCCTTAGCAACTTGTGAAGAACAGAATCAGAAAAGGCATAAATATGTTTGGTGACAAAGGCACTGGTCACTGTTACTGGTTTGGGGGATAAGGTGCGCCAAACCTGCAACGTACATGCATCAATCATACAAGAAGAGGAATAGTACAACCCAAACTGATGGTCCAAGGGAATAATCTGAACTTCTGAAGGATGTAATTCAGCAGAGACTGTGAGGTTGGCGCATGACTGTGAGGATGTAATTCAGCAGAGACTGTGAGGTCCCAGGGCACCGGACATGTGTTACAACCCCATAATAGCTCATTGACCCTTGGTTTCACCCTTTCCAGATATCAAAATTATAGCCAAAATTGTTCTGAAAAATAGCCAAACTTGCATCCAAATGAGAGTAAAACGCAGAAAGCAAACATACCGTCAGGCTTTGCCTTCTGTAGATCAATATCCCCCCATAAACAATCGCAAGAAGGATGTAATTCAGCAGAGACTGTGAGGTTGGCGCATTGACACCTGAAAACAGTCCACACGATTCAGTCTTACAATCCCAATTCTTTAAACTACCATTCACAGCTCTCCATATCTGAACATTGCGTGCTTTGTAACATAGTGCTAAATTCAAAGATTAGAAGTGTCAATTTTCAAACATGTCCATTCAGCTAAGAAATAAAGAGGAAAAGGAATCAAAATGACCATATCCACGCCAATTGCACGAACACATTCTGAACTAAAAGCTCATCAAAACTCATCAAGACCCCAACTTTTCTTCAGAGTTCAGATCGATACCATATTACCATCACACCAACATCCAGCACTTACAGCAATAGTTTCTTATTAGGAGTAAATCACACACGAAATCAAGATAGCAATACCAAATCAAAACCCTATCAAGCGAATACGATTACAGTAGGCAGCCGTACTACCTCGTCGGGCGAGTTCGGAGGAGGAGAATCCGGTGGAGGTGATGAGCAGCGAGACGAACTGCCCCAGCGCGAGCCCTACGAACACCTCCCGCCGCAGCCAACTCGGCGCCATTGCTCCCTTTCCTCTCCTCCCCTCGGAGATTTCTCCTCCTCGTCGTGGACACCAACGTCGCCGTCGTCCTCTCCACTGGATACACACGCGAAACGCCGAAACCAACAAAGCTAATGAAATCCAGAAACAGAAATGATTAATTAGATAGCCCGTATATATAGGGGTGTTAGTTAGTGTCTCTGCAGTGTGGGCCCCGGCTCCGCTAAGCCGGCCGGTGCAGCCTAATTATCTGTTTATGCTGCATCGTTTCTCTTGTGCAGTGCAGCTGTGTGCAGCATGATATTTCCATGCATTTGATTTGAGCCAAATACACATTAAAATCTGATGTGAATTTTAAGTTTTTTTTAAAAAAATATTTTTTTGGAGACATCCACGTCAATACTTAGGTTAATCTGAACCTTGAGAAGCGTGGATTGGCAGAACACTCTAGCTTTCACCCTTTCATTCTGCATTGTTTTTCTTAGACAAACTCATATCGAATTCTCTATTTTAAAAAAAAAAATCTCACGCTATTTTATACTTTCTTCTGGTATTGTCACACGGTATGGATTAAATTATAGGCTACATTGGGATGCTGTTGCTATCTGTAATGAGCATTGGGATGCTGTTGCTATCTGTAATGAGCTCACGGTCTCATTATCTACATGTTTAGTAATGCCCTTAATTAAGGTGAGTGATATTGCTATCACGTATGCTTGTGTTACTGTGTGACTATCAAAGCAGCAAATAATCTTTAGCCGCAGAAGATTTTGAAAAAAATATGCAAGTTACTTATCTATTTCAAGGAACCAATAGTTGACTTTCTGCTACTTGTGTAGTTGTGTATTATATTCCGGACATTTGCTTGTTGTTGCAAGTCAACAAATTGAAAAAGAGCAAAAGAAATGGCCATTGCAATCAGTTCATTGTCCCTTGTAATAGGAATGCAATGCATGATGGCCACTTTCAGGTTACATCACTCTCATGTATATGTTCAGTCAACTTGTGATAATATCTGTTCCAAAAGGATAAGATGTGAGCATAATTCGTAACCTCTCTCCAGTTTCTAGAACATAGATGTAAAGAAAAGCATTTCTATTTCCTTCTAATTTGCACTAATTATTTGATCACAGAGTTTCCGCCTTCAATGTTACGAAGGGAAATTAATTAGTTTTTTTTTAGGGAAATTAATTAGGTAGAGGGAGGCAGACGGGAATCCTAATGGGCCAAAATTACTTGCGGAAGTTTATATTTTTAATGGGCCTAATATATGGAATTGGCTCAAGGGTAAAATCTTTTAGGCCCATTAGTCTAGCCTGTGTATACTGGGCCTGAATCATGGAGGCCCAGTTAAAGCCGAGCAGGCCCCGTGCGATGCTAAAGTTTTGCAAATAGGACCCTGTCACGGGGAACGATCATGATTTCTTCCATTTAGGACCCTGATTGAGCGGTTACTACTTACTTGGAATTTTTATCGGTTCAGATTTTCAAACAGGTCCCTCGGCTCTTGCCGGCGGCCGCGCCTTCATCGTCGATGAGCTCGCCATCGCGAGCGCCCCGCTAAACCCTAAATCCCCACCTCGCCGCCGGCTCCGTCGTTCTCCCCCGCCGCTCTAACCAAACCTCAGATGATTCCGCAGGAGTGGCGCAGGACAATCCCTAGAAGAGGCGAAGGAGGGCGCTCCTCCATCCATTCACGCGCCAATGGCGCTGCCGCCTGCTGGTGAGTCTCCCTCTCCTTCCCCTGGCCGCGATGAGTAGTGGATAGTCTGAAATGTGAGCGGGCCTGGCCTCCCCCATCAGCCAGCGTACCCCTGCCCACATAGAACTAATCTGCCATTTTGATGTGCTGATTAATTAGCCAGCGTAATGAATCTATCTACATACGAACTAGTAATGGACCAGGATTGGTTGAGCCTGAACCGTAGCTAGTTAAGTATAGTTCCTTCAACATATCAAGTATCAACAACTATGGAAAGCATCTCTTTTTTCTTTGCCATTAAAAACTAGATTTTATTAAAATTAAAACCTACTAATTATGTATATTAGCTGTCTACATCATTATTAGGCTAATATTTCAAGGGTATAATTTAATTACCATGGTATAGTATTTTAAACATAAACTAAATCTCAATCACTACGGTGTATAATGTGCCTCTTCACTTCATTTTAAAATTCTAAATATTAGTTTGTTTCTCCTTTTTCCCCAAATCTAGTGTTTTCTTATTGCAAGCAGCTATGGTTTATGATTTGTTTGTTCAATACTAATGAGGACAAATTTGAATGAACAAATATATGTCTTAGCTGCTTGGGTACCTTGATTATTACCTACAAGAAGCTTTAGAACTTGAATATACAAGCTATTTTTTATGTAATCATGACAACTCTTAGATCCTGGCTTTGCCCGGCCTCGATCGGTTAAATCGCTCAGCGGCGCTGACGCTATCGATCGCCTCCTCTCATGTCATCATGCGTACAATTGTTGCCTCCACGAGATTCTGTGGTGATTGTTCGTATATGATTTGATTGATGTTGGTGACTTGGTGTTAGTAATCTGGCTGCAGTGTCCAATGACGAGCCCTTGCTTGGACGCTTGGACTCAAGGAAACACACCCACTTCGAAATTGTAATTCGTCGTATAAACTAGTTTAAACTTTGTTTTCTTTATTTTCTTCTTCTTAGTGCATTAGGAAAAATTAAGATTTGCATACGTTTAAGTGCTGATTTCGCCATTCATTTTCAAATAGAGACACCAATGGTTACACTATTCCTCATAATTACTAATATGAACATCATCATCTTTCTTTGTATAAGTGACTATGACGATCTCCAAATTCTACTTTATTTCATACAATACAAGTCAGTTACTAGCCTACTTGATTGTCAACTGACAGTCTGCCACACCATATAGGCTGTTAACTGCTTTGTGCATTATAGTTTATACTTTGACTGATGTTGCATCCACCCTTCAGCTTGGTCCTTGAAACCTATTAATAAGGAAACAGTTAAGAATTAGTAAATGAAGGTTTCCGTCCTACTTTGTGCATCATCTGCAATATATATGTGATGAGCTATAGCAATCTTAGAATATTTTCTCCAGAGCATCAGTGTAAATGCAATGTGTCTACGTCTATGAGTTTTCAATTGAAAGGTCATGAATTCTCTATACTCTTTTGATAGGGGGTCCATCTGGCTCCTGTGTTTTCACCACCAATGTATTAACAATTATGGTTTTGGTTTCTCTTAAGTAAAATATAAAGTTTGTTCCTACCTTCTGCCACCAACACCACTCTCCTTCTGGCAGTTGAAGTACAATGCAGCGACAGGTGGTCCAAGATTGTAAAATGCAGAGAAATCTCTGATGTTGAAATTTTGCCGCCATCCTGGAGCATAAACTGTTTGCCGTGCTTCCTGTTTGAATAGCACAAAAACAATCCGATGAATTCCGGCCGGTGGCCGTGGAGCTTCATACGGAACTATTTCACTGCCTGAAACATTGTGTATTCTTTATTAGACTTGCTTTGCTGTGAGTCATATTATCACACTACAGACTATATGTTCCTTGACGCGGTGATATAGATTTTTCCTATAATTCAGTCATTCAATGTGACATTACTGCCACCTCCAGTCCCGTGCTACTCTCTGCCAATTAAAGAAAAAAATTACTTGGATAGAAGTATTGCAACCAATTGCATATACTAAATATCCATCATAGCATTCACATAAATATATATCGAAGTTGATAGTAAGAATATATACATAAAAAGGAGGCGGACCATTTTAATTACCAAGAACCATTAAGTATGAAAACTAAAAATTAGTAAATGCATGAGTTCTGGCATATTATGTGACTTGCATTCATTTTTTTGAATATTCATAAAACTATCTTTAATGTTTAAATAATCACTTGGAATCTTAATAAATTAGCAGAAAAGAGTGTGCCTGTCTGCCAGTGGGGAGCTGGGTATGAACCAGATGAGAGGATCAGGCATGCTTCATGCATGCACTACTGAAGATATGTTTATAACTCATCTGCAATACCATCTATGTAATGCTACTAGTGTTTTTTTTTTGTGGGAAAACAATAGTAATGTTTGCGAACTATTACTATTTTTTGGTTGCTCACACGATTGTTTCCTAAGTTCGAGCTTCTTTAGGAAGGGACAGAGGACACTGTGATAACTTTGCACCATGGTTTTTCCTCTAACCTCCATAGTCCATACTGATTCTAGTATTACGTTTTCACTTGGAAATGGAAGTTCCCATGTTTGAAAAATCTGAAAGGTGCCTCACAGGTTTGGTGTATATATTTCTATTGGCTCCCACACAAGTGAGTCATCGGTCAACCATACGCAGGTAATGCCACATATACGCTAATTACATTAGTGGGTCTCACAGATGATCTGAGGTACTCAACTTGAGGCGCTGTTGGGCAGGTAACAATTGTCCAACTGCTCAACCTGCATCAAAAATAGGTGCAGTCATATATTGGAGCGGGGCCCATCCCCCTCTCCCTAAGTTCCTTTACATTTGATTCATAGTTATGCCCATATTAAGATGACTATATATAGTTTAGTATTCAATAAATCAGTTACAAACTTACTTTACAATTACCTAATGTCTTTTTTCTCAATTTTTGCAATGTCTCCTTAAGTAAAAAAGAACAGCACGTGTGGGGATATAGAACTAGATTTTTTTTAATGAATGAAAGGAATCCAAGTATATGATAGATAACCTACAAAATGCACCTTAAATGAAAATATCAGTGACTGACAGTGCATATGACACCTAAAATAAATTATTTACTTGATCCTTGTCTTGTTAGTTTAGTATAAGAGATGAATTAATTGTCTCAAACTTCCTATAAGTTCTTTGCAAAATTGAACTATGTTATGTAACTTCTACTTTTGCATATCTAACACCCTTGAGGATTTCTACCTTGACATCCAAGCACCAGCCTAGTATACAGAATAAAATCCATCAAGATTTATGCAGTAAACATGTTTATCAGTTATATATGGAAGTATTAAGGTATATCGAATTATATATGGTAAGATAATTTTCGCAAAACGATTGTTTCATGGAAGTATTAAGGTATAGCAGTTTCTCCATAGTTATTTCTGTCTCTGTCATCAGTTATTTTTCCAACTCGAGATAAATTTTACTAGCCACATGGTTATTCCTTTGCCAAGAGCATTAGCGAAATGTTTACAACAATTCACAACAAGAAATATTCTTTTTTATTTTTTGCAACAAATGAGCAAATATTGGAAGTGGTTTTGCTGTTTGTGTCACTGTGAAAAAAATGTTCGTTGATCTGTACATGTAAGTATTCAAAGTTGGAGGTTATGTAAGACGTTACCCACCAAAACGTGCATCTAGTGCCTCTGGGATGTCTGTCACCAACCTGTAGAAATAACAAGAAGAAAGAAACGAACCTCAGCTTGAGTTATTTGATTGGGCTCACAACTGTTTGTAAAGGACAAAAAATAAGATGCATGAATGATAAGTTATATGTAAATTAAAGAAATTTCATGTATGGTCAAATTGGAAGTCTTTAATCTTAGGAAAATGGTAAATCTTATATAAGGAGATATGACTTGCAGAAACATGGATTAGATTCTACAATCAATATATGATTTTTTTATAGATATATAATGGTGCATCATTGTTAGTTGAATAGTAGTACATAGCAAGCAAGAAATTGACCAAACAGATGAACAAAAACTCAGTGTTTCAAATAACCATCATGCTGCATCAGACCAATCCTTTGAAAGACTAATTAAGGTTAGTTACTCGTTAGTTTGTTTGGTGGGAACTGGGAAAGGCCACAGTTCCTTCCTTTATCTATGAAACAATTAATAGGTAAAATTCCAGAGTACCTTCTCCATGAGAATTTAGTAAAGTGCCTTCTTAAAACTAGAACTATAAGAATAATACAAAATATTTTTAAGTGTTGGCAGCTTTTTTGAAGCTGCAGAATGGTACCAATTTAAGAACTTGTGATTGATGATATAAAATGACAATCTGAACAAAGGGACTTAGGTTGAGGAAATTATGGTGATGGAAAAGAATCAGGTTATCACAGAAATTGTACTTTCTTACCCAATAGCATATAGAACAAGAGTTCTTCAGCTGTTGATGGATGGAAAAGAAACACCCCCCTCCTTTTTGAGAGGGCTGCATTCCAATCCTGCAGGTTATCTAGGTAAGGTGTTCTTGAACTATAATCGTAACAATAGTGTGGCAAGTAGCAATGTAGCATTCATTGGTTTCTTGTGAAATGTGGCAGTGTTGAGTTTTAGGAAGGCAATATGCAACACTTGTATAATAAATTTTCAATAATCTCACCAGTGCAAATATTCCCTGTATTCTGGTTTGCTTGGACTTGGCGCATCAGGATCCACCATAACCTTTTAAAAGGAAAACTATGCATTTTAGCATTTAGATATAGATATTAAGGACCAGTTGCATGCCTTATAGACGACCTAGGGCATAGCGCAATAAAGCAAACAACAAAACAGAGACAAAAAGAAATTGTTAGGTTTTGGCCTATAGTGTTTTCTCTTGGTGCCCTGTGGGTGCACTTAACAAAAACCACCCTCCCCATGCTAATTATGTGAGGTTTTGGTGATAAAAATCAAAGTTCTAAAGTGCCTATGGACATGTATGCAGTGTGCCTATTAGTGGTTAGTGCACTGTGCAGGGAGGTGGGATCAGCGTACTAATCTTAACTTTTCTACACTGAGTTCAGGCTGGATATTTTAGTACGTGATATTTCATGGATATTTTTTACGTGTGGCGGTGTCCATCTGTTGTGGAAAGGATGTTCATATGAGCAAGTATTTTGAATTACCAGCTTTAATACGGAAGAGATTCAGTTCCCACTTTAAGTAAATCAGACATTGATAGGGCCTTATCCTATATCCAATATTCTTGTACCACAGTGTACAAACAAAGACAGGAGTGCAGAAGCATATTCCAAAGTAGAATGTACCATATATGTACTTGATCATTACCAAAGGTTACACTATGATGTTTTTTTTGTATCTGATGTTATGGTTTATTTTTCCTGCCACTACAATGTTCTGTGCAACCTAATAAACTATATCTCTAGTATTTCTATTAGAAACAGGTCACCGATGGATCTTTTGAATAATCTGTACTTGTGCAAGTTATATGTTTTTTCCTGGTGAATCACTTATTAGATCTGTGCATCATTCCTTTAAAATGTAGGGTGCCTTTAATAATGGTGTTGCATTAATTAATGTGCAGTATGCATGAGTCACTCAATAAGAAATCATCTAATATTCTAGACAATAAACATCATCTCTTCTCACAGGACAGCAATCTTTGAACTTGGATCTATTTTTGGATAAAAAGTCATTTTCACCTTACCTAGCACACTTGTTCAAAAGACTTGTACGCTACTTTGATCATGTTCCTACAAATTCGTACTTACAAGTGTGTAGAGCTTCGTTTGGTCACGACCTTCAATCTCAACATGTGGTGCACTAAAAACAGCAGATGCTCGTACCCCAGTGCCATTTGTAATTTCCTTCTCACCGTAATTAATCCTCATTGCAGCTGACTTTATGAAAGGATCCAGCACATCACCAATTACCTGGCTCAATGCCAAAGGATCCCTACCTCGAGACATAATTGTATTGATTTTTGGTGAGAAGGGAAGCAGGAAATATTCAATATGATGGAAGGGCTAGGTAACAAATTTTCTGTGGGAAAGAACAGAGCGGTTCGATGTAAATTTATATTAGGAGTGAAGCATCCACTTTATGTTCGCAACATTCCATTGAGCACTATGAGCAAATGGAATCTTGCTTTTCATGTAATATTTTATTTCCCTTATAGTTGCTTCTGTATTGCCTATGATCTTTGTGACTGATATCTATGGCCAGTTTTTTGTGCATATATTCTCCAAAGATCTGGAGGTATGTTTAAAGCTCCAGGAGTTAGCCTCCCCTGCATGGCGCCTTGCCTGCGCTAGGCCAAAGGTTTACGATGAGTCATTTCATGTTCAGTGATACTTCTTTGAGTGGTGAGCACCCATCTGTAGAAGAATCTTTGATCAACATCACAATGCAAGAGTATGAAACCTGGGGAGGTAGAGGCAGGTCATTAGCAATCTTCTTTCTTTTGTTTGCTTTTCCTTGATGGCAACGTGACAACTATCTAGTACTTCATCCTTCACCCTTTGGTGAAAGACTTCTATCTGAACATGTTCTATATGACCCTTGTTGATGCATTTTTCTCTCATGCATATGCGAGATGAGTAGTTCACATGGTTTAGAAGTGAAATTAACATGATGTGGCTGATGTTCTTTCTTGTTCGCATGTGAGCAGTAGGGTTGTATTATTGTGATTCAAATCTCAATTTCAATGTAACTTGACATTCTATTGAATGAGGACATTGGCATTACACAACCAGATTAAGAGAGTTCAGTCTTTCAAGATTTTTGAATATTATTCTGTAGCCTGTTTGACTTGTTGAGGGTGGCTGATTGTTCTAAGTTTCAGTGTCCATACCTACAAATTGTGGATAGTCATGACCAGATCAGGATGAACAAGTAGTCCATATAAATGCAACGACTTCTGCTATTGTAGTAGTTGTTGAAATGCTAATCCCCTGAATGGAGAATTAGTTATTGACCCATTTTCTTTGTTTCATTCTGTTTAGGCGATTGTTGATACTATATAGTATACTCTAATTGGCTTAGAAACTCTATTGAATACTACAATAAATATAATGATAAAGGCCCTATAAGATTTTCAATATATTTTTAGTGACAACTTGTCAGGTTTCTCATACAGTGAGATAATAATATGATTCTTACAAGAGTCTGTTTTGACATAATTGTTTAACTTTTCAGTGCAGAGGAAAAAGATTCATGCAAATGTTTGGGAGCTAGCTATTCACTTTGGACGCTTCTGTTACAGGTAAAAATTTCATAAGTTTGCATGATTTCATATTTTACCCAGTGCAGATAAATTTTCCTGGCATAGCAATTTTATTCTGTGGTATGTCCATATGGTGTGATGTAACTTATCTTTCATTCCTGTTTTTGTATTATACCTTCATAGTGTACTCATGTGCAGAACTTTCCTTGTCCACTAAATACAGCTGTACAGGATCATTCGGACCAAACAGGAACAGGAAAAGCATCTCCTGGTTCGAGTTGCAGTATCATTGTCTTGATATCATGAGAATGAGGCCATTCCATATTCCTCACAGCATTTAAAATCCAGTTGCATGCATAAGTTTCACCTTTGATGTTACGAATGGGCATTGGACTTTTCGAAGGAACGGAGGATGGATACCATCACACTACGGAGTACAGGTTTGTGTTGAAGAACACCACATGTAGCTGCATTGGCTCTCCATTCAGAAACACCACATGCAACTGCCTCGGCTCTCCACATAAACATCAATATCGGGAGTGCCATGAAGAATCCATGCAGATTTATTTTTTTTTCATCTCAGAATAAACAGGTAAGGACCACTGGTTATATTTTGCACCTTTTACTTTTGCATTAGCTTCAGAATAAGTACTCCGTACTGTGCCAATCCTTTTTCCCCCTCTTTTTTTTTGGTCAACTTGGCCTATTTGGAAATATAAAACTCCATAATTCCTACCATTTCTTCCATCCAAAAAGAGCCTTAAGGATCATGCATGATAACAAAGCATCATTAGTTTTATAATAATTACTGCCTTCATACAGGACAATGTGATTTGACATTTGGATAACTATTTGGCACGTGTACTGATCAAAGCTGACTGAAGTCATGCTAATATAGTAACACGATGAGATCAGGAATATACTCGACATGCAGAAATCTTGTGGGAATAAAGGTACAGTCTTCCGATCAGATGGGCATCTCCACCAGGACACTGCATGACTGCAAACAGAAAAGCAGAAGATCAACTTTGAATTGTCGAAAGCTCTTGCATGGCCGTCACGAAAAGGCACCAAGGAATTTCCCTGCACTGCAAACTACCTACACCCAGCTTCTGTGGATGAACTAGTGCCATGTCAGTATGCCACCGTCCCTGCTGCCTCCGGCCCCTCTAGATTGTTCGTGGTCCAGCTGGAAACAGTGCTAAAGCTGATCTGATCCAGGTGAGGGTTGAATCTATTCTAATGCAGAGCAATCTTATCATTTTGACAGCATGCATCTAAAGATGCTAGTCGGAGCTTATGCTGGAATTGTTTTAGCAGCAATTGCTGAATCCTGGATGCTATTACATGCTTCGATGAGATTAAAGATTTGAACTTTTGCTATTGATTCATTTGTTTCATTGGTTTCTCAGGCAAATTGACTCGGTTTGAAGAACACCAGTGATACAGGTGATACATGACAAGCTTCGGGGCTCTGCGATATTTGCAGAAGATGCAGGTCAGGTGACCTGGAAGGACTGGGGAGAAGAATCGAATAATCTTGTACGGCAAATTGAATTCGGACAACATGTGCGTACAGGAACAGTCGCATTTGTCCGGGTGCTCGCCTAAACAAGGTAAGGAGAGTGAGTGAGCGAGCCTCAAAATGTACGGTTGATCCTTTGTTTCTTTGCGATCCTCCTGTATTTGTTCTTACCAATGGATTATTAATTACTCTTTCCATGGATGAGGCAATTGGGTCCAATTAACTTGCAGCGGTTCCTTGATGATTAGATGGGAAACATATCAGGTTAAGTGGCCCAGCCCAATTTTCGGACAGCACCGTTTGGACAAGTCAATTTGGCCCGACAAGTAAAGATTAAAGTCAACTGGAAATTCAAGTATACAACCTATATATATAAATTCCAGTTGCGCATTGAGAGCATATGTGGTACTTTTGATAGAGTAGCAACGGACAGCTTGCCCTGCCCATTTTGTATTTTTCTCCTTAATATGCATGTTAATCATGCAACCGAAATGAGAGACTCATTAAAGCGAAATGATTATTCAGAGACATGGCCAATAACTAAAGGCCGTTTTGCCGTTACTAATTAACAATTCTGCTGCTGCTGCTGCTGCTACTTCCAAAGATATTTTTCTGGACATAACTCGATAATGACCATCTTAATAAAATAAGGCCGTCATGATATGATAGGTACACCCAAACCGTACCAACTCCCACGTAAAATCCACCTGCTTTGCACCCATGCGCCGCACCAAATCACGCAATATGCCTAAGCTGGAAAGCCACATGAAATAGCCTCTTCCGGTGGTATCTAGTAAATAAGAGTAGTACTATTAGAATTAATTTTAATTGTATATGTGAGAGTATGAAGATAAAAAATCAATCCAATTAAAATAGATTTATGATTTAGATTGATTTATGCCGACAATAAAGACCAACGGAATGAAGCTAAATTAACAAACTAAAACACAACGCCAGCTTGCTTCGTTTCCCTCTCGTCGAAGCATAGCGAGAGGCGGTCGGTCAGCCGGCGAAACGGCCAAGCAAAGCAGCAGCGGTAGTAGCTGTCAAAAAAGTCTTTGAAAAACAACAATAAACCAAATCGAACGCGACAGCGAGGCGCGCAGCCAAGCCACGCCACGCCAGCGCGACGCGCCACCGTGCGGTGCGCTGGTTGTTGTTAGGCGGCGCACGGCACGTCACGGACGGCAAGGCGCGTGCCGTCTGTCGCGCGCGCCGTAGCGCGTGGTGGCAAAATACTCCTACTAGACCCAAACCCCGTCATTTCCTCGTCTATCTCCCCATCACCTCTCCTTCCGTCCTTCCCTTCTCTAGTTCTCTCTCCCTTTCCCCCACGTCTCCCCGACTCCGCCATCGATCGATCGATCGATCGTGCTCTCCACTCGATCGCCCGCGCCGCCGCCTCGAGCTCCCGCACCTTCGCCGCCGCTGCCGCTTCTCACTCAGGTGACTCTCACGTCCTCCTCCTCATCCTCTACGTGCGCTCCTAGTTTCCACGCGGTTGAGTCCGTGGAATGATGCGTGGGCGATTGAGGTTTGATCGGTTTCGGCGCTTGGTCTCTAGGACTATAGTAGAGATGAGGGGATGGGTAGTGGGTGATGCAATGCTGCTGCGCCGGGTGGCGTTTTTGCGGGGGGTTGGGTGGGGGTGGCGGAATTGTGGGGGTTCAATTTTGGTTTGGGTATGGGGTTGGGGTAGGGATGGCTGGGGGTTTGCGACTTGGGCTTACGGCGGCGTGAATTGGGAATTTTCGCGGAGGGCGCCGTGGGTGGATTCAGTGGTGCCGTGGTGATTTGCGTGTTGAGTGAGTCACGGTCTCATGTAGTTCCAAGTTTGGAGGTGGTTTTGCTGCTGCTTCTAGCGCTGGAGGTTTCGTAGTACGGACTTGCTTGGATGTGGAGGATGGCCATGTCTCTGTGATTGCCGGATGTCTCTCTGCATACCTTGTTTTTTTTTCATTTTTTGTGTGTCATTGGTTCATCAGGTGACGGTAGAAACTGGAAAATTAAAATAATTCGATTAGGGGTGACGGATGAGTCTGGTTGACCGTCCTATGTCAGCTAAATATCGGTGTGAGTGAACCTGAGTTTCAACTGAAACAAAAATTAATGTAGGACCAAACTTGATGAATTGATGTTGATTGGGACATATGCATGCCAATCTTGCCATTGTTCACATGATGAACGACATAAATCCAGAAAAAGAACACAGAAATGGAACATGAAAATGACACTTCACTTGCTTGGGTGGTTGGCAATCGGCAGAAGAGGATGCAATCACTCTCCCTTAATCGCACTGCCTAAGTAATATCCATAATTGATGTCCATGTGCTTCAGTACTATATCTTTCTGTTCATAGTTAGCTGTCATTGAAGTATTAATGTCCATAGTTAGCTGTCATTGAAGTATTAATGTTCATAATCAGTACTAGATCTTCCTGTTCATACTTCATAGTTAGCTTTTCATGAATTGATGAATTCAGACCTTTCTGTTCTGATTATGAGCTTTTTCATTGAAGTGTTAACGTTCATAGTTAGTTGTATTGATGATATCATGCTAATGTGCTATCTTTTCTCCTTTTATGAACTTGGGATAGGAGGAAGAAGCAAAGGATACATCATTATGTTGCGACGGTGGTTCTGCTGCACTCAGTTTCATGCGCCATATCGTGAACATGAAAATGATCTGCCTGACATCCCGGATGAGAAAGAAGGTAACTTTCTTGTTTAATGCCCATTATTTTATATTTGTCTTGTTTAAGCAACTATCTTCAAGTTTATGGTATTGTATTTGTATCAAGCAAAGGAAATAAGTGCTGAAGTTTTCACATCATCAATCTATATAAATTGAAACTTTAGTCTGTCCAAGCCTCCAAAGTTGCTGTACTAGATGTCAGTGCTTTCAGAACAGCCGTCAGAACCATTCTTTTTTGTCTCATGGCCTTATTAGTTGAACTTCACAATGCTAAAAAAACTGCTCAAAGCATTATTCAAACAGGTCATGTATTATACTTATCTTATTGCTTCCTAGCTCTATTGTGCTCTTGCCCTTGAAACCTAAATCAGTGTCGACGTTTGGCCAACAGGAAATGGTTTTATTACGAAAAATGATGATCCCACAAAAGCACCTCCTCCCATTGAAGTACCTGAATTATCATACGATGAACTAAAAGAAAAGACCGATAATTTTGGTTCAAAGGCTTTAGTTGGTGAAGGATCGTATGGAAGAGTGTACTATGCTACTCTAGACAATGGAAACAATGTCGCTGTTAAAAAGCTCGATGCATCAACAGAACCTGAGCTTGATAACGAGTTTTTGACACAGGTATGGTTATATTAATCATATGCCACTCTTGTCAATTACTAGAATGTATGTTCTGTTGTTTGATGTTCATATTAAGCTTTTTCTCTTGACCTTACTTTTCATTTCTATTGTCTAGGTGTCCATTGTATCGAGATTAAAGCATGAAAATTTTGTGGAAATGCTTGGTTATTGTGTGGAAGGAAATCAGCGTCTAGTGGCCTATGAGTTTGCTACGATGGGTTCCCTGCATGATATTTTGCATGGTATGAGCAATATGCTAGTGTATATCATTAAACACATACATGCCTTTTAATATTTTGTTTGAAGAATATAGATACTTCAAGGTTTTAAGTTATAGATCGGATCCCTGTTTCTTTGTTGTAACTCACTCAAAATAATTCATGTGTGGCGGTGTTCTGATGCTATTTTCTTTTCATGTCCTTGACATACATAAGGAAGAAAGGGTGTCCCTGGTGCACAGCCTGGCCCAGCACTTGACTGGATGCAGCGAGTGAAAATTGCTATTGATGCTGCTAAAGGGCTAGAATATCTTCATGAGAAGGTCCAACCTTCTATAGTCCATCGGGACATACGCTCTAGCAATGTTCTTCTATTTGAGGACTACAAAGCAAAAATTGCCGATTTCAATCTTTCAAATCAGTCTCCTGATATGGCTGCTCGTTTGCACTCAACTCGTGTCCTTGGAACCTTCGGCTACCATGCTCCTGAGTAATTTTTCTACTCAAGTACTTGAATACACTATGCACTTCTAGATTGATTTTCCAAGCAAAATATCTGCTCACCCTTTCTGCTATAATACATTACTCTGTAATAATTGCTGTAAGATGACTCTGTGGTGCCTTCAATATCTTGTGCTATTGATAGACTGACAGTAGCATCCAGGAAATTCTTGATATGGCTAAATAAGACTGCCAAATAGGACCAATAAATACATGAATAAGTTAATAACTAAAGTTCCCATCATTTGTTATTTTTGAATCTGCTGTTGCGCCAGGTGTTATAGTCATTCACTCAGTAACGCACCTTTGTTCTTACTTCATTTTACAAGTGTGTTTTCATTGAAAATGCAGGTATGCCATGACTGGCCAGTTGACTCAGAAAAGTGATGTATATAGTTTTGGAGTTGTTCTTTTAGAGCTTCTAACAGGAAGGAAACCAGTAGATCACACAATGCCTAGGGGTCAGCAGAGTCTAGTTACATGGGTAAGCATTTGATCTGTCTTATTTTTGTACAGTATTAACATAACCTTGAACCTCAGCTTAGGCCTTGTTTAGTTCCCAAAATTTTTTCCCAAAAAACATCACATCGAATCATTAGACACATAAATGGAGCATTAAATATAGATGAAAAAAGAAACTAATTGCACAGTTTGGATGGAAATCGTGGGACAAATCTTTTGAGCCTAATTAGGCCATGATTAGCCATAAGTGCTACAGTAACCTACATGTGCTAATGACGGCTTAATTAGGCTCAAAAGATTCGTCTCGTGGTTTCCAGGCTAGCCATAACATTAGTTTTTTCTTTCGTGTCCGAAAACCCCTCCCGACATCCAGTCGAACGTTGATGTGACACCCCAACCCATAATTTTGGGAACTAAACACACCCTTAGTGGTAAAGAGAACACTTGTCGATAAGATTGCTCTAGAATCAAACAAGAAAAAATATGGCTGTAGTAACAAATTAATAGGGAATCCAGCTCAGATGGACTAAAGTTCGGTTTGAATGATGCTTCAAAGAATCTCTCGTACTAGACTTGCACCTGAACCTTAGGAGTTGTTATTCTTCATCCAATAAGGACTGAACAGAAAATTAGTGTGTCCTTTGGAGAGACGACACTCTTTTGTGCATGCAATGCTATTATTTTGTATTGTACTACATTGTTTTAGGTTATGTACAAGCCACTTTGCACATTTCTGATTAACTCTTGTTACTCTCTTTGAACACAGGCAACACCTCGTTTGACTGAGGACACAGTGAAACAATGTGTTGACCCGAGATTGAAGGGCGAGTATCCTCCAAAAGGTGTTGCCAAGGTCTGGTCTGCCTCTCTCATCCACTAATTTATGTGCACACGCCATCTCTTCTATGTTCGCTACGTTCATCGACGCAAATCAATACCCATGTTTGAACCCAATGGTTTTTCCATCTGTTTATTGCAGCTCGCAGCGGTGGCAGCACTCTGTGTGCAATACGAATCCGAGTTTAGACCAAGCATGAGCATTGTAGTCAAGGCACTCTCCCCTCTTCTCCAGCATAAACCGCCACCGCCACCTGCCGTTGCTCCTGAGTCCTAAACTCCTGATACCAACTGCTTCAGATGATTGACTTCTGAGGTTCAACATGGATGTAAAGAGAGATGGATATTTACTCGTCGGTGCCTGTCATTATTTCCGTACTGGTTTTGTGGGTTTTACATAGGTTTTGGTATTTTTACAATCCGACCTTTCCTTCTCATTCCTTTCCTGCGTGCTTATGCTGAGTGCTGTGCTGCCGTCGTTGGTCGGCCAAGTTGTGTTTTAGCTGGCCATCGGTGGTGATCACCAAAATAATCTTTTTCTGAGTTGAACTGTGACATGGGAAGGTTCTGAATCTAACTGTTCATGGCTTGATGACTTTGTTTATGGCATTGCCAGATTTTGGTGTGTGCCTACGTGAGAGGGTTGGTTCTTCACTTGCACGCAAGCCTGTCAACATGTGCATGTGAAAGGAATTCTTGGCATGCTTCAAATGTGAGTTGCAACTGAAACGTTGTTAAGTTGTTATAAACTGAAGTCGGCTAATTACAAAAACATGTAAAGTATGTGACCTGTTTGCCCTGCGGATACGCTCGAAGTTGCTCATAACTGAAAGCTTAATTGATGACATTTATTTGCCGTTCTAAAATTATCATGGGATGAACAGGATTGCAAGCATCAATTTACCTCCTAAACGAACATATTACACACACGATCAAGCCCTCTTGTGAACACACAATCAATCCACTGAGTCTGTGAGCTTTAAGATTGGAACCGAGTTTTTACCAAAATCAATAGAGTTGATACTCTACTACTACCCGGCAAAAATTTTTGTATCTTCTTACAAAAAATTGCTAGTGCCAAAACTTACTCAATATTTGGCAGAACTACAAATTTGATAGGGTTGCGAACCAAATATGCCTTGAGAATTTTTTTACTTAGGATGGTATAATTTCCACCATTAATCAAGACTTGATCAACCGTTCAAATAAATATGAAACCATATGAATCAATGACATGTGGGTCCAAAACTCACACACAGACAGACACCATCAAAGCCAATCTGTGTGGTGGCATTCCGGTCCGGTCCGCGCCACATTACACACGTCAGGGTCCGACCGCAACCGGCCGACCACCTGCTCCGACCAAAGCCGCCGCCGGCGACCGACTGTTCTGTCCCCCTCCCCGCCGCCGCCTCCCGCTCGCCGCCGGCCGCTGACTAGAAGCAGAGAATCGCCCCCCGCGGCGGCCGGCCGAGGCGAGATGAGCGGCGGCGGCGGCGGCGGCAGCGGGGGCGCAAGCTTGGTGTTCTACGCGGAGAAGTACCACCCGATCCAGGCGGGCAGCATCGACGGCACCGACGTCGCACCCCACGACAACGCCGTCCTCCGTGCGCTCCTCTGCTCCACCGCCGGCCTCTGTCCGTTCCTCCCCCTCCTCCTCCGTTGCCCTTCCCTCCTCTTCCTCACTATCACTCACTCTTAATTTGGGGGGGTTCGGTTTCCGATTTCGCTTGCAGATGATCCGTTCGGGGACCCCAAGGCCACCGGCGGCGACCCCTACTGCACGGTGTTCGTCGGGAGGCTCTCCCGCCACACCGACGACGAGACGCTCCGGAAGGTGCGCCGCCGCTCTTCCCCTTTTGGTGGTGTGTTGGGTTGGATTGGGTTAAGCTTTGCTCGTTTTCTCATGAGTCCGTGTAAATTTGTTGTTTGTAGGCGATGAGCAGGTATGGGAGGGTGAAGAGCATGCGGCTGGTGCGCGATATTGGTGAGTTCAAAGTGTTAAACTATTGCAATCCATGAAAGCATTGATTTTTGTTTTTTTAAGTATAGCTCTGTTGTTATTGTATTGAACATAGGATTCATACAGTTTATACCAATGCAAATTGTATCACTCTGTGTGGCATTGATAACACAGTGGAGCTTTCATATATGAGAAATTGGGGAATCGAATTGAGCATAGCATCCATACAATTTATACAAATGCAAATTGAACTGTTTTGTGCAGCATTGATAACATAGTGGAGCATTCATACATAAGAAAATGGGGAGTTTTGTCCTGAATTTTGCAACTGTACCTTTAGAGGCTTTCAAGTTGTCAGTAGACAGCGGATAGCAGTGCCTCACTGGAGCAACATATTGTTCTTTGTTGATATTGCAAATTTAGTTTTTGCTAACCATACCACTTTATTTTCAGTTACTGGTGCTTCTCGTGGTTATGCATTTGTCGAGTATGAAACGGACAGGGAGATGCGACGTGCCTATGAGGTTATATGATGTTCTTATTTCTGCATCCTATTTGTTTCCTGCTGAATTTTTTAGCACATTTGATTTGTAAACTAAATTACTACAATCTACCTTTGGTCTGTAGGATGCACACCATTCCATTATTGATGGCAGTGAAGTGCTTGTAGATTACTACAGGCAGCAACTTATGCCTGGATGGATACCAAGGAGGTTAGGTATGGATTCTGCTGAAGTATTTATGCACATCTACGAGTACTTGAGATGGTCTTCATACCACTTTGATTTGTGTTTTTATAGGAGGAGGACTTGGAGGGAAAAAAGAATCTGGCCAGCTTCGATTTGGAGGTCGAGAGAGGCCATTCCGTGCTCCCTTGTATGAACTTAAAACATTTGTTGCAATCCAATACTTCTCAATTTCAATAGTCATAGTATAAGTTGCTTCGAAGCTTTTAGACATAAAGTAACAACATGTTCTGCTTCTATAAAACACAGGCGACCGATTCCATATGATGAACTGAAAAGGCTCGGTATTCCACCACCACCTGAAGGGCGGTATATGACACGTTATCAGGTAGATCCATCAGGAAAAAAGCTGCTTGGTATTTATTGATTTACTCAATAGATGATATCAAAATTTCATCACTTAAAAGTAGAAACTCGTCTGCATTCACCTTTATCACGCTAAGAAACAAAGGAATTAGTAATTCATGAGTGAGCATGTGAAAAAAAAAAGTGGAAACAATTGGCTAGTGAGAACAACGAACAGGCTGTTGCCTTGAAATAATGGAATAGGAAGAATCATGTTCTTATGTGAGTTACATCCGCTTTTGGCAGACTTTTCAGCTCAACCCACGTGGGTGATGGAAGAATTACTCCCTCCGTCCCTGAATGTAAGGACGGAGGGAGTAGTAACTTGATTGTTGCAGTTGTTTGCTCACAAGCAAGACTGAACTTTTTAGTCACTTAGCTGTCCCATGAAGTTGGAAGAGTTTCTTGTCTCTTGCTTACTGCCAAAAAGTGAAGTAACACTGTATACTCCCACTATCACAGGTTCCCCCACCACCAAAACGGAAAAGCCATGATATCGACAGGGAAGAGTCACCTCCCAGGAGAAGATCCAAAGACAGGGATGATAGTAGCCACTATAGAAGGGAGCGAAGCCCAACCGAAGATGATGGCATCACTCACAGGCGGAAAAGCAGTCATGACCGCCGAGAAAAAACCCCAAGTAGAGCAAGATCATATATCACTACAGAAGCTGGTACCTACAGTAAGCATAGAAGCGGAGACAACGGTGATCATCGTAAGCGGAGAAGAAGCCGAGAGCATGGAGAATTATCTCCAGACAGGGATGATGGTAGCAGTAGGAGAGGAAGATCTTCAGTGGAACAAGGCTTTAGCCCTCCTCGGTCTCATCACTACAGACATCATAAGGAGCGCCATGACAGCAGCAGCAGCCACTCTCGCTATGGCGAACGCCGGCATCACAGCGACCGTGCCAGTCACTCCAGGAGCAGGAGATCTGAGAGCCGAGAATATAGCCACTAGATGTGTCTTCTTCTCCATGATGCTTTTCTGCTGTACAACCTGAATCCCTGGCTGCACCTGCTCGCTGCTTCTCACATAATGTTTTGGTCTAGTTTCTTCAGGCGTCCTTGCCTTGGGTGTCTTTGTCGTGAGGGCTTCCCGAAGGAATTTTACAGGATTTTCACATGACCTGGTTCAAATCCTGCAAATTTCCATGAAATTTCTCCATTACCAAAGAGGCCAAGAGCAGTGTGTATGGATATGAAATTGTATCCTCCTAAAAAAATATGAAATTCTATAGAGCAACTCTATCGAATTTTTTGAACTTTGATCGTCAAAAGTAATTCCTTTTAAAATTTTGTGTAGCAATTCTTATCAACCTTGTACTTTGTTGTCACTTTTAACTCTACCGAAATCTGGTAATGCAGGTAAGCACTGAATGCTGGTTTAGAACATCTATAAATATATATGGAATGGTTTTTAAGAGTGGGATCTTCTGGAATTACTAAAATCTGGTAAGATAACAAAAGAAAAAGTTTGTCTGTTGCCTGTTGGCCTACCAAAATTTGATAGTGCCAAAAAATGGTGGTGTTGCTTTTCCGTTTGAAAAAAAATTTGGTGGTGTTGAATGCGGCAATACGAGAATATTACCAAAGTTTGGTAGCATTATATAACATGTAAAAATATGGCGAATTTAGAAGTTTCCTCATAAAAACCAGTACCCAAATTTAGCAAGATTTCACATCAAACACATCCAATGCAAAGTTCTGTAACACAAAGAAATACACCAAAAGGTTAGTTTTGTCAACAAAGTTAAGAGGCCCTTTGTATGAAAAAGTACTTATTATTACACGGAAAATATGCCAGCATAGTTTTTGTTCAAAGAAAGAAGAAAAAAAAAAAGACCAACCAAACGCAACCAAAAAGAACTCTTCAATGCAAAAAGAACTCGAAATCAAATCGCAGCCAAAAAGGCTCACGCACGCGGCACCCGGCTTCGGCTTCCGAAACAAAGCGAAAACACAACGAAACCCCACCGCTTCTCTTCTCGTCGTCTCCGCTTCCTCCTCCCCCACGCCGATCACGACCGGCGGATCGCTCGATCCATCGTCGCCGTCGTCCGGGATGCGCCCCGGCGGCGAAGACGAGCTTTCGGCCGGCGTGAGCGACTCGGAGCTGTTCGACGACGACGAGTACTACTACTGCAGCGACGACGACGAGGATGAGGAAGAGGAGGAGGAGTTCGGGGCAAGCGGGAGCGACGACGAGGTCGTCTCCAGGCGGGAGCAGGCGATGTTGTTTTACTGTGATTCTGTGATCAATGCTTCGCTGTCCAAAGTCCATGGTGATTACTGTTACTGATTAGTGAGTTTGAATGATACCGATCGGTTTGGGGAGACATTGCGTGCTCTGTCGTAATTGGACTCTGAATTCTGAATGACGTGTGCGATCTGCAATACGATGGTGGGGGTGTGCAATCTGTCGTAATTACGGATTGAGACTGCTATTTTTCTCCTCTGCATCATATGTCCTTAACATAGTTGTGCTTTGGTTCTTCTGTTCATGCTGCTTTGCCTTTGAGTTACTCAAATGGTGCTAATTGTTTTGTTTTGGTATGAACAGAGATATGTTGTGTTAACCGAAAATGATATACACAAGCAACAAGAGGAAGATCTTGTCGAAATTCGAATGGTATCATATCTGGTTGAATCAGTGACTTGCGTAGTTAACTGCATGTTGTAATTTCTAATGGTTTCTTTGGTTGCAGCTAACCTGTAAAATATGTTTTGAAGGATATGCTGCAAATGCAATGAGCTGTGCTGGTTGTGCTCATTTCTATTGCCGTGATTGTTGGGAAGGTCTCTCTATCTCTCTCTCTCTCTCTCTCACACACACACACACACACACAAACACACACACCATAATGGTTTTTTTTTAAAACTTTAAGATTTTGTTACTTGTAACATTATGAATCGATTGCTATTGTAATAACAAATTTATAGCTGACTTTATTGTCATCATTTTGGACTTCCAGTATTTTGTAAACTTTTTGTTCATACAAGATTTTTGAAATTTATAGTTCTAAATAAGGTAAAACTTCAGGGTATATTAGCACGGCAATAAATGATGGTCCAGGGTGTTTGGTGTTGCAATGCCCTGAGCCATCTTGTGATGCCGTTGTTCTTGAAGATATGATTAATAGCCTGATGAAAGATGAGGACAAAGTAAAGTATCCACGATTTGTATTACGGTCATTCATTGAACACAACAAGAAGGTAATTCTTCAAAGTACTCAAAACTCATAAGGGTTCATGTTATCTTTTTCCCAAGTCATAGACTCGAAAATTTATTTATGCCAAGTGCCACCCTAAATAGTTCTAAAAAAATATTTCTGATGTAATATTAATTAATTCCTGCAGGCAAAATGGTGCCCAGCTCCTGATTGTACCTGTGCAGTTGAGTTTCTCGGTGATGGGAACTATGATGTCTCGTGCAAATGCACATTCAGTTTCTGCTGGAATGTATGTATTTCTTATTTTAATTTTTTACTTGTATACCTTTTTAGATTGATATTACCAGTCAAATCTTGGTAAAAATGCAGTGTGCAGAGGAAGCTCATCGGCCAGTTGGCTGTGAAACAGTCTCAAAGTGGATACTAAAGAACAGCGCAGAATCTGAAAACATGAATTGGTTTGTCGCACACATAATTTCCTTTCTGTCTTAATTATTTCTTGTGCAAAATACTTTTGTCATTTTAGATTCCATAGTACATGAGGAAAAACTTGAAGCTCTTTCTCAAGTGTTTTTTTTTTCTCAGGATACTAGCTAATTCTAAGGCCTGTTCAAAATGAAAACGACCTATAGAGAAGAATCAGGGATGCATGCATATGACATGCACTCCTCCTTGTAAATTTGAATTTTGCTGGTTAGCTCTTCTCCTTTAGGGTCTCGGCATATTTGTTTTGCTGGTGATTGTGTGCAGTTTGCATTGAAATTGTTATCTTCGGTCTGATCTTCCATGATCACAGGTTATGTCTAGGTGCATGGTCAGATCATGGACAAAGGACAGGCGGCTTTTATGCCTGCAATCATTATCAATCAGCACAGAGGGATGGCACGGTATAGTTTCATCTTGTACATATTGTGCAAGAAGAATCGTGTACATTAGATTTGTTAGATATGTTACCTTTTCGATAATGATGGTAACTTTCTATTGGACCTATTCATGTGTTTCCTCCCTTCTTTTACTACTTTTCTTATTTTAATTTATTTGTTTACCTTCATGACAATGATTGCTTGTGATCTTCTTCCCCCATTTTTCAGTATGATGAGGCTGAAGCAAGGAGAGAGAGAGCTAAAGACTCGCTTGAGAAATACATCCATTATTATGAGCGCTGGGCATCCAATCAAAAAGTATGTTTACAATTTCGTCTCATTTTACATACTCTTTAACTAATTGTTATGACATCCTTTAATTTTTTAAATGAACTGTGCAATATTCAAGGATCTTTAACTAATTTGCTAACTGTATTTTTAGTCAAAGTTCTAAGGATCAAATTTGTCCATTTTATTTCCATTTTGTATGTATCATCTGATATTGTGAGTGGTAAAAGCATGCATAGCGCTTTATTTTATATTTATCTTTTGCATACTTTCATAACTGTTTGCCTCAATCCATGCATGATGTGAAGGATCCACATAAATATATATTTAACTGTATCATGAATTATGATTGGCAAATTTATAATAATGGACCTGTTTACTTTTTCCTGCTGGCAGTCAAGGCAGAAAGCACAAGCAGATCTGCAAAAAGTTGAAAATGAATATGTAAGTTTTACCTTGGCCATGCATACGACATTTGTGGTTCGGGAGCAAGTTTTATGTTATTGATACCTGTAGCAAAATTTAATGTTTTGGCAACCATTTTGTGTTTGATTATGTTTTCTAATGTGTATAGCTTACAAAGTTGAGTGATGTTCTTGGTATACCAGAGACCCAACTGAATTTTGTAATTGAAGCTTGGTCACAGGTTAGATTTTATATATCGTTTTCTGATGCATGTTGACTTTTTAAATGTAATTTACATGTTCGCTTTTCACTGTACAGATTATAGAATGCAGGCAAGTGCTGAAATGAACATATGCTTATGGGTACTATCTACACAATGAAACGAAGAAAGAATTTTTTGAGTACCTCCAAGGTAGATAATTTGTGCCTTTCGACCTAGGGGTTATGGCATACTTGGCAGTCATACTAGTTTAAATTTTTTAGGTCAAGCTGAGTTTGGTTTGGAGCGTTTCCATAAATGCGCCGAGGATGATGTGCAAGCATTTTTGAATGAAACTGATAACGCTGAATCCTCTCCTTCATTGCAAAACTTCAACGAATTTCGTGGGAAGCTTGCTGATCTAACAAGGTATTTATTATAGAGATATCTTCGCTCATCATTATTAATAACATGACAAGGTATTTGCCATTAGTTTTGTTGTCTTATTCGGTTCTGAAAGGCAGGTTGTTCCAAGTAACCATCACCAATATCCTTGTAAACAGCTTGTTCCATGCATGAATTCATTATGCAATGTATATTTTCCAAGCATCTGTGTACCACTCAATATGCCATCATCTATGCAGTTTCAAATTTGCTTGATCATTTATTCATTATTACAAGAGTTGCATATTTATGATTATGTACAGGTACACTAAGCTTATCTTAAACATGATCTAAGATAAATTTTTCATTACAGTGTAACCCGCAACTACTTCGAGAACCTTGTTCAAGCACTGGAAGCGGGTCTGGAGGATGTCCATGCTACAGACCAATCAGCTTCAATCAGTACCTCCATCTCCAAGAAACCAGACATCAAGGGCAAGCCAGGGCGGAAGAAGGCGGCAAGAACATAATCGGAACACTCAGACGACATGTGACGCCTGCAGCAGAGTTAAGCCAGTAGATAGATATGTGGAGAGTAGCAGGAATTTTCAAAGAATGTAATTAGAGCTTGAGATCGAGTTGAGTTCAGTTTGGCATTGTTCACAGGGCCAAGCTTCAACAGTATAATGTCGATTGTAACTTATGTAACACCCTCCTAAAAATCTTAATAAAATTTGGTCGGCTAATCCTTCGGCCGACCGGCAAAATAATACTCCCTCCGTCCCATAAAACAAATCCTTTTGGCTTTTTAAATACAAATTAGTACTCAACATAAATGACCATCATACCCCTATTTAATGTGGTTTTATTAATTGAAACTTTCTTATAGTCCCACCATGCATGTGAAACTTCCTTATAACCCCGCCATGCATGCATAAATTTAATAGAGTGGATGAATAGATGGAAATAAGGGAGAAGAAAAAGAACATCATTTGATTTTTGGGACAAAATTCAAATGTCCAAAGAACTTGTTTTTGGTCAATTCAATTGTGCAAAGTAACCTAGAACATTGGAAATCTGGTTGAGAAAGGTGTTTTGTTGGCTCAAAACTCTGGTGCTATGAACATGAAGCAGATACTCCCAAATTCAGAAGTGCAGTGCAAGATGATGGGACAAAGTTAGGTACTAATATGAGAATATGCATGTGCTAGCTGTAAATATTACTTCATGGAGAAAATTAGGTGCTATAAAATACGATCTCATGCGAGGATGTCATGTGGGTCCCCCATAATATGATTGTATTTACTTACTGATTTTTGGTATCATACAAATTAAATTGGTCTGTATGGGTGAACTGGTCTATACGTAGCCTTCTCAGCTTTCTTCAAAACGGGGGAAAACACAAGTTTGGTAATTTCCATGTTGCTCTTTGTTGAGGCCCCCTTTGAAACAAACATTGTACAAAGAAAAAGAAAAAGAATGCCTCACCGACTGAATTCCTACAGAAATTAAAAACACAACAAAAAAGGTTTAATTGGGACACAGAAAAATGTGGGAACTGAGAGTCAGCAAATGGAGAACATGCTTATTTTCCTTCAAAATCTCTCCACAATAATAGCATATTTCATAGGAATTGATAGACTTTTTTTGTTATGAAAAAGAATTGGTAGGATTGAATCCTTCAATTTAAAATACTAAGTAAGGTTATTTTCCATGAAATTCAAATCCTCTATAATTACAATGTTTTTCTTTAATTGGGGGCCTTAGATGCTGAACAAAAACTATTCAAAGGTGGGCTCGTGGCGTCCCGAAGTGAAACTACTCGGCCCATGTAGCCCAATCCGAATACGGCCCACTACCGCTGACTATGTGGGACTAACCACGCCACGTCAGCGTCTGGTCAAACAAGACCGTTGACTCGCCGCCCCCCTTTGCTCCCACCTCCGTCACCTACCACCACCTCTCCACTCTACGAATTCATCAGTCACCACCGCCTCCTCTCGCCGCTGCTCTTCCCGATGGATTCCATCGCCTTCGCCTCCGCTCCAAACCCTAGCCACGCGCCCTTCTCCTCCTCCTCCTCCTCGTCCTCCTCGCGGGCTCGCCGCTTCTCCGTCCGCGACCCGTGGCGGCGGCGGCTGCTCCCCGCGCTCCGATCGCAGCGGCCCGAGTCGTCGGCATCCGCATCCGCATCCCACCACGACGTGGTGGTCGTCGGCGCGGGGATCATCGGGCTCTCCATCGCGCGGCACATCCTCCTCCACACCCCGCTCTCCGTCGCCGTCGCGGACGCCGCCGTCCCGTGCTCCGGCGCCACCGGCGCAGGTATGTAGTAGCCCCTCCTCGATCGGCCGCGTCGTCCCCTGATTTGCGTGTTCGTCTGTGGCTTCTAGGGTTTTTGATGCTGGTTGGTTGGTGGGTGTGGGTGTGGTCACGCAGGGCAGGGGTACCTATGGATGTCGCACCGGACTCCCGGGAGTGACACGTGGGAGCTGGCGGTGCGGAGCAAGCGGCTGTGGGAGGAGCTCGCTGCCGAGGTGGATGGACTTGGTGGAGGCGGTGCGCGGGAGAGGCTGGGGTGGATGAGGACAGGTAAATCCATGTGAATGTGATGGTGATCGGTGAATTGCTGGTTTTTCAAGTATGGTTGGGAATTTGCGATCAATCGATGAGTTAAGGCGTTTAAATTTCCTATCAGAGTGACTGTAAGATGTGGATTCACTACTCTAGCAATATATTTCAGTTAGAAAATGGCATAATGCAATGAACATTAACAAGGTGATTGAAGCTACATTGGACTCCAGACATACTGTATCAGTATGGATGCATGCTAATGTAGTAGTTGAATTTGCTATGCTCGTTTAATGATGAGATGCCTTACTGTATATGTTTTATTTATATATTTACTCCTTTTTTTTTTGTATAAAGGTCTTATTGTATAAGTTACATGATCTGTATTGTGTTTAGTCAAATTTTAGTTCTCTGTGGCAGTTGTAGTCTGAATGAAATGTGAAATTTTGTTAAGGAAGCTTATTAGTTGGGAGAACTTCTGAAGAGATGGCTACATTGGAGGAAAGGACCAAAATTCTTTCTCAGGCAGGTATACGTGCAGAATGCTTGTCTGCTGCTTCATTACATGCACTGGAGCCGGAACTCTATGTTGGGCATGATGGGGGTGCTATGTTCTTGCCTGAGGACTGTCAGATTGATGCATACCAGGCTGTCTCTTTGATCGAAAAGGTTTCTTCTGCATAATTTCAATTTTATTTATATGCGTGTGTGCAATTATCAGTGGTCTTGAATCATTAACATTTTCATTTGATAGACCAATGGTTCATACTCCTCAGAAGGGAGATATATGGAGCTCTATAATGATCCTGCCGTGTCATTAGTAAGTTAAGGCCTCTTCTTTTCAGATAACTTATGCTAGTTAATTGATGAATACTTGTCTATCAGGCATTCAGGCTGCTGAGATGTGTTCAGTTATGTCTAACCATCTCACTCGATTTGCATTACTGATAGTTGGATCAATTTAATGCAGATCAGAGACTACTGGAACAGTTGAAGCTGTTCAAACATCCAACCACATTCTATATGGTCAAAAAGCCATTGTAATCGCTTCTGGTGCCTGGACTCGAACTTTATTGCATAATTTTCTTGAACCGAATCCTATATTGGATATTCCTGTGATGCCACGCAAGGTAAATGCTACACCTGAAATTTCTTGAATTTACCTATGATCTGAAATATTTGGATTGAAACGAGACTACAAAAACGACATGCTAGCTAAAATTAAATCATTACAGATTGTTTACCGCATTGCTACATTTCTTCCCTAATATAGTACAAGTACTAACATGATGGTCGTTTCTCTGTAATGTTGAAGAATTACATTTTTCTTGCTGTACCCAACTCAATATCTAACGGCATTAGGGAGAAAAACACTGTTCTTTTTAAAACATTCACCTAACCTCCAGTACATACCTTTGATCATTACTCTTTCCTAATTGAATGTTTGTAGAAAATATTAAATTAAGAAATGATACTGTTTTTGTAAACCCACTCAGATTATTTTCATGCAAGTATGTTCACATTTTTTTTTCAGGATGATAGTAATGCTGCAGTCTGCCATTTCAGGGTCATTTACTTGTGTTAGAGAAATTCAACAAGCTTAAGCTAAATCATGGAGTAATGGAGCTTGGATATGTTGGCCATCAAGTTGCTAAATCAAACAACACACCCCTATCTTCAGAATCCAGTGAAGATGAGCATGGTGCTTTATCCATATCGATGACTGCAACATTAAATACAAAGGGAAATTTAATTCTAGGTGATTTATGAACTGACAAACTTCATCCTCTGTAGCATGTTTTGTTCATGTGGATGACCCAAATCCCTTTTCATCTAGCCAACTTAAGATGCAATCATGCTAGATCACTGCATTTCCGTGTTACAGGAAGCAGTCGAGAGTTTAGAGGATTTTCAAGAGAAGTTGATAAGTCCATCCTTAAATGTATATGGGACCGTGCAGCAGAGTTCTTTCCTGCGCTGAAGAATGTTCATCTTGATATAAATGAAAACACTGAAATCAGAATTGGACACCGCCCCTATAGTAAGCTCTTTTCATTTTAGAACATCTCAGGAAGAGAATATTCCATATTCTTTGATAGATATTTCGTTGCAATGTTATTAGTTTTGTGCTTATTATGTAGTACAATTGGAAATAATTATATCATCTGTTTCAGTGCCCGATGGGAAACCAGTTATTGACTCTGTTCCTGATCTGCCGAATGTGTTGATTGCGACAGGACATGAAGGAAGCGGACTTGCCTTGGTAAGGTCATTGTATAAATCTGCACCAGTTATTAGTAGCTTTATCTCTTACTATTTATGTAGTTGAGCAATCAAGCATAGGACATCCTCACTTTCTCAGTCCTGGGTTCTCCTGGATACAGGAGTTAGGACAAATAGGTCCAACAGAGACGTGTAACTTGTGTTGTGTGGAAATAGTTTTGTGTTGTATTGTATTTTTGTCCTTTGTAAAGATTGGTTATACTGTTATATCTTTTGAGAAGATAGAAGAGTTGATATTTTTGTGCAAAAATTTACTTCAGGCGCTGGGCACTGCTGAAATGGTTACTGACATGATTCTTGAAAATACTGGAAAAGTGGACTTCTCGCCATTCTCCATAAAAGACAGGTTTTCAGGTAATTCTGATAAACAACCTGTGATATTAGAATTCATTTGCTATGCTCTCATCATCACAACTTCTCTTATCTGCAAAATTGCCTCACTGATTTTTCTTCATGCCTTGTGCATTCTTAGCTATCTTTCAAGTTGATGTTATTAAACAATTTGTATGAGGGAGTATTGATAAATATAACTGTGAAATGGCCATTTCTGAGAAATTCCAATGGAAAATGACTTCTATAATTGCCACTGCAAACATCTCTTTTCAGAAAAATGTCAGTTTCTATGTAGTAGTGAGCAAAACTGCCCACACCTCCCCCATTCCCATTCCAAGGTCATCCATGGCCTGCTGGTAGAAATCATAGCGCCTCCCTCTCCCACAGCCTTCCAGCCTCCAGGATAGACCTCCTTGTTTAATTCCAACATTTTTATAACAGAGAACTATGTAGCTGTATGAAAAAACAGTTCAGTTTAGCTTCCAAAAGTGAATGTCACACTGATTCATTTCATCTTCATTTAAAATTTTGCAACTGGCATTTGTTGTGTTTCTGTTGTATTAAGTTAATGCATTGTATTCCAATTGGCAGTTCATAGTTTAGATGAAGCAAAAAAAAAATCTTTAATAAATTATATTTGGGGTTATTATTAGAGTTAGCTTCTTTTCTTTTGTTAGATTTAGCAAAGTAGTGAAACGTCAAAATTTGTAAGTGGATTGCATGTCGGCGCTTCCCTTACATGTGCCTATGTCTAAGTCATGAATGTATATCCAAGGTATGGAATAATTTGTTTCCATTACGAAGGACAATGCTATGGGGATCGCTCCTTTCACCCTGGTGTCCTCTATCCAGCAGTCTGGTTTTTATATTTTTAGTTTGTCCACTGATGCTTAGTGATTGCTTGATGCACTCAGTAAGTAAATGTTGCTCAGATCCTCCTTTCTTTTCATGAACTTTCACTGCACAGCTTGCTACTGAGGGTGCTGAAATTTGCTCTTGAGTATCGTCGGGAAGCATTCCTCCAGTCTGGTCCGGATTTCATCATTGATTCAAACTCCTGATAGCTAATGCGACCATCCTGTTGATATATGTGCAACATGTCAGTTACTATTGAAAAATGTGAGGGTAAAACCCCAATTTGGAAAATGCATGGGTATGCAACCATCAAATTACTGTTGCTTCCAGGGTTTCTTGTACTATTGGACTAGGAAGACTTTTTTTGTTAAAGGTGGAGTAGACTATGCCTAGAATTCAGCAAGTTTTGTGAAAGGGGAACTTGTTGATTTGCTTTGAGTCTAGCAATGTAGCAAATATCTTTTGTAAACTATCTATAATTCTCTTAAAAAATGGGGCAAAAAACAAAAGTGTAGCTTTTCAATTCTTTATGAGGAAACAGTTGGAAATTTGGTGATTTTCTACTTTCGTGGCTTAGTTGATTTGCAGGGTTTAGGTTAAACAGTCCAGTCAGCTTAATACTACCTTGATTTCGTTGGAAACTGGTTTGATTTGCGTGCAGTTCCAGGACTCAAAATGGCAGAAAGGTTTCAGAATTTTGTAACTTGTGAAATTTACACTCTGAACACAGTATGGTGCATCTTTAAGTGGTAGAAAGTTGAATTAAATGGTTCAAACTGACCTTATCAGTGTCAATGTCCCGAATAATATCTTTAACCACTTGCTCGGTAGGGGCCAGTTCACCATCGCCTAAAGCATCCATTAACTCCTCGATTTCGATAAAACCGTTACCATCTTTGTCGAAGAACTTAAAAGCTTTAGGTAGGTACTCCTCATTGCTCATCTTTTTTATGTGAAGTAATACTGTTACAAACTCCTCGCAATCTAATGTTCCATTTCCATCTGTGTCACCCTGGAAAACCAGAAAGTTGTAACAGCTTTCAGCAATGCAATGCAAAGTTATGTCTGATTGTCTATGTACCTTCTGTTGTATTAGTGTAAAATACAACAGTGCTTTGGTTGCAACGATGACATGTATTTATACCAATCTCATAGCATTTAAAATTGCATTTGTACTGCTCCCATTTTGTTCATTGTAATTCAAATGCTGGTACCCAGTTATAAATTTAAATTATATAAGAACGATGAAAGATTGTGCATTGGGAATGGATATAGTAAGCACTCACAGCTTCTAACAGCATTTTAATCTCTGCCTCTGGAACAGGATGACCATTTATCTGGAGCCCCAACTCAAGATTCTCAAGTGTCAAATTACCGCTATTGTCTTTGTCCATCATATGGAACATCTGAGTATATTTGTCGATCTCCTCCACCGGTAAATTTTTGGCAACGACCTTCATCAGAAAATACTCACATTGAAGAAGTGTTCCGCATTTGAAGAAAATAAGAATAATAACAGCAGGTCCTCTGCGACTTACCCCAAGTGCCTTCTTTTTGAACTTATTCATGGATGAGAATTGCTTCAACCTGGATCGAACAATCTCTCCAAGTGATACGTTTGGAGCCCTGTCAGCATTTTTTAGCCAAGGATGCTCTGTTTGGCAGGAGGGGAAAAAAATCTCAATTCTGTTACCTACTGTGCATTGTTAAACTCACTCTCTTTTTTCAATATGTCAAAGACAGCAAAATTTTAGCTTTCCTTATGGCTATGAACTTGAATTTGAACCGAATAAAGGTAGTCATTACCAAGGACTTCCTTTGCTGTCAACCGGGTAGAGGGATTCGGGTCAAGCATCTTCCTGACAAGGTCCTTGGCATGCGGGGACACCTTGGGCCATGGCTCCCTCTGGAAGTTGATCCCACCCTGAAGTATCGCTGTTACGATTCGCTCATCGTTGTCTGCACATTGGTGGCAAAGCATCAGCTATCAGCAGAAGTGATTATCAGAGAGGTAACCTGTGATGCTGCCATGCCCATAGGCAAAGCCGCAAATCTGATCATATTCTGCTAGCTACTGAAGTAGAGTGTAAAGTGCAAACAGAGGAAAGCATGGTTGATCACTTCACCTCCCCAGAAAGGAGGGACTCCACACAGCAGGATGTAGAGGATGACGCCGGCGCTCCAGACATCTGCTTCTTGCCCGTAGCTTCTGTTGAGAACGTCTGGCGCCATGTAGTATGTGCTGCCAACCACCTGGGTGAATCGGTCTCCTGCAGGCACCAGGCAGGTAATTTGAGAATTCTTTTGCCGCATGCGGTGCTTTATCACATCAATCTTGGATCATTGGGTGGTTCTTGAGTACCTACCTGGCTTGAAGAAAACAGAGAGTCCGAAATCGATGGCCTTGAGAGGCGACTCCTCGGACTTGTTGGCAAACAGGAAGTTCTCCGGCTTCAGGTCCCTGTGCATCACCCCATTCTCGTGGCACATCTGTGCATGCAACATTTCTTTTAGAAATGGAAATAGTTTACATCTCTACCCTTTGTCAAAAGGCACACAACAACCAATGAGTTCTAAAAGTTGAATAAAAAGACATCGGGTTATATGACAACTTTTTAGGGCTCATTCGATTCGAACGTAATTTTTATGGATGCCTCCTTGATCTGAAGGAAAAAAACATAAGATTTTAATCCTATAGGAGTTTTTCCTATATGAGCCTTTCTCTTAAGCCATCTTAAATTGTAGGATTAAGTAGGGAAAACGTATGATTTTTACAGAAATACAATTGCAAAACAAAGAAGTGTAAAATATATGAAAAGTACATGAATATCATATCCGTTTGTTTGGACCTCATAGAAAAATGCTTGATGAACAGGTCATGCAGGCGCGCGGCAATCGAAGAATTGATCGATGGAAATGCACATGTTGTATAGATAGATGATGATTACTATACATGCCTGGACGACGCCGACGATGGTGCGTGCGAGCTTTGCGGCGGCGCGCTCGGTGTAGTGCCCCCGCGCGAAGATTCGGTCGAACAGCTCCCCTCCCTCGCACAGCTCCATCACCAAATGCACCCCGTCCTTGTCCTCGCACGCCTCCCTCAGCCTCACCACGTCCCCTCCTCCGGCGCCGGCGGCGATCGCGGACACGCGGCGGAGGATCTCCACCTCGCGCCGCACGTCCTCCGCGTCGCCGCCGCCGCGCCGCAGCCGCTTGCGCCGTATCGTCTTGCACGCCAGCGCCTCCCCCGTGGCCGCGTCCGCGCACCGCCTCGTCACCCCGAACTCCCCTCGCCCTAGCTCCTCCCCTAGCTTGTACCTCTCCGCGAATCCCGCTGCGTCGGCCGCGTCCCCCAGGATCGTCGCCGCCGCCGCGTTGCCCTTGATCTTCTTGTTGGGATCCGTTCCTATTAGGTAGGGCCACCTCCGGCGATTCTTCTTTGTGGTGGAGGTGGTGGTGGTGGAATCGGGGTCGTCGCGGCTGGTGACGGGGAGGATGGCGGCGGGGGCGGGGCGGGTGGCGGCGAGGCGGATGATACGGGTGGGAACTGCGAAGGCGGAGGAGCAGCTACCCATGGCGCCGCCGCCGCCGACGCCGCGGGTGATTGCTCTCCCCCTCCTCCGCCGCTCGCGTCGGGGTGAAGGGGAAGGGGAAGGGGAAGGGAAGGGCAAGCGGCTTGGCTTTGCCTCGCGCGCGTGCGTGCGGGCGGGAGAAAAGGAAGGAGAAGGGAAGCGACGGCTCGAGGAGGCTGCGGTTTTCCGTTGGTCTCGGCGTTGCCTCGAGTGGGCCGGATGGGCCTATGCGTTGCGTGGTGAGTGGCCCGTGAGGGCATTGATGTTGCGTAGTGGGCCGGAACCTGGATACGCCTAAGGCCCACTAGTCTGTGTTTTTCCGTCAAACGTTGACGTCTGATAAAAAAGGAATAAGTTCACTTACGTCCCTCGTCTTAACACCGAGTTCCAAAATCATTAAAAAAAAAGAGTTTCAAAATCATCTCTTAACCTAAATAACAGAAATGTTGGACCCTAAACTTACAAAAAACATTCATACTAGGTCCTCCGGCAGTATAGACGACCGGTTTTGCTAACATAGCATAGTAGGATCCACCAAATAAAAAAAAATCACTCTCCCCTTCATCTCTTCCTTATCTCCTCTCTTTCTCTCCTCGGCTTGGTCTATCCAGGGGATAAGGAGGCGGAGCTCTCCTCCTGCGCGATCGGCCCGACGACGGAGGTCGCGGAGCAGGTGTTGAGATCCCGCGTCTGCAACTCCTGTTCCAAATCCGTTGTCCATTTCTTTATCTTGGCGAGGCGGTTGGTGAAACACCGACTACGCTTGCAACCTCCTCGTCGGCATCCTCAACAAGGCCGGAATGTTCCAGCTCATGTGGGATGTAATCCGCTCCATTTTGCAGGGGGGTGGCGGCCTCATCACCGTTGCCACATTCGCCTCCATCTTCTCCTTCTATTGCGCTGTCGGCAACCTCAAGGTGGCCGTCAAGGTGTTTGATGTCATGGAGTGATACGTGCCCATGCTTGTGCCTGTTGCCGCTACCCCGCGCCCGAGCTCATGTCGGTGTTGACGGCGATAGCCAGCGGTCCCTTTTTTCACCTCCTCTACCGTCGTCACCTCTTCGTCATCATCACCGGTTGCGCCCCTCCTCTGCCATCGCCGTCGCTGCCACCGCATTCCTTCTGTTGCGCGCCGATGGCGATGGTGAAGACAGGCTGCGGTGCGCCAAGCTCCGCTGCACCCACCACAACCGACGTCTCGCTGCCATCGGCCGTCAGCGGGGAAGATGAGAGAGAGCGGAATTTTTTTATTTTCTTTTTAGGTTGGCAGGTGGGCCCTATATTTTATTAAGTATTTTTATGCTGACTTGGCTACTGTCAGGTGGGTGCCATAAATTTTTTTAGTATTTTTTTAATCAGGATGACCACATTGCCACGTCAGTAAAAGCACCCTCTAATGCTGCCGAGGGATCTATTTTATTTTAGACGGTTTTTTAAGTTTGGGGTTCAACGTACATTTCTGTATTGGGGTTGAGGAGGATTTCGGTGAAGGAGAAAGCCAACCAAACGCGACACCACCAAACCTCACCGGCGAATCGAATCTGCGGCGGCGGCGGCGGCGGCGGCGATGGGGATCGGCGAGCACTTCGAGGGGGTGAAGAAGCACTGGGCGAAGAATTTTGCCTTCCTAGACTACTTCAAGAAGGTGTACGGCCGTGAGGAGCCCCTCCCCAAGTGGTCCGACGCCGACGTCGACGAGTTCATCGCCTCCGACCCCGTCTACGGCCCGCAGGTCCGTGTGCAACCAACCCCCTTCTTCTCCCCATCGATCTGGATCTGAATCCGATTCCGATTCCGATTCCGAATCCCCTTTTGGCTTTGCAGCTCAAGGCCCTGAGGGAATCCAGGAAGTTCGCGCTCGGCGGTGCCCTCGTCGGCGGTGCTCACCTCGGCGGCGTCGCCCTCAAATACTCCAAGGCGCCACATGGTATAACCCAACGCGACCTACTCCCTCCGTCTCCGTCCCAAAATATAGCAATCTTAGCCTTAGTTAGATATTTCATAGTAATATAAACCTGGATATTGGGTCTATTCAAATTCGCGGTACTATGAAGTGTCTAATTCGAGAAATGGTTCTTATATTTTGGAACGGAGGTAGTAGTATCTAATTTACCTGCGATTTCATGTTATGTGCCTGATTTGGTTGCCTGCAGGTGTACTCTTGGCCACGGGCTTCGGAGCGGTTTGCGGCGCCGTCATCGGATCGGAGGTGGCGGAGCACTGGTACCAGCTCTACAAGATGGACAAGCAGGGGGCTAACCTAAGGTTCATCTACTGGTGGGAGGACAAGGTCGCAGGTAATGTTCTTCATCTCTTCTACTCATTCTCATGTGTGCTCATTTTACCTCTGCAAGAGAACTTTGCTTGATAATAATGATTCCGGTCGTTGAGTTGTGATGCACGGTTTGTAATTTTATGGGGGTGTCTATATTATGTTATGCCCCTTCAGCGAATTGGGAATAATAATTTGCATTAATGAGATGTCTATGATACACATTGGATTGGGTTAGGAATAATGAGTCATGACTGCGAGTTGTTGACTCTATGCCATTCCAGTAACTTAAAAACATTTGACGAATACGACGAAGTTGTCTGTTTCGGTTTCTCAACACTTGTTAACACACGACTGATCGGGATAAATTGACTGCATGATATTGTTCTATTCAGTCAGCAGTTAGAATAATCACGTTTGAGGACCTCCTTCTAAAACTGTTGGGTTTGTTTTTGCCTTTTGTGAACAGGAAAGTAGAAAAGTTGAGTGGTGTCTACTTGGTGCAAGCAGCTTGCCAAGAGAATGGTGTCTCCTATGGGATTTGGTAGTCTGCTTATTCTTAGTATTTCCAAATAAGGTGTGTATTGGTTGTGACAATTACACAGATGGAGTGTGTCTCCTTTTTGCTAGTACTGTGAGCTCTGTCTGTCCACAGTCTGAACAACTTTTGTGCTCTGAATGGTTCACGAGCTAAATGCTGATTTCTACCAATATCTGTTGATCTATCCATGAAAGGTTACTTTGCAGATTGTAATTACTGTGTTATCTTGAAAGATAATAAGGTTTCATAATGTAACCAAAATTTCCCCTATCAATCTTTTTCAATGCATCCTAAGTGGTCATCGGTGTCTCTATGGGATCTGCAGCTGCTTATTCCAAGTATTTTCAAATAAGGTGTGCATTTTTTGTAGCTTTGCAATTATGCAGATGGAGTGTGCTCCCATTTACTAGTGCCGTGAGCTCTGTTTGTTCGCAGCCTCAAACAACTTTGCACAAATGAATACATTGTCCCTTGGAAGTACTGCTTTATTTTGAAGATAATAATAAAGGTTGCATAATGTAATCAAAGTTGTTTTTCACCTGTCAGTCTGTCTCAATGCATCCTATGACCATTGGTAACTACCAGTGCAGCCAATGATCTTGGTTTCAATAAAGTTCGGCCATTAGTGGTACAGAGCTGGAATTGCCGTTTCTTGCATGGTGTTAAAGATGCATGTATTTTTGGTCCATTCTTTCAGTACCATATTATGTTGCTAACATGACATGGCGCTGCATACTTGTTGTTAGAGTTATTTCTTGGTTTAGTATGAAAGGAGGAAACTGGAAAGGTGATATGAGAACTGAGTTTCAGGCTTTCAGCTTTATTTGACAGTATTGATAGTTTTCCTACCATGACCTCATTGCTTTGATATTTACCGTATTATTGTAGATAAATTTGCTATCTTAAACTCGGTGAACTGAAACCAGATAAAATTGCTCAATTCTAGAGATTTAAAAATTTCAGAAAACAACAGTCTCAGTTACTTGAAATGGTTTGACAACCGAGCTCCTTAAGAGTTCTTTAGGGAAAATAAAGCACCAGAACCCAAGACAAATACAATACTAAAAGACATTCCTGGAGGGACTTTCTTAAGCTACATCAGAGTAGCAGAACAAACAACAACACAAGCATTATTAACCATATTACACTAATAATGAACACAAGTATCCCCCAGGACATTATTACTGTTAACAGGAATAGCCCATCTCTGAGCCCCTACAAGTAGAATAGCCACTCAGTATATTCAGTGGGTTCATGATCTCTTCTACCAGTGAAACTATAATAAAATGTCCATTCTGTTGATCTGCTACCATCATGCCTACGTCGATCAGACCATTCTGTTCTACTATCTGCAAGCAAAAGTACATATCTGACATCAGTTTGCTACATCTGGCATGCTAGCTGCATTTTAACTTCATTTTTTGAAATGGTAAGTGCACAGTTCTATACCAATCGACTGTATGTTTAGAGACAAGCCATACTTTTAGTAAGGTACTATACCAATGATTTTATTGGATATTTATAGAGTTAAACAAGACCATGACTTGCCTTGCTCTTTAGTGCTTGCATGTCTTGGATCATTATCTGCATTTGTGAGATTAAAGATTTTAGCAATTTATGATGCACTTTTTGTTAAGGAAAACTGAAAGACATTGTATGAATTACCTTTGGAGAGTGGATGTTGTACATCCATATCTGTAAGTACCTCTGTAGGGGAAGCTTTTTAACAGTTATGTGTTCGTTTCCCCTGTTCCCATGGATGTACCTGTTGTGGGTTTTAATTTTGTCTAGAGGTCAGAATTAATTGGAATGTGAGTAAATATATGGCGTATACTTATTATACCATTTTTCGTTGAGTAAACAATTTGGTTGATGCACAGAGCACTTAGTTATTGTGAGTTCAACAATTTCTGTCTTTTAAACAATTTCATGTATGGTTCTGTTGCTTAAAAATGGTCTAATGGTTGTTATTGAGTATGGACTAAGTCATGGACAGCATTGCATACATATCATTATGCGAGCTTACTAACTAGACATAGAAAGACATGTTTGTTTGTGAATAAAATTAAACTTTTGCTGGAAAATTATGTGATTTCATCTTTTTTTTTCTGGAAAGTATACCAAACTGCAATGTAGTATGTGAATAAATAGTTAGTTACATCAGGCCCTTCTGCGGTAGATTGATTTCTTGTCTGAGCACCATTGTCTCCTGCTTTGGTCCTGGTCATGCTCCAGTTTTAAATAATAGGGGAGCATGAGTTAAAACGGAGGCAATATTCTAAAGTTGCACCTTACTAATTGCCACCTGTGAGATGTGTAGATCAGGTGTCTATACTCTAGACTACGCATATTTGCTATTCACGAAACACTAATGGAAGTTTCGGGCAAAGTTTCCTGTTTTCAAGTAGTTTTGGTCTATTACCTGGAGTTTTCAGTGTCAGGTCTAACTTTCAATAACAGACAAGCAGCTCATACTCTGTTCCGTTACACTTCTGCTATTACCGGTGGTTTTTTTTACCTTCATCACTAGCAGCTCCTGATTCTTAATTTACAAGCGAAACTAGGTGCTGATATTGTTTAAACTAGTTGAAACTGAATATTAGTACATTGCACCAAAACAAGAAGATGATGCCAAGTATTTTCTCTTCAGAGTGTGGGGCTAGCTAACAACTGAAACGGAAACAGAAAAGGTAGAAAAAAAAAGGAAACAGAAAGCTAGGCCTCCGCAGAGGCGTTGGCCTGTTCGCCACTTGCACACTTGTACCTGTCGATCAGCTCAACTCCTCCATGGTTCTGCTTGATCAAGAAATCATCAATTAACCTCCATGACATGCATGTCAGAGCTAGCTCAAATAAAGGCCCCTTTTTTTTTATTTCGGTGTCAATTAATTTGATGGGAAGAAAGCTAAAGGTGAAGTTTACCTGGCCATTGCGTATAGTGGGCCGTATGGGTCATCTCGTTGCGTAAAGTGGGCAGGATGGGCCGGACCTGACTATTGGGCCCATGTTCTGGAAATGGTGGCACTTCCGTAATTAGTTCACAAATCAATGTCCCTATATGAATTAATTGCCTCATCAGGAGAGTGACAGAGGGGAGGGGACAACCCTGAATTGGCAGTTCGCAGTTTCAGTATCCGTTTCACACCCACTGTTCTTCGCCCATCCTGTTTTGATTAGCCTTTTTCTTGTTTCTGCTCATCCCGTCATCATCTGTCCCCTCCTACTCGTAATCCTGGTTGGCTTGATCTCGTGCGGTAATCCCAGCTTTTCTTTGGTATCTCTCTGATTCTTGGGGACAGATCTTGGGGGTTCATTCAAGTAAGTAAAAGCTTCCTCCTTTACCTTACCTTTATCCTCCATCTCTTTAATAGCCTTGATCTTCCCTTGAATTTGTGATGTTGGAAATTTGATGTGCTGTTTCTTGCTTGGGGGATCTGTAGTTTTAGTTTATGTCTTTAGGGCCATTCTTGTACTGTCTGTGTTTGGCATTTCACTGGGGGTTTAACTCATTGCGATTTCCCCCCTACTTTGAGTAGTGCTGCTATATTATCTACCTGTAAGTAGGTTTTACTGGAATGCTGCTGGCCATGATATCTCGTATGGTAGTTATGGGTGTCCTATTGTTCCCCAGTTGTTGATTTTCTATCTTTTCTTTTCTTGCAAGCCAGTTGTGATTTTGGTGTCCCTGAAGGGAGAAGTGTTCAGAAAGAGCCCCATACATGAGAAAGTGCCCCATTAGAAAGAGAGTTATTTTACACTTCCATGAGAAAGAACTATTACATTGTTACAATTCTTTTTACCGTCACTTATGATTTACTAGTTATTTCAGGTTGACGAGAAGCAAGGCAAATGCGGTCACCTTCAATTCTTTCACAGTGCCTGGCTGGTTTCCTGCCTCATGAAAAGGCTACAGCCCATTGCGTTAATACCGTATCCGAGAGAGAGTCGCACCCTCCGTCACCAGCAGTCGAGATTGTCCCATCAAAGGTGTAGTTTTTGCTTACATTTTCTTGCTTATTGCAAAATATTGTGGCCATGTTTGGTTTTTTGTGCTAAGATATCCTGATGATAAAAAGGACTAATATCTAGTGATTAATCTGGCATTATTTATGCTGTCCTGTAGAATGTTCATCCATACAAGTATGCGGGGGAGAATATTGAAATGCATGGCATGAATATATTCAAGGTGATAGTTATTTCTTTACTCCCTAATGTTTTCATCCTTCTAAAGTACTTCTTAGAACCATGGAATGAGTATTACTGACTTGAGTTTTTGTTCATGGTGGCAATTTATACGAAGACTAGTCATGGGAGACATTATTGTTTTCCTATAAACTATATAAGTTTCATATCCTAAACTTTTGCTGCTTTTGGAACTAACTGTTTTGTGTTTTAACCTGGTTTCAGGGAAAGGTCAGTGTTGTTGATATTGTTGGTCTGTCTGGATCAGAAGTTGTAATTCCAAAAGATGAAGGTAAGTGCAATTCCCCTACTAATAATCATTTATACTTGCTGCCTAAAACAGTGAAGATCTAAAAGTTACTATTTTTATTCTAGGGCCTCTGAAATTCTGTGAGAGTTCAGTTGATTTGGTGAATGTTCTTAAGAATGAGATCCGTGATGGGCTATTGACATTCAGAAGCAAACAAGTTTTAGAGGTACAACACTCCGAAGGGTCTGAATTCTTCATAAAGGAAGCATAGCAAAATCTGTAGACCAAAAAATGAAGTACAATAAAAATGAAATAATGTGTGCATGTGTAAAAGAAATTGGAACTCCATGGCTTAGCCCATGGTTCTAGTAGATTATTGATCTGTTCTTCTGATTCATTTTGTATAAACTCCAACTTGCTTTTTGATCTCTTGGACATGGAGTACTTTATCTTTATGTTCCAGGAAAAGGTTCTTGCCTTAACTCTTACTTTTTGATCTATTTCTTTGGGCCTTCAGATAGCTTGGATAACTTTTGCTTAATTTATGGTATTTGTGCAAACTGTAACAATTCTTTTCCCAACATGCAGCTTGGCTGTGGATATGGGCTTCCTGGGATATTTGCTTGCCTTAAGGTACTGTGGTTAGCCGTGGGATCTCTCCATTACTTTTATAGAATGTCTTATTGCTAGCCTAGGGTTTCCGTTTCCATCGTCCTCTAGGCTGTTTTTGGATTTACCTATAGCCTTTAATCTTAACTATGGTAAATCCATGTATCTAGCTGTTGCATATTTGTTGCATCCATGCACTGGAGTTATATTAGCTGTATTTCTGCTCTGTGTTTGGGTAGTTGACTGTTTCTCTTTCTTTACTTTTTTCTAATATCTGCCTTCCATACATTTTTAGGGAGCTTCAACAGTGCATTTTCAGGATCCGAGTGCGGAAATAATAAGATGCAAAACAATACCCAATGTACTTGCAAATATTGAGCAAGCTCAAGACAAACAGAGTCACCAACAAGGAAGCCCCTTTACTCCTCGGCAGCAGTTGCCTCAAGATATCCATTTCTATGCCGGGGATTGGGAGGAGCTTCACACTGTTCTGTCAGTTATTCAGGAGGATGAGGTGGACGCATCTTCAGGTATAGGACTAGAGTTCTGTGAAGATGACTTTTTGGATGGTTGCAGTAGCCAAGATGCAAGCAATATTTGCCATGAAACCTCTTCAAGGCGATCAAGAAAACTATCAGGAAGCCGTGCATGGGAGAGGGGGAATGAGACTACCACAGGAGATGGTGGATATGACATAGTGTTGGTCAATGAGATCCCTTACTCTGTGAACTCTCTCCAAAACCTATATCTGCTCGTCAAAAAGGTTTGTTCCTGATTTCTACTGCTATTCTCTTTGCCGTTTTCTTCAGGAAATTCCTGCCATGAGGGATCATATATAGACAACATAATATACACCAAGTGAATTTCCTGTGCAGGAAGTGCCAAATTAAAATGCCTGAAACTCTTTTGTTTTCTGGACTCAACAATCACATAATATAACAGTGATAAACTTGGAATGAATGTAGAGTTCCTTCTCCCTGAGGTGACTCTGCTCTGCATTGGAGAATGCAGGAGATTCGTTCGCCTAAGCGAATTTCTTTATATCAGACTTCATGATAGACCAAGAGCTTGAGATTTTTTTTTCCATTTTTCCATTTTTGGATCTGTAGACTGAGTAATTGACTTAGCTTCGTTGCAAGTCTCTTTCCTCCCTTGGACTTTTTCCATATCGTTTATCAACCTCATATAATCTAGACTATTTCAAATGCATTATCCGAATTTGCCATCTGCTCTGAAACAAAACCTACTTGCTTGGCCTTGACATGTAACATATTAAATGTTATTGGTTCTTGCAGTGCCTACGGCCGCCATATGGAGTGATGTATCTTGCTGCAAGGAAGAACTACATCGGTTCAAGCAGCACGGTTCGGCAGCTACGAGCTCTGGTGGATGAAGAAGGCACATTTGGGGCGCACCTCGTCTCAGAGCCCCCGGAGAAAGAGATCTGGAAGTTCTTCTTCAAGTAGAGTAGTTTGGTGTGGCGCTGCAAATATTCATAAGCTGCGTGATCACCGATTCTGTACATATAATAACTTTCAGGGTTCAAGTCCATGTTTTGTGTGTCATTATTGGCCTATTTTTCCTCCTGAAGTGTATTCTTGTTGGACTGGAAATCATGACAGAACTCAAAACCAGTATTGGTTTGTTTTAGATGCCAAATATTTTGAGTTTGTTATGCTGAATAATCACCAGTGTTAACTGATCTGTGTTGCTGAGCTGCGGATATTTTGAGTTTGTTACGCTGAATACCACTCATCGAATGCTTGTTGTCTTATCATCTGCAGCAAATTTTTAAACTTAATTTTAGGATTGATATTGAGGTTTTTATAATCGTATTGTAGTTTACTATTTTGTAGCATTGACTTTTAAACTACTAATATAGAAGTTTTGTCCATAAATTTAAGTTATATCAATAAATTATTTTGGTTGCTTAGTTCATTTTTCCGCCGCTTATCGTATATCAAACAGATATACAGTCAGAGAAACGTGATGGGAGTGGCTTAGTTCTAATTTTAGAAAATTGTAGTGGCATTCACCTAGTTTCGTAAAAGCAATGATAGATTTCTATACCAGTAAAATTGCAACGGCATGAAACCAATTAACCCTAGATCTTGATGGCGTCGTGACGTTAAGATTTAACGGCAGCATTGTTTTTCTCCACGTCATCGATGTTCTTCTTCAGCTCTGGCTCCGGCGGCGGCATTCCTCTCTGGCTCCGACAATGACAGCGAAAGTAGGCCCCACTATTTAGGATTTCAAGGGTGGGGTAGGGGAAGAGGGGTTTCGCTGGTGGGTTTAGAGGGATGGTTGGGCATTGGACACGGGAGGGGAGTGAGGCGGCAATGGCGCTGCCGGAGCCACAGTGATGAAGACCGGTGGTGGCAGGATAGGCGACGGGGGGCGACCGATGCCGGGGACGACTTCGGCAACGCGAGCCACCACTGTTGAAGCGGCAAAGAAGAAGAGGAGGAGGGAGAGGGTGGAAAGGGGAGGGGGCAACAGGGGAGGCGATGGAAGTAACGACGCACAGTGGACGGCCAGTGTGATGATGATACGCAACGTCGTGGCGAAGCGGAGTATGACAGCGGTGCGGTGGTGAGACAGAGGTCGTCACCATTTAGCCCTACACACTATGCAGTGGTGTCCTTTAAACTTCTAATCTGAATCCTGTTATGAACCGTGGTTGCGATCATTTTGCTTATCCTATCAAGCCGTTGCCAAGTAAACGGAGCTAATAAAAAATAGTTTATGCATAAAACTTTTACATTTATATCATTCATGATTTAAAATCCAATGCTGAAATAAAATACTACACCAAAAAAACCTCAAAACCAAATCTAAAATTAAACTTAAATTTTAAAATTTGGCTTTGGCTGTTCAGCCATAGGCCAAACGCTGGAAGCCTTGCACGAGTCCGGATCGGCTCCAGTTTCAGCCTTCGACTGCAACTCAAGCAGTTATCACCATCCAACCGTTCATGTAGCAAGCCAACGGCTGGATTGAAACCATCTCTCTTCCTCTCTCTCTCCTCTCCCCTTCGGCGACAGCGGCGCTGGTGAGCTCGAGAGAGACGACGGCGGCGCACCGGCGGTAGCCACACCTCCCCGCCGCCGTAGAGGAAGAGGAGAACTGCTCCGTCCCACCGCCAACGCAAGAGATCCATCCATTTGGGTACAGATTCTATCTCTCTCTATCTTACTTTATGAGATGCTCTTTTTTTCACATCTAATCTGTGGAGAATTTGATTCGATTGCTGTAGAAGCGGCGGCGGCGGCGGCGGCATCCGGTTGATGGCGGCGTCGTCGTCGACGGCATCGGAGGAGGACGAGTGGGTGCCACCGAGCCGGCGGCCGGAGCTGGCGGACGTGACGCCGGTGCCGCAGGACGATGGGCCCCACCCGGTGGTGGCCATCGCCTACCGGGACGACTTCCGCGAGGTCATGGACTACTTCCGCGCCCTCTACTTCGCCGGCGAGCGCAGCCTCCGCGCGCTTCACCTCACCGCCGAGGTCATCGACCTTAATCCCGGCAACTACACGGTGAGACTGCTCATGTTATTATTCCCCTCTCTCTCTCTCTCTCTCTTTTTGTTATCATGTCGGAAGATTCAGTTTTGCTTTGCAGGAGACTTGCTGGCTTATTTTTTGCTTGTTACATCAATATAGCTGATTGAATAGTGGCCAATTCAGGTTTAACCAGTAGTATTGTGGCAGTTTTCGATGTCGAGTTTGATAAAAGTATTAACTGTGGTGGTAAGCTTGACTTGGGGATACAACATTGTTTTGGAGCGAAAATGTGGCCTGCTGTATTCAGGAAAACTGAATTTTTCATTTGCTTTGCTGGTGTCCTTTTTTCTGTCTATCATGCAAGAATCAATTTTTAGTAGGAATGTAGGATCTTGTATGAGTTAAGTGATCCCTAACTCTACAAACATTACAGATTAACTTCTCATGATCAGAAAGGTAAATATAATTATAATATACTGTGGTACTGTACCAAGTTTTATTTTGGTGCTTAGTCCATATCCATGATAGGGCTTACTTTGTGTTCTCTCTCCAAATTTGTTCTCTGACATCTCTCGGTGCCTCACCACCACTAGCATGAACTTAATGAGATCTTTTTTCTTGATAGGTGTGGCATTTCAGGCGTCTTGTTCTAGAGGCATTGGATGCTAATTTGCAGGAAGAAATGGATTTTGTGGACCGAATTGCTGAATGTAACCCAAAAAATTACCAAATCTGGTGAGCATTAATTGTAGTAATAAACATACACAACATTTAGTGTTTAACAAGAAACTAATATCAACCTATATTTAGTGGCTGTGGAGTTTTTCATTAAGTTTCAACTTACTATCATTGATTCTGGGCCTTTTGTAATCAAAACTTCAGTTTTTTCGCCTGTTTTGTTGGGAAGTCCTGATTAACATCCCAGTATTACATATATTTTCTCAGGCATCACAAGAGATGGCTTGCGGAAAAATTGGGGCCAGATGTTGCAAATAAAGAGCATGAATTTACAAGGAAGATACTTGCCATTGATGGTAAAAATTACCATGCTTGGTCACATAGGCAGGTAGGTATACAATGTCTGCCCTCGGTGTTCACTAAAATTAGGCTGTTGAATCATTTTGAAGTTTTGAGTTCTTTATCTATCTTTGGATGCTGCACCGAGCAAACCTATGAGGGAAAACTAAGTTCTGATAATAGAATTGATGTACATAACTGCTGCAGTGGGTTCTGCAAGCACTGGGTGGATGGGAGGCTGAACTACAGTACTGCAACCAGCTGCTTGAGGAAGATGTCTTCAATAATTCGGCTTGGAATCAGGTCAATTGATATGCTTGTTTGGCTTTAAAATTTCTAGTATATTATACGATTTCACTTTAAGATATTTAACCATCATTTGAGTTACATAGATCGTCTCACTTGAATTCATCATAGCAGTCTGGAAATTTGTACGGTTGTCCACCTGTTTGATTGATTAACTAAATTCATTTTGTCCTACTCCTACCACCTGAGTGCCTTTCTGTCTATTTTGGCTGATTTAACTAACATCAAATGATTACACTGAAGTATGTTTCATATGCTTTGCAACAGAGATACCTTGTAATAACAAGATCCCCACTTCTTGGGGGCCTTGCAGCACTGCGTGACTCGGAAGTGGATTACACAATCGAGGCTATTCTGTCAAACCCACAGAATGAAAGCCCTTGGAAATACCTCAAAGGTCTCTACAAGGGCGAAAATAACTTGCTGATGACTGATGAGCGCATTTCTGATGTTTGTCTCAAGGTCCTGAAGAATGATACAGCTTGCGTATTTGCTTTGAGCTTGCTGCTTGATCTTCTTCACATTGGTTTACAGCCTTCAGATGAACTTAGAGGAACCATCGAAACAATGAAGAGCTCTGATCCTGAAACGCAAGATGCTGATCTTGCAACCGCAATCTGTTTAATCTTGCAGAAATGTGATCCTCTACGGATAAATTATTGGTCATGGTACAGGACCACCATTTCTTCTCAGATCTGAAACATACAGTGGCACGACCCCTAATCTTAAGCTAGACTCCATGAGGTCATGGTGGAATTATATTTAACTGCGTTTCTGTGAGTCTTTGTTCTGAACTTTTCTTGGGCATAATTGGTCAATGATACTACATTATTGTGTTCTTGTGCAAACATATGTTGTTCCAGATTTACATTAGGTTTCAAGTCCTTGTAATGTTGTGTTATGTACCATATTTGTATCAATGATATGTTGTGGCCATGTCACTGACAAACTGTTCAATAAAATTTCACTTCACATGAGCTATGGTTTGCCAACTTTATCCGGCAAAATAACTGTGTAATCAGACAACTTTTTTTTTTTTTGAACGGGGAAGAAAACCATTAAACCGAAGGTGCGGCAGAATCGCCAGCCAGCGTAGCCTCCAGGTTTGTAGTACAATCCCAAAGATGGGTTACATTCACCGTACTTCTACTTCCTGTTGCAGCTAAAACATGGGGAATTTTGTTGCACTCCCTAGGGCAGTGAACAACCCTGCACGACCGGCCCCTTGCTGGAGTTAATCAGATGCTTGAGACATCCTCTAGATGGTGCTAGGCGAAAGTCTGTGCCTGTTAGCACCAGACACCTAATTATGCACTCCCTCCGTCCCAAAAGAAACACATTTTTGGGTTTAAAACCGGATATAGCCTATGTCCAGATTCAAACCCGGAAATACGTTTTTTTAACGGAGTGGGTCAATAGTAAGACGGTCCTAAAAGATGTGGCCAGAGTTCATACAGACCAATTTAGTGATGCATCCAAATCCTATATCCAATGTCCAAAAGCACGTATAGGACAATTCATAAAACTCTACAAAAGTGAATAAATTAATGGATTTCGAGATCATCTCTTAGCTCAGAGATTTCAAAAGAAAAAAAAATAGATCTAGATTTCAGCCTTTAGCTCAAGAGCTTCCAGCCAAAATTTATTACAGAAGTGTTCAGCTTTAAGTTAAGACATCACAACATCGTGATGGTGGAAGAGCTAAACACAATAGACGACAATATGGTACATCACTTCTAGAAAACCTTAAAGTGAAGAAACAGTTAAAATATGGTAGGGGTAGAGCAGAGAAAAAAAACAAAGTACAGATTACTAGTGAGCCTTGCTTTGATACATCATCATTTCGAAAAGAATTTATAAATGTTGAAACAAAGTAATTAAAACATGGTAAATCAATGGCACGAGACAGGTCACACTAGAGTTATAAGCAAAGCAGACAGGTGCCATAAGATTCTCGTGATTCATCACTAGGTGTCTATTGTCTACTAGGCACAATCAGATTCTTTAACTTAAAGTTAGAGAGAACCCATCTCTAACTCAAGTTAAAGGATACTACTTCCTTCATTTTAAAATATAACTACCTGAGCATTTTAAATTTGTTTAAAATACAACTACTTCTACACCCACCTACCCCATCTCCACCAATCACAACCATCCCTCATTTAAATTTTCCATCTACCCTCTACTCAACCAATCACAACTCTTCTTCATCTCAACATTAATCTCTCCAAAAAACGGCATAAGTCTTTATATTTTGAGACGGAGGTAGTAGCCTCTAGTAAAGGATAAGGGGATGGGGAGTCTCTCTAACTAACTTTAAAGTTAGAGGATACTAGCCTCTAGTGAAGGATGAGGAAGGGGACAGTGGCAACTGGCAATGGCGAAGGTGTGCTATCTTCATGGACATGGAAGAGAAACTGTGGGGCACCATATCTATTATATATACTACACTCATACGCACACGTCACCACGATATCTGTTAGGTGGGATCCATACACGCATAATAGCCACCATAACCTCACGCGTACATGACGGCGAACCGAGTGCCTCGTATAATAAACATGACACCGAGAATGGAACAAAGGGGATAGAAGGCCGATAGCTTGCCAGTCCTTTCGAGGCGTGCCCGTCCACCACACGAAGGCAGCGACCAACCAAGATACACATC
>CM002487.1:12860808-12873296 GCA_000325765.3 Leersia perrieri
TGCATATCCAGCCCCCCCTCCATTAGAAACAAACCTCAAAGATTCATATATAAAATTATCACCATTGAGACATACATGGAAATTAAAAAGGCCAGCCTGGATTATGCATGTAGCTAGAGACAGGCATGATTCATACCTGTCTCTCTAAAGGTACAACCTGGATTGTCCACGTAATTAAACCTTTTTTAAAAAAACCATAGGAAACCGGTTCATGCCAGTGCATATCTACCTCTTCCCTCTAAATCTTTCGGAAAAAAACTGTTCACACCCAACCCTTGTCTTTAAAAGGCTAGCCTGGACTATCCACGTGGTTATCCCTTCCTTAAAAATCACAGAAACTAATTTATGTTTGCATATCCAGCCCCCTTTTTAGAAACATATCTTGAAGATTCATATAATTAATTATCACCACCAAAACATATATGGAAACTATAAAATATCTCTATCCCCTCCCTCTGAATCTTTCACATTAACCTGTTCACAACTCCAAACCTGTCTTTAAAAGGCACAACCTGATTATCCATGCAGTTAACCTTCCTTAAAAAAATACTCTAAAAATAGAAATTACATAAGAACTCATTCATGTCAGAGTATATCCAACCTTCTATAAAAACAAATCTCAGAATATCCGTGTAATATACCCATTGAAACATAGCTGTAAAATATAAACCAATTCATTAATTACAAATCCCACTAGCCAGCATCATAGCGCCAGCAAAGCATCCAGCTCAGCACAAAACCACCACCCGAAGAACAGAAAATTTCTATATTTTTTTCAAAAAAATGTATAAGCTTCCAAGAAAAAAAAACAAAAAAGATACGGAAAACAATAAACCTCCTTTAGAATGGAGAAAATTTCAATGAAACTTTCAAACAGATCCATCCAACTTATTTCTGTCATGTACGCTAAAACTAAAATCATACGGTTTTTTTATTAAAAAAAACCTTTATACTACTACCTCTATACAGTAATCATCCAGGACGCATGAGTGCATCACGTATGTGAGCCTCGATCGGCCGAATCCATCCATCCCGTCGCACCGAACCACACTGCGAGACGTGACCGTGAAGCGTCCCGTCCAAACATGACCAATAACTGAAACCAGCCTTCAGCCAGTTTCACTGCCCGGTTGGCTCATCAATGGCTTTCCTTTCCTCTTCTTTCGTTTCCTCCTCCTGGTGAAGGCTGCAACGGACGGGCCAGATCGACCCACCCACAGAAGAGGAAAAAAACGGACGGCCCTGATCCCACCTGGTCCACGGTTTTCCATTTCCGCCTCGACACGACCGTGCCCCGCGTCTCTTCGCGCTCGTCCTCCGCGATGCAAAAACAATAAGCTCGTTCTCTCTCTCCTCGCCTTCCTTTCTCTCTCTATAAAAATCTTCCTCCTCCTCACCCACAATGGCGACGCGAGGCGTAGGCGGCGGCTGAGCTGATACTCCTCCTCTTCTTCGTTTCTTCCTCGATCGATCGCGCGTGTGTGTGTGGTGGGATGGAGGGTGGTGGTGGGGAGGGGAATGGTGGTGGGGGGGAAAGGGTGGAGGTGGTGGAGATGGAGGACGCGGTGGGGATTCTGGTGAACAATCTGGTTCGGCCGCTTCTGAGGAAGGGGAACAGGATGACTCCAGAGAATCAGGCCGACGTCGCTCGCCAGGTGATTTTCTGAGCTCTGCGCGATTCGGGTGGGGTTTTGAGGGGTTTTGGGGGGGTTTTGTGGGGTTTCGGGGTTTCGGGAGGAGGAAGAGGGGTTTGGCCGGGCGGTCGCCGTCGGCGGAGACGCGATCGTGGCGCGGCGCCGGCGAGCGAGAGAGCGTGGCGTTGGCGTGGGCTTGGTTTTTCTGACAAGCGTAGAGGAGGAGGAGGAGGCGGTTTTTGGGTGTAGTTGCCAGCGTATTTGGGGAAGCGGGTTTCAAAAGAGGGGAAGGCGTAAAGTGGTGGGAAGTTGCAGATTGGGAATTTACCGTTTTGTGGTAATTTTTTTTATTTCCTTTCGCGAGGAGGGGCAGAACGCAAAAGGAATGTAAATGTTTCATGAAAATCTTGGTAAAAAAAATGGAGAAAATTTGACTATAGTATATCCTATTCCTACCCCTCCGTCCCATGAAAAGTTTAACTCGCGAGTAAAAAAGTTGCTTTTTTTTTCTATCTGTGTATAAAGATGGTACTATGGCATGTTTTGTTACTGATTTTATCTCTTATATATATAGTTCATTCTATATTCTGTACTGTAGCCAGCCCTACATTTCATTCTATCTAAGAATTTGTAACACATAACTGAGTTCCAGATTGGGAATTTTCCGTTTTATGGTAATTGTCTTTCTTTTTTCCTTTTGCGAGGAGGGGCAAAAGGAAATCCAAAATATTTCCAGAAAATCTTGGTGAAAAAAGGAGAAATCTTGAGTACTACATAGCCTCTATCGGAAAAAAAACTATCGCGTGTACAAAACTTGCTTTGTTAAAAAGAAAAAAGGAGTACATTTGTATCTGTGTTTATAAGATGGTACTATAGAGTACAGAGTGGCATGTGTTTGTTACTGATTTTATCTCTTATACATTCTATATTCTGTACTATAGCTAGTCCTACAATTCATTTTATTTACAATTTGAGATTTTTATCACGTAGCTGACTACTTCCTTGTTTCTACGCCTTGCTGTTTTTGCAGGTTCATACGGCTGTCATTCTGTACAACTACTACCATAGGAAGCAGTTCCCGCATCTTGATTTTGCTGATCCAAAGAGATTCATCAGATGTGCATCTCTTGCTCTTGGTGAGAATTTGCTCGCATACTCGAATATGGTCCACCAACATGAGAAGAGTTCTGGAAGTTCTGGAGAGGACGTGAATCTTTCTGTGACGGACACAGCAGTCATGGATGCGTGTGAAATTGCTGAAGCCCTCGATGCTAGCCAAGACTCTCCGGAGATGACCATGTGGCCAATTTCAAAGGTTGCTGTGCTTCTTCTTGATTCAACTAAGAAAAGATGTCTGCTGGAGTGTAACTCTGTCGGCAAAAAATGTCGCTCGCTTTTGGAGAAAGATATCGACACATCTAGCACTGAGCATAGCAGCAACCATGCAGCAGAGCAAGATTTAAAAAATGAAGAGTCCCCTAAACCTTTGGCATATGTACTCCAAACGTTAGCATTTTCAGAGGTCGAGCGTAGAACAGGTTACTACTACATCATTTTGCTCTATTTTGTTTTCTATCTCCATATGTAGCTATTTCTTAATTAAACAAAATTTGCCCTCTCTTATAGTTAGCAATGTGCATCCTCTGTTAAGACTATTGCACCCCCAGTATGTTAGTTGTCATTCTATTTTAAAAATTCAATTAGATTTTAGTCATTCCTATGTAGCATCAAAACTTCCGTTAGTTGGAAATTACCAACAAGAAGAATCTACTAGTCCCGAAACATGGATTTAGAGACTGTGCATAGCGCAGATGGCAAGGTGCAATGGTGGTGCTGCCGGCCGCCTGCGTTCGACTCCAGAATGTGCTCATATTCCTTCTTAATTCAATTGACAGTGGGTCCATCCCCACTGTCCCAACATTTTTTTGAAACATGGATTTGTAGCACTGCTGGTACATCAAATAGATAGCTAGGAACGTTTTTAACCCTGTTCTTCAACAAACCATAGTTGATTGTAATAACTCTTATTCTGAGTAATGAATTTATCCCTTCCCCGCAAAAAAAAAATAGATAGCTAGGAACATTGTAATATTAATTTCCCTTGTAAATTACCTGGTCTGATAGCAATCAATTCTTTGTTAGACAAGGTTCTTTAGATGCTTTATTTTTTCATTTATGAATCATACAACTGGAATTTATGTACATGATTTCTATAATGTTTTTAATAGGTATGGAGCGCTCAAGCTTGCGTCTCCTTGATGAGCATCTGGCATACTCATTGACTAAAAAAGGGACAACTGCGAAGGTGTTCATCTTACAGTACGAGCAAACTGCTAAAGGCAACTTTGTGGAAATGCCTATTGAAGAATTGATAAAGAGGTTTGCTTTTACATGATGGCTAATTTGCACTCTCAACAATGATTTTATTCTTCTATTTATCAAACAAAACCCATGTACCGTGTATTGATGTAAATTGATAACTTTTGTAGTTTACGGTTAAATGATGTACTCACTAGGTGCTAAAGATCTTCTCCTTTTTGTTTGTTTGATCTTTTGACAAAACTTTATTACATGTATGCTTGATATGTTTTTGTGATTGTTACACTAATCATGAAAACATTGGCTAGTTGTACTTCCTAATTAATAGCTGTCTTTCTTAATTTGTTATCACTGGTAGCGTCTACCGTTCTCCACGATAACAGTTAATAACATTTTCTTACCCTTTTTTTCCTATTTCCTTTTCCTATTTGACAGGATGACTGGCCCTGTAGTTGAAAAACATCCGTTCCCTACAACAACAGCTGCTGCTGAGAATTATCACATACTCCCATATAAAGATATTCTGTCTGACTGCGCAAACAGGTAACATACGATTTTATTTCAGCTATTTATGCATGAAAGGGGCATATTTCACTTTTAGGTAATGGACGATGATAGGAGTATAGTAAACTGTTTGTTTGTTTTTGACTAGTTGGCCTTACAATGGTTACAATAATGCTTGACATGTTTCAGGAAATGGCATTTTGATTCTTCGGTGACCACGTCAAAGGAACAAGCACGTCGAAATGGAAGGTCTTCATCGCATTCTGAAAGAGATGAAAATTCAAAAGAGCGAGAATCTAGTATAAAAGGGTCAATGCAAAAGAGAATTAAACGAGAAATAAAAGTAGATGGCAGAAACAAAAGAAGCAGTAGCGTGAGTAACGTGAACAGCAAAAGAAAATCTGAAGTCTTAAGGGCCACAGCTGCTGACGGTGCAGAGGATCTTGACAGTGAGGAACCCCAAGTAAATAATGTACTGCCTTCTGTTGTAGATGTGAAAACTAAGAAGTTCATGGACGGTTCAGTTAACGCAAAAGAGACAGCAGCAACGAGCGAAGGATTTTTGGATATAGAGGCGGGTGAGTTCTATCACTCTACCATAGTTTGATTTTTATTGACCCATATTGGTTCTTCTCCATGTTGTGATAGAATTAAATGACTAGGTGTTCAAATGGACAACAAAAGAAGAGAGAAGCACTCAGTACACCCAAATATTTCTCAAGATATGGCTGTGGAGAAGGTAAGATAAATTATTGACGATGTTGACATCAGAATTCCGGAAAGCAGACGGATCACATGCATCTTTTGAACAAATACCATACTGAAACATCATACATTGTTGATCTTTTTTAGTTTGATGATTATAGTGCGTAAGTTTGTGTGTGTTTCGTTTCCCTTTTTAAGTTGAAGTAATTATTGTGTCAGGCACTTGTAATAAAGGATAGTGACTTGGAATGGAAAAGTGCAGAAGTGTCAAAAAAGCCAGGTTGGTACAATCTTATTCGAGCCAGCTTGTTTTTCTTTTTCTTTCCTTCTCATTTTTGGCGAGGAAGCTTGTTTTTCCTATTATTAGTTATAATTTCGTCACCGTTTAATTTATGCACTGGAAATTGCATCAAGGTGGTGGTACTAAGGAAAATAAGGATCTGAAGTATGCTTCCTTCAAGTCATATCTGAAAAAACGGGATGATCTTGTAAGTTGTGTCGGATCTTTCATTTGAAACCTTATTGGTGCACCAAATTGTCCTTGACCTGATATGAACTCAATTGGCTGTTTTTATTTTTCAGCATTGCAAGCAACGATTGATTGAAGATGAAACTGTTCAATTTGATATGGACATTCAGACAGTCTTTGCTGGTATTCTGTCTTTCTTTTTTCTTTGGATAATGGAATAAGTGGTAGTATATCTTTCTTGCATCTAAACATGGTAAACTTCTGGCTATGAAAACCATCATATTTGTCCGCAAAGAAATAGGCATATAGATATGGTAAGAAATTAAGGTCTAAGAATAGTTGGATGCTTCCCCATTCCTTGTGAATACTCTGCACGGTTGGGCAGGGATTACACATGCCACATAACCAAACACAAAAATATCTAACTTATTTTTTCTCTTTCAGACAACTAGTAATGATTTTTTTTTTGCGGGGAAGAAGGAATTTCATTACTCATAAATAGAATTAGTGCATTCTTGAAGGACAATATGGGACACATATGTGCTCTCTTGGCCTGACCAAAAACCATCTAGAGCCTCCATACGCCCCACATTAGCAAGTTCATGACTAATTCTATCTTTATCACGACCAATCTTACGAATTTTGAGCATCCTTCCTCCAGACAACTAGTAATGAATTTGATTATTACTAGTATTTTATATTTATGCCAATGGTTATCTGCTCTAGGGGTAACATATTTATGTTAATCGTTCTCTCTTAAATCCTACCAGTTTCCAAATTTTCAGTACTCATCATGTAAACAACATGCAGGAGGGGATTGGACACCAGAAGCCATGGCACTACTAGAAAAGTATGATGTTCTTGTCGATAGCTTACATATGGTGGAAACAGCTGATGGTTCATCCTATTCTGGAGATGGATATGAAACATTAACCATTGAGAGGAAGAAATTGTCAGTGGAAACCCTCCTGCGCAATAAATGCCAGGTACTCATGAACTCATTCGCTCACTCTCTATCATGTTTTCCCTCCTATTCCTGCCTTTGACATCTAGGTGATGCAGGAGTTGGATGAGGTCTGCCGTGCGAACAATTGGATTCTTCCTAGATATAAAGTTGTGCCATCAATGACCGATGGTATGTGGAAATATTTACTCTCTTCCATTCCCTGCACGGTCAAGTTTTATGCCTGACGGATGATAGATTAGTATGACAATCTTAATTCATATTCTTATGCCTGACAGATGATGAATTGAGATTGTCATACTAATTGGTCTTTTATCACGCACCGTCTGGTTGCTATTTAGCCATTTCAACCGAACAGCTGAACATGTTTTTTGCATCCTTTAGAATAGTGTCACGTCCATCTTCAAATCCTTATATAGTTATATTTCTGAATGGAGAGAGTAAAACGTTGCACATCATGTCGACCACTTCTTTTACAAGTTTTTCTTATCTTGTCAGGCATGTACCAGGCCAGTGTAGACATTGCATGCTTGGAGTTCAGCCAAATGACATTTGGCGATAAAAAGACGAGCCCTCGTGATGCGCGGGAGTCTGCAGCTGCCAACCTGCTGAAGGAGCTCCTGAAGAAGGCTGGTGCTATTCCTAACTAGACAGGGAGCACATCTGATGTAAGATTACTAAAGTAAAACCCTAAAAATTGGTAGTCAGCAGGTAGCTGGAAAGTTGTGACTTAGCACTGAACTTTCTAAGAGACATCAACTTCGTTTAGACATTGTATCCAGTTTTTACTCGTGTCATTCAAACTGTAGCTGTTGCTTTTAACAATTCGTCAGTCGTTTTCGCAAATTATGTGACGCCAGAGGTGCGTGCAGTGTTAATCATTCTTTTTGTGGTTCTCCTGTTCCATCTTCTCTATTGGCATTGATTTTGGTAGTTTTTCTGTTGCTTTGATCTATCCTCTGCATGCACTGATTTCAGTACCTAGAGTTGCTTTGTTGCTTTGATCTATCATCTGATGTATTGATTTCAGTAGAGTTGCCCTTTGTTTGTACCTGTGGTTGGCATTGTTTGTACTGTCAACCATGAAGAATATGGACGTGAATGTGCCTTAGCAAAGTATCAAATAAGTAAACTGATGTTAAGAGTTACTCTCTCCATTTCATAACATATAAGAAGTTTTTTTAAAATAAAAAATATCTAAGTTTGACTAAGTTTATAGACAGTATAGAAACATTTATAACATAAAATTAGTTCTGTTCAACTAAATGTTTAATATATTTTTCTAGAATATCTGTTTTGTGTGAAAATATTACTTCATTCATCTTTTTTAAAAAAAATCAAAACGCCTTCTACTATGAAACAGAGGAAGTAGCTGACAGCAAATAACTAACAGCCAGATCTATGTTGCATTACATGAAAATAAAGGAACCAACGCACAAAAAACGTTCACATAAACCACTTGCTGCCTTCATGAAAATCTGACAAGCTAACAGGCACATTTCCTTTCCCTTAACCTTCCAGATACTCAATGCTGCTGTACGAAAAATGATACAGCTGCTTCTTGCCACTGGAGAACGAACAGACAAGTGATTTACACCACCAACGCAAGACTGCACCAGGTCCATCTCTAGCTCTTAAGCCGAACGGTTAGAGTAAATTTCACAAACTACAAATTCGTTGATCAATTTATCGCATAACTATAGATTTAAGGCATTGTATCACAAAACAAGAGATTTAACATCATTTTCATCACAAAAGCACATCTTTTTGTTAAAAAAATAGTGCTATGGATATAACTCTAAAACATATGGTTCTTTGATAACTTCATCACTACATCCATAGCTTTATGATATGATGTCTTAATTGTATAGTTTTATGAAAAAATTGGCACTAAATCTGTAGATTTCTGATACACATCCTTAAATCTGTAGTTATAGTTTGGCCAAAGCACTTGTAGTTTTTTGTGAAATTTACTCTTTAATAAGCTTTGTAGCATTACAACTGTTTGAAGTTATGAAGTGTGAATAATATAGGTGCAGCACTAATTCCAGAGTCAACTCCAGCAATCTGAAAGTTCTGAAGCACGAATAATACTGTGTAGTGATAACAACAAACTTTAAGTATGTGAGTGAAGTTCTTATGCTTCCACTAAGCCAGGCCGAACTACGTGACAAATAAACAAACCTATGGAGGCTGGTATAAAGATTATCAACCGTCAGCCAAATGTGGACAAAGAATGAGTTCATTCACACTAGCAATAGCATGCTTATGCAACTTCAATACTAGTGTGTTGCTCCTGCAAGCTTCCTCATTTTCCTATAGTTTGGCCGCTGAAGACTCCAACATTTTTGTAATTCATTCACTTCATAAACTCCATCCTCCCAAATCCAAGATTACACAAAAATGAGCCTCTCTATCAACACTCTTCATCATATTACTTAGCATTGAGATGCAATGCCACAGCCAAAAAGCCATTCTTCACATTAGAAGTAGCTGAATTGAAGACCTCGTTAATCTTCTAGCATGTGGATTATAATCAGTAACGACATGCAGATGCAGGCATACAAGCTAACAACAGTAAACATCCAATGGAGATACACACGAATCTAACTTGAGCTGCATGCAACAAATCATTCATCAAATGCGCAAACAAAACCATTGAACTGAACCGAGACAATTTTCAAGGGATTCCACATTACATCATCCACATGCTCCCACATTCAAAGGTAAACAAAAGTTTTAACATCAGCACTAAAGTTTTGCCCATCAAATCATTATTCTTTCATCATTCATGAAATCCGCAGCATAAAAAAGCGACGGCGCGGCACGAAAAGCACCCGCCGAAGGAAGGAATCCTCACATCATCGGCGGCAGTGGCAGCGGCGGCGGCTCGCGAATTACGGGATGTCCCATGGCTTGGGCTCCGGGACGGCGACGACCATCCCCTGCAGCTCCGGCGTGAGCACGACCTGGCAGCCGAGCCGCGCGTGCTTGTTGAGCTCCCGGTTCCGCGACGCGCGGGTGAGGACGTACCTCTCCTCGTAGGACGGCGGCGGCAGCTTGTCGAGCCACTCCTGCGCGATGTGGACCTCGCACTCGGCGGAGCAGGCGTCGATGTCCTCGAGGCGGTGGGACTCCGGCTCGATGATCCCAGCGTTGGCGAGCGCGCGGAGGACGGTCTGCCCCGACAGGCCGACCACCTCGCGGCGCGCGCCGTCCGGGTCGATGGCGAGGACGCGCACGATGCGGTCGGCGACCTTGGCGGATGCGGAGGCGGCGGCCGGCGCGGGGGCGGAGGCGGATGCCGGGGAGAGCGCGCAGAAGGGACGAGCGAGGGAGGGGGCGAGGTTGAAGGGGATGCGGCGCAGGGCGCGCGCCGCGATCGCCATGGCTAGGGTTCCAGGTGGGGAGATCTGACGAAATGGGGAATGGAACAAGGGCAGTGGGAGAGGGAGATGGTGGAAGGAGAGGGAAGGGTGAACGTGTCACTGACGAGTGGGCCCTGCTGGACTGGGTATGAAACTTGTGAAGGGCCCAGTGTCTGTGTCTACTTGACCAGTAGTCTAAACGTGATTGAGCCATTTTTCGCTCCTTCGCCTAATTTGATGAAGTGTAGAAGTTTTGGTGGTTTTTTTTTTGTCTACGTTGATTTGTCGCAGCAATTTTGAGGTTGTTATTTTCGATGTCATGATATGTATGGAGATTCGGTTCAATGTTATGTTAAATAATAGTTTGATTTTTGCTTATAAAATAGGCCACAAGCAAGGATGAAAAATGGACTCGGTAACCGATGTTAGAGTTGGGTTGATGGATTTAGTCACAGTGTAGTATCTTCAGTTAATTAAGTCATATACGAACTACCACACTATGAATCGGAAGAGGTATGACGTCATATATATATGAGAGATGAAGATTAAGTACTATGCATAATGTGAGAGGTGATAAGCAGTAAATTGGTTAAGCTTGACAATTCAAAGCGCTAATGAAGAAAAATAGAACGATAGTACTGTAAGAATGGCCCAATATAATGGAATGCATCAGTAGCATTACAAGTGCTTTGCATTTTTAAAGCTTTTAACAGTGAAATCATTATTGTGTGGTTGGGGCTTTTCAAACCACTGTAACAACCATATTGCATTATATAAATAGTTCCCTAAAACTCACTTGGTTCAATGACACACTGTCCTCCCGTGTAAACCTAACAGACAACAACATCATTGCACATCTCTTACTAGTCAGTTACATAGGTTCGTAGGCCACGTAAAATAGTATAGTTGTATAGGTTCGCATCTCATGTTATCTATGACGTCACAAAATATTTCGTACATGATTGCATAGACATGAATGGTTGCATTTTCACAGATGGAGGTGTACCCCACGTCGAGGATATTAGATGTGTGGTGGTGTGTGTAGGCATGTAGGAGGAGCGACACCTTCTTCCCCTCGTATCTACATTCACACTTTTAGCCAAAAGTCTCGGTGAAATTATCCTCAAATGAAGGTTTTGTACAAATTTGTCCTCTCATTCCTTGCATCCCCTAGTTATAGTCGGTGGGAAACAAGATTGTTGAGCTCTTTAGACTCGATGTGTGCTGGGACAATAGAGAGGAACCTTGAGGCTAAGAGTGGCTTCGAGAGTGTTCTTGAGCTAGTAGGTTAGAGTCCCGCCAGAGATGACTCCCCTCGCCATACATGGTCACGAGAAAGAGCTACATAGATGGATATGGTGGATAGCTTGGTGATTGATGAATCCATGCGCGTTTCTTGCGTTGATGCGGAATGTGAGTGCTAGATGTGTGTTTTGGCACAAGCATGCTTTATCATCAACATATTCCCAATCCATGGTAGTTAAGCTTATCCATGTGGGAAACAAATAATGAACACAATCTTATATGACGACCTCGATAAAATGCTTCCAACAACAACTTAAAAATGGCGTGAGGTGGCTTTTTGTGAGAGGACGCCACTACAAAGACCATTATAAATGTATATGCTAGCCTGTTTTAGATGGTGATTTACACTTAATTAGTTGGGAAAATAACTTCTAATCTTTTTTTATCAGTTGTGCAATAAGAAAAACATATGAGCAGCGAAATCCCTATAAGTAACACCGTTACAGAGGAAAAATGCACCACAGGAAGAAGAGAAGTTGGGGAACATATGTTGCTTCGAGATTGCAATCAACTAGCTCATGACAAAGGACACGGCTCCTCTGCCTTGAGCCTATAAAAGGCAGAGGCAAGCAGTAAAATGTGTCTAGTGCTATAATGAAAAATAGTGATTTACCTTTATTTACTGTAGCTACAAGTATACACAGTGTAAAACAATATAGCTTGATGCGCTAATTTATTGTTTAATTACACTATAGCAAATCGATCCTATTCATTCGATGTAAATTGGATGACTGAGAAACGCCGAAAGTCACAACACTGTTTGCCTAGATCCATTTCCCATGATAATTTGTCTTGTGATTCAATTTTGATAAGATATTAGAACTAAAAATCCAAATGCAAGAGGCAGCAAGCCTAAAACACAAATTCAAACTTATGTCATCATCAATCATCCATGGGCCCATCGGATCCCAAGTCCATGATATCATCCCTACTAGGACACGCCGTACCACTCCCACACCATGCAAGCCCACATATCAAAGTGCAGACATGTCGGACGGCTACCCTGAAAGGACCTCGATGTCGCCTAGAGGGGGGGTGAATAGGCGTTCCTAAAAATTCATCACAACTTCATAGCAAATTAGAATCTCGGGCTTTCCGGTTCAAATCGGAATTTTTGATATGAAATCAAAACTTCCGTTCTTAACCGAAAAGTCCGGCGGATAACAAGATAAACACTAGCTATGAAATTAGAGCTCAAACATAAACTTCTATATGAACTA